>CM036762.1:14203785-14803785 GCA_020796225.1 Arion vulgaris | reverse complement strand
ACCACTCTTTGTGACTTGCATGTGATCCTGGCTTAAGAATGATTGTATATTGTGCCAGTTATGCGAATACAAGTAGGTCAGCACATCTGATTTATGCGACCCTTTTTATTTACTACGGTAACTTCCTAGGCCCCTACCTTCTTCTTGCGTTCGTTCTTTACGACCAATTTTAATCCCTCTTTGTGATAGGTTTGATCTTTGCCAAGAACGTGTATACGTTGCACATTGGTTTGGTAGGCCCCTAAACGCATAGACTTCTCACGTTTAGGACACATGCATCCGATTTCAGCCAAACCTCCTTAGTCACCTCTTACGACATGCGTTGCAGGTAACAGGGATTCTATTCTTTACACCCCAAATTTGGGCCCCGGTAACCACTCGGGCGTAGGCCCCTACCTCAGTCGCCTCTTACGACATGCCTTGTAGGTTGCAGTGTTACTATTCTTTGCTCCCCTTGAGGCTCTGGCAACACATGGGTTATTTAATAAGCTTAGATT
Organism: Arion vulgaris; assembly: GCA_020796225.1. Lineage (NCBI taxonomy): Eukaryota > Metazoa > Mollusca > Gastropoda > Stylommatophora > Arionidae > Arion > Arion vulgaris. The sequence goes on along the minus strand of CM036762.1, from coordinate 14,803,288 downwards.
AACTGTGGTATAAAATCTGGTCAAACCTTTACCTAATATTCATATTTGATGCAGGATCTTGCCAAAGCATTTGCTATTCAGTGTGTTGTGTTCAACTGCTCAGATCAGCTAGATTTTATGGCTATGGGCAAATTTTTCAAAGGTCTAGCAAGGTAACTATCATGACGTTAAGTAATTTTTATTTGACTTTGCATGTTCTTCATATCAACACAATTTTGAAAATAAAATTAACCAGAAGTTGGAGAATGTACGCCTGCATGGCTGGGGGACACTGATAATAAGAAAAGTAGGCCTTCACACAAAAATAATTCAGACGCACCATACAAACCGGCCTGACTACGCCTGAATTCATAGCAGGCGACGGTAGAAAAAAAGAAGAAGAGGAAGGAAAGAAAATTGAAACATTGACGTCATAAAACAAATTTTTTGTATACTGATGTTGGTGACTGTCTTTTATGGTGTTGTTGGTAACTTTTCATAGACATTGCATTTCACATGTAGTTATTTTCTCATGTTAATGAATATATTCTAGGTCATTCTTATTGTTATCCTTATTTCTATTTCATATATTACTTCATATGTTGTTGTATGAACAATAACTATAGTACAGTGGTGTAGCTGATCAAATTATTGTATTATTTTTAACAGTTTTTGATATATACTTATTAAAATATATTTACATTTTCAGCTCAGGAGCTTGGGCATGTTTTGATGAATTCAATCGTATTGATATTGAAGTATTGTCTGTGGTTGCTCAACAGATTTCTACAATCCAGAATGCTCAAAGATTGAAGGTGAATTATTAATATTATTTTAACATTAACTTTCTATGCAGGACCTGGTCAATTTCAGTTTGGAATATCTTAATTTGCACTCTGGACATGTCCATAGATGCTCTAATCTTGGTCAGCTTGGGTAAAAAATGATTTATGCACACATTGTATGCGTTTGGACTACATGGAACCCTGTTCCTTTACTTGGGATCTCTCTCTCTCTCTCTCTCTCTCTCAATCACTGCCCAGACCAATGTACCAGACCTCCTCATAAATTCTATTCACGTGGAAATCTGATTCATGCAGCCTTAGCATTGGTGTGTTTTACGTCACATCTTCAGCACCATTTGGAGCTCTGGTGCTTATCCTTCGGCGATGTGTCCAGTTTCAGCCAGCGTTTACTCGGTTCGCTCTCAGTTCTTTAGCCATCTAGTGTTTTTTACGGTGTGGGGCAGCTAGCCCCACGCCCAACCTCCTTAGTCGCCTCTTACGATATGTGTGGCAGGTAACAGTGGTTCTATTCTTTACACCCTAATTTGGGCCTTGGTAACCACTCGGGCGACTTGGGGATCTAAATTACAAGTACTTCTGAAGTCGGAGTAAGGCTTGCCTGAATGTTGAGAGACACTGGTGATAAGGAAAGCAAGCTTTCCGCAAAACCAGACTCCATATTCTGCGCCATGACTACACCTGAATTCATTGCTAACAAAAGAAGTAAGAATAAACCAAACAAATCTAGCCTGGTACATCAATTCTTAAGTTGCAAAAATACATTTCACTAGAAACGATTGTTGGCACATTTATTGAACATTCTTGTACAAGCTGTCATTATGTACATTCTCTTACAGTTGGAAACCTTTATGTTTGAGGGTGTAGAGCTTGTTCTTAGGATGTCATGTGCTGTTTTTATTACCATGAATCCTGGGTATGCTGGCCGGACAGAACTGCCTGACAATTTGAAGGTACATGCTCTCTATTTATTAGTGTATGGTATCAACTCCGACAAACATTTCTAGTAGATTTACTCATGCTGCCATCCGTGTTATTTTATTGTCATGAGTAACTATTGTTAAGGCAAAATATGTCAAAAGTGCTGCAGTTTTACAAATTACAAAAACAATATACAGTGACGTTTCGAATAAAAGGCCTTTATCAAGTGAATGATACAAAAGAAGTGAAGAAATTCAGGCTACGTAAACTAGGATCATTAGGGATTTATTGTCTAACTATATGTTATGTCTGCCATATAGAAAGTTATATTTTCTGTATTAGCAAATATAATGCAGTTTGAATTATACAGGAAACATTAGCATACATTAAAAATAAAAATTGAAATTGTGAGAACAAAAATCCAACTTACCATTAGTCTTGATGAACAATAGGTTTAATAAACAAGTTCCACTGCTCTCATTATATTGGTAATCCAGTTATGAATACATAAACATTAAGAAAATTGTGAATGCATATATTGTTTATTAACTGTTTACAAACTAACATCATGACCATTCATTTTAAATTTCTAGTTTTTTTTTGTAACAGGGTATCCTAGAATGTATGGTAAACTCCGTTTCACTTCTATTTCTAATATAAACCACAATGATATGTATTTGTTATCGTTTACACTTCACTTTTTAGTAGTTTTCAGTTAATATAAAATCAAATAGGAACGGAAAGTAATGGAAAAGTAATGAAATATGTCCATTCATTAAAGTGACAATGAGTCCCTGCCATAAGCGTTATGGATCTTTAAAGCGATGGCTCGTGCACTATCAGTTAAGGAGATGACGAAATTTTTAATTTGGCTGAGATTGACTGATTGAGATTAATTCTCCATTAGAACATGATTTAGTGAATAAATATTCAAAGTCCTACTAAGAGCACAATATAGTGTTATGTCTGTACTTGCTCCTTTCAAGATTTAGTTTACTATTCATTATCTTCTATTGTATTGTACTATTTGCATTGTGATAAAGCTACATATATTTTTGTCAGAATCGTAAAATATTCTTTGCTTTAACAAATTTCACAATACATATTGTTTTTCAGGCATTGTTCCGACCAGTTGCTATGATGGTACCTGATTATGGTCTGATTTCAGAGATCAGTCTTTTTTCGTTTGGCTTTTCTGGAGCTCGAGTTTTGGCTCTAAAAATTGTGTCTACATTTAAGCTCTCCTCGGAGCAGCTCAGCTCACAAGTATGTTGGCATTTTCTGTGCAAAAATAATAATAAGCACATTTTGTTAGTTTCTGATTGTATAGTTATAGTGATAATTAGTTGTTTCTTTTACTAAATAATTTGTAGCTGCTGTAGCAGAGGTTAGGATCATATATATTTAATACAGCTAACCTGATTAAAACAAACATGATCATAAACTCTGTCTCCTAAAGTACTGGAGAGCTTGAGAAATGACTTTACTGTCTAATCTCGATAAAAGGATCTCCCTACTGCACCTTTACGTTGGATGGGCAATGCAGCTATGGGGACAGAGTATCCACCAGAATAAGTGGACATCACTGCTGTCAGTCAGAGAAGGGTACTCTCTTATTCTGGCAACAATAAATGGTTGTCCACGCACGGTTCATTGTGTTACTTGGCTATGAAAGACATAGGAAAACCACCACATTACTCTCTTAAGAAAATTCAGGGTTCACAACAACTTGAATAACACGAATGATGTTAAAGGCTCAGTACTAAGAACAGACATTTTTGGAGATCCAATATCCCCTACACCAGCTGCCATGGCATATAATGATGATAAACATGGATAATTCTGGGCTTTTTATCATAACACTGTTCACAAGAAATGAATATTACCAATGGTAACGTATGGGTGTAAAGCATGGACACTTAACAAGACAGTGGAAAAGCTTATATGTACTTTTGAATATAAGTGTTGCAGAAGAGTCCTCCGTATATCATGGACCCAGAAGAAAACAAATAGATCTATTCAGAAAGAACTCAAAATCAAAGAAAACTGGCTGTTGCTACAAGGAAGAATGAAAAGTGAAGTATTTTGGACATATAAAGTGACACAAAGGGTTGGAGAAGACCATTATGTAAGAAGGCATCTCGGCAAAGAGGAGAATAGGGGGATCACGAAGAAGATGGATTCAGGATGTAACTGAAAATTTTAGCATGATGGCTGCAGAGACGTGACAACTGACCCATGAGAGAGAGAAATTCTGAAGGACTGTTAAGGTGGCAAAGTTCTACTCTGGACAAGCTATTTGATGATGATGTTCACAAACGAATTAGTATTGTTGGTGTTGTTGTGTTATTTACCAACTTTCTGCTATTTTTGTTTCCTGTTGTTTATATTAATCTATATTTTATATATTTCATCAGGATCACTATGACTTTGGTATGAGGGCTGTTAAGAGTGTCATCTCAGCTGCAGGAAATCTGAAAAGAATGTATCCAGATATGGATGAGGTACATATTTTGTATGTATATATGTTCATTCTTTGGTCCCCAAATGCTGATCTATTCCTATTCCTTCCTTCCTTTCATTCACTTGAAAAATTGTCTATCTATGCAATGTTGTGTCTTGTGTGAAGCTCACCGCCTTTTGTAGCTCACGCAGAAATCTGTGTAGTTTTCTGTACAGTGTTGTTTTACTACGCCAGTGAGTTTGCTTCAGTATATCATATTCGAGGAAGTCTTGAAGTGTGTGCGCTGCAGTCTGATGTGCCTGTACACATGGCAGAGTTGCTAATCTTGAATTTTGTATACATGTTGCTGCGGGGTTGATTGTATCCTGTTCTGAGGCGCAGAATGACAACTTGTTCTAATCTGCTCATATTATAGTAGTCGTCTTGTGTTGGCATTGGTGGCTTTCTGATTGATATAATGATTCTTTTCTTTTGGTGATAGATAACTCACACATCCGGCTGCTCTACTGCAGCATCTTCCTTGGCCAGTCGGTCTGATGTTTCATTTCCTGGTATTTCACAATGAGACGTTAGCTGATCTATTGAAGCGTGGGTTTTCCTAAAATGACGAAAGGTTGACTTAGTGAATGTCATGAACACAAATAACTCAGCGTTTTACACACCAACTGTACAAAACTATGTCCTAAGAAAGTAATATACGTCATTTCATTCTCAAATATGTCACCATGAACACAAAAACAAAAAGAAGAGCATTGTTCAACGCAATATTTCTCACAACATTATGCTACCAGTGCCAAACTTGGACATTGACAATAAATGATAGAAGAAAACTAGTCACGACAGAGATGAAGTGTCTATGCAAATTGCTGGGGGTATGAAAAAGAGACTGGTTTAGAAATTGAAGACATCAGTAAAAAAGTGGATACTCAATTTAACTGAAGTTAAAAGTGGATACACTATTGAACTTCATCAAGAAACAACAAGTTAAATGGTTCTACCAGATAAGCAGATTACCAACAGACAGTGTGCCTCAAAGAACAATGTTACTCTGATACAGTGCATACAAAGCAAAAGGCCATTCACGCAAAAGGTGGATATTCATTGCTGTGAATCTCTTTTTTTATCCTGACACTTTGAGGCAAAACAGGATTAGAAAAAAAGAACGAACCATAATTATACATAGATCATCACTTTTTGAATGAGACAGAGCGTCTATGGGTCTGCCTAGAATACAGTAATGTAAACCAACTATCTATAACTTTTCAACAGTTGATTCATAACTGTTAATATTGTATTGATGATGCTCAACCATCACTGGTGATGGTGACCACACAATTTTCATTCAAGGGAATGTAGTTGCGTTATGTGGTCTGCCTAGATTACAGTTATATCACACTTGTAAACCAACTATCTGCAAATTTTTACTATTCCGATTTTATCTGCTATTGCTGACAAAAATTGAAGGCTTCTACTTCTTCCCCAGCAATTAATATGTCTGCGAGCCATACAGGATGTCAATGTACCCAAATTTTTGGCTGATGATTTGAAACTATTCAATGGTATTGTGTCTGATTTGTTTCCTACCGTCAAGTAAGTTTAATAAAATACACACTGTCGTAAATAAATGTTTTTTTCACTAAGTTCTTGTATCATTCTGAATTTTAAAATAATTATCTGTAGTATTTTTTGAGAATTGTTATGGATAAAACAGTTGAATTTATTTTGTTTTTCAAAGGTGGAATAAAAACAGTAAAACATGTCATTGTATAAGGGCACACATAAATAGATCAGTTATCAGTTATATGAGGACTATCATCATAGCACTCCGGATATGTCCATAGGTACTCCGATCTCTGCCTCAGAAAATCCAGCAGTGTCCAGCGGCCCAACATGCCAGTTCGATGTTGATTAATCAATCTCTTTGCATATTTAGTATGTTGTTCTTTTCTAGCTGCACCAATATTGACACCCATCTCTCTCAATCTGATCAGCGAGTGGGATTCACAGACCTGAAACTCCTCTGTTCGAAAAGACTCTCATTGCATGAAGAATGTCATTTCAATCCATGGCAGCTCCTTCTGATATTGTAGCCAAGCCAGCCAATCTATCAGCTCGTTCATTATTCCTCCATAATGACTACCTAACCCATTGACTACAAGTTGTATTGCCTTGAAAACAAGTTGTGGCTAAATTAACTTTTGTTTCTTTGTTCACTCCACAGGTGTATATACAAATTAAGCTAGTTTTCTTTTCTTTCTGAAAATAAAATTGGATGAATTATATGTAGTTTTGTAGATAAATACATGTACATTTATCACAGGTAAACAGACTGTGCAAGAATGAATTAAGAACCTGTAATTATCACAATATGTTTTAGTAAATTTAGAGCTATTTTTGTGATGAAACAAATAATGGTTCACTCTTTGGTACATGGCTAAACAGGACAGACAGACATGTGCGAGCTACAGCACTTGGTAGTTAATATATTAAATCTACATGTAGCTACTAATTTTATTCTTAAGTTCTGAACACTAGCCACAGTCATACAAAATATATGTATTTTGTATCGTAGGGAGGAGCCTATCGATTATGGTATCTTAAATCTATCGCTCAGAAGCAACTGCACCAAAGCAAATCTTCAAGATGGTGAGGGTAAGATTTTCATAAATTTTAACCATTTGCTCTCAAGTTGTTTAATCTTTCATTGTTCATTTGAGGATCATCTTCATTGCACATGTCCATAATTGCCCAGTTCTTCAACTAAGCATGTCTTTCAGTGTGTTTAGACTAAGACCCCTATTCTGTGCTGGTTGATCTACTAGGGTTTCTTGCATGGTTTTCCTGTCTTACGGCCATAGTCTGTATGCCTAGCTTGCTCAGCCGAGATAGAAAATACTTGTTATCTTCTTTGTTGAAATCTTCAGAGTGTATGTTTTCTCTTAGAGCATTGACCATGTGGCTTTTGTTTATAGAAGGCCCATTCTTTCTCGCAGCATTGCTCATCAGTGCATCCACTCTCTAGCCTTTTACTCCAGACTGACATGCAACAATGATAAATGAGAATGTCCTGATTATTGTGTTTTGTATCAGTTGTATCCACTGTTTTCGCACAAAACCGGTTTTGATAAATAGATCCAGTTGACCTGAAAACTAAGCTTTGGGAAACCTGACAGACCTGAAGCTGACTGCTCAGTTTGTGGCCCACAGTAAATTAAACGCATGACCAGAGATCGCTGAAGAAGAAGATGATCCTCTGTGTTATGCTCACAGAGTTTAATTGCTATAATCTTTTTGTTTCTCTCATTTAGTATAATTTTGGTTTGGATATCTCATGAAAATGGAGTCAAATCAGCTACCTCTTATTGTCTAGAATAGGTAGAAAATCTCTTTTAAAAGCGGGAAGAAGACAAATAGACAAATGAATAATCAAAATTGTTGAAATTAATACATGAAAACACATGAGCTAACAACTATCATTGAAACATATTTAGCAATTTCTCGAGCTTCCTCTTATTCTCCTTTTTCTGAAGATTCCAGAACAAGACCCATTCTAGTGTTTGCACAAAAATAATTTCGAATTCCTTCTGTTTTATGTATAAGATTTTTCTAGAGAAAATGCTGAAGATTTCTTGTCAAATTGTCAGTATTTTGAACTTATTCCACAGACTTTATACACAAATGTATACAACTGTATGAAACAACAGTAGTGAGACATGGTCTTATGTTAGTAGGACCAGCAGGAGGTGGCAAAACTGAGGTAAATGTCCTATTTTTTGTTTAGACATACCACCCGTGTGGTGCTGGGGCCCGCAAAGAAAAGCAAAGAATAGTACCACTGTGACCTACAAGGCATGTCGTAAGAGGTGACTGATGTAGGACCTAGGAAGCTACCCTAGTAAATAAAAAGCATCGCAGAAATTGGATATGCTGGCCTACTTGTAGGTGCATAACTGGCACAATGTACAATCGCTCTTAGGCTCAAATCACATACAAATCACACAGGGTGGTTAACAAGTGGTTGATATGAAGCATTCTAAGAAGCATACACATACTATGCAAAGCTCATTGAAAATTTCTGTTATAGTAAAGTTGTTTTCTACTTCCTGAACCCAATGCTGGACAAAATAAGTAAATATGTTTGACATGGGGGTTCTGATCTTATTGAATGTATAGTTTACTAAGGTAAAAATGAGTACAGGGAGTGAATAAAAACAGCAATTAAATAAGGGAGAGTCACAGTAGCATAGTTGTTAGTGAACTTGTTTTGTAAACAGGGGTTCAATTTCACAGTGGGCGTGGAATATTTTTCCCACCGTAACGACTCTCAGGTAGACCAAGTCTCAATTGGTTGCCAGGAAAATTAGTGGGAAGTAAAAGTGACTGGCGTGATGTTGACAACATAATCCATCTTGTGTCTATGAAATATATGAGTCTAACACAGTATCCCTCTAAATACCTTGAGGTATGATAAAGGGTTCCTTTACTTCAACTTTTTAAAAATTAAGTAAGGCATATGTATACAAGTATAGTAATTTACTTTGTTTCCTTTGTGTTTGTTCTTATCAACCAAGTTAACCACTCTTTGTGATCTGTGCGGTATGTTCAGAGAATGTACAAACGTTGAGCTCAGGTTCATAGGTACCACTTTTTGGACTAGATTAGTAATATACATGTATATAGATATATATATAAATGACCCGGAGAGGGGTCTGTGTCATAGAGGTTAGGTCTCTTGTGCCAAAGGTACCAGATTCGCTCCCTTGTGGAGCCATCTACATATTTTCAAGAGATCCCTGATCTCAGTGTAGGTGAGATCGAGCCTAGTCTGATCACAGATCGACCATAAAAGTAGGTCCCGTGTTCAATTTGAGCACGTAAAAGAACCCTTGGCAGTTCAAAATTGAGAAGAGCAGGCTGGAAAGCCACTGCCCGAGCAAAACTCATTAGAAAAGATTTAAAATAAAATACTTACAAAAATATCTTCACCATCTTCAAAATTACACTGATGACCCTTGCCGGTGCTGCAGAGTTCATGCACTGCAGCTGAGATCTTTCTGTGTAAGAAAGAGATCAGAGCACACACTCACCAAAGTGCAATTATGATGGTCCTATCAATTAATCAATATATATAGACTGTTAACGCAGAATGCTGGGCAGCGTCTTAGAAACATGAAGACCCATATAACTCTATTGACTTTGGGTGAAGGACCACTTTTGAGAGGAGACAAGTCTTGTCCTAAAAAAACAAATAAACTGTCATTACTGCCTGTAATAGCACTATTTTATGCGGTGTAGGACAGGGGGACTTGTGCCTGCAGAATTTAATAGCAGCATTGCTAGTGCAGTCACAGCGAAACTTATCAGATTAGGATTTTTATTTATGAACCAACGTAAAAAACACTCCTTACCATGGATTGAACCTGGCTGGGTCTCCCGAATGGGAGTTCATGCTCTCATCCATTCGGGGCCAGGTGCTCCAGTGTTCAAGTTGACATCTGAAAATAAACACTTAATTAAGTAGTGAAATAAAGCTTCCATGCTTATTCAGTTTTCATTATGATTTATGATCTCCAATTCTACAAAATGGGAAGACCACAGATAAATTAATGTAAAACAGTCAAAACTTGAATGCTTCAGTCTGAATAGGTTAGAAAGAGTTTGTTGCAGCACATTATTGTATTCCTGATTGCTTCATCATTCTCTAATCAAGGACATGATAAAAAAAAGTTACAATTCTGTCACATGTCAAATAGATGTTTATCTTATACTGGATGTTGTCTTGCTTATATTTCAGTGTTACAAAATGCTTCAAGCAGCACAGACAGAACTGAAAGGACAACCTAATCCTTCACTGTCCTTCTTTTGTAGTACACACACATATGTTCTTAATCCAAAGTCCATCACTATGGGTCAGCTATACGGAGAATTTGATCTTTATACCCATGAGTGGTGAGTTAGATCTACTTTCATTTAATGTAGTTTAGCAGTTAAGGACTAAAGATATAGAAAGCGCATGTGTGGTGCCAGGGCCTGCAAGGGAAGCAAAGAATAGTACCACTGCAACCTACAAGGCATGTTGTAAGAGGTGACAGAGATAGGACTTAAGGAAGCTACCCTATTAAATAAAAAGCGTAGCAGAAATCGAATGTTCTGGCCTACTTGTAGGCACATAACTGGCAAAACATATAATCGCTCTTAGGCTCAGATCACATGCAAATAACAAAGAGTTGTTAACAAGTGGTCAATATGGAGCGTTCAAAAAAGAAAAATGTACGGCTTGGTTATTGAATTGACATCATAGTACTCCGGACAGACACAAAGATCATCATTCTCCCCCAACAGATGTCGAAGGGTATGTGTACTAATAGTTCTCATGGCTCGCTGGTTAAACACACTCCTCATTGTGTCTCTCAGGCATCCGGTTCTGCTAGTATAAGATGTAATTCGAAACTCCATAAATCACTAGATAGGCTCAATATCAGTTTTATTGTCTTCATGCAACAGGCGGTCGCAGAGAAACCAAATGACATCCACCCTATCCTTCTTTAACTCCTTGACTATCGATGCTGTTAATGCAATCCTGTCTGTTCTCTCATTCCACGAACACCTGCAAGACAGTGGATCCAAGTATGCTTGTGGAGGTTAGAAATTTTGATGGACGATATCTAGTCATATCACAACCTGCCATTTTGGACCTTCTGTTTTGGTTAACTAACACAAGATTGCTAACGTGCTAAATAACTGAGATTAGATTGTAGAAGCTTAGATAAAGGATAGGTGTTCTACATTTGTTAGCAGTTTAATAAGATTTCAATCTTTTCTTTACATTTCCAACTTGTAGGACTGATGGAATTCTGTCAACCTTAATAAGAATTGGTACTACTGCAACAAATTCTGACAAACGATGGTACGTGTTTGATGGGCCAGTTGATGCAGTGTGGATTGAAAACATGAACACAGTGTTGGACGACAACAAAAAGTTGTGTCTCAGCAGTGGAGAGATTATTAAACTTAGTGAGGTGTGCCAGTAACTTTTAATAAGATATATTAAATAGTAGTTGTGTTATATTATATATGGTTTTTTTCATCTTTACAGATGAGTAAGTTCCTTTATAAGTTCATAAGTACGGTTCCAACTTCACTGCAACGGGTCACCCCATAATTGCTTTGTTCCTGTGCCAATGAAAATCACACGAAATGCTAACAACTGTGAAATATTGCCTGTGTGAACTAATTCCAGAATGAAACAGCCGCGTACCGTCACAAAAGCAACCTGCACTGCATAAAATGCATATGGCCGTCGCTAATGTAGCAACACAAAACTGTTCATCACTTGAATTGCAATTCTTGTCGAAGGAACATCAATCATGACAAAATCCAGCTTTCTGCACTCGCAATATAACTGCATACTGCAAATTGTGCTTGTTCGTCATAACCGCTGTCTGCCATTTTCTGAATACACACAACAAACGCACGGTTGACACAGCAAAAGCATTCCATGTAACAGTCATAGCTCACAGCGTTGCTTAAGCACTAACTCAGTAGCTCGGCAAACGAAACCGGAAAATACCGGACCAAACATGGCGAAAATGCGCTAGCAAATTGTCTCTCTTGCCTTTCAGCTCATCCTTAAGTCTCTTCTCAAAAGATTCTGCACCTTTGCATAATGTTGTTCTCCACATACATCAGTTTTTCCCCATTTGTTGGGACAGATAGAGAAGTCCTTCATTGAGGAGTTGCAGACATCCTTATACCTGAGCAATGGTCTGCCTTGGTGCTTCTTTCCCACCGAAAGTTCACAGAACAACACTTGTTGTGGTATTCGGCTATTTTCCATTCTTCTCACATGCCCCAACCATCTTAGTCTTCTACTGTTGAACATAGCCATAATAGAATGCAAGTTTGCATGTTGCAGTATGTCAGAGTTGGTTATCTTGTCATACCACCTGATGTTCATAATCTTGTGGAGATATTGAAGATGAAAGGTGTTAAGTCTCCTCTCATGCCTTGAGTAGGCTGTCCATGTTTCTGAACCATATAGTAAATAGCTAATTACACAGGCTCAATATATTTGAATCTTCATCTGCAATGTTAATTTTGTGCTGTCCCACACTCTCTTTGATAGTTTGCTAAATGTAGTAGGCGCAATACCTATTCGAGCGTTGATTTCTTCGTAAAGAGAAAAGCTGGAAGTGTTATATATTAATAATAGTAATAATAACAGTTGTCCATCGCAATCAATGATAACAACAGCTGTACTTATGTTTTGTAATAATTCGAGAGTGCAAATAAAATATGACCATATTGTCTTATTCTAGCATGGACGAACTCCTCTACCTTAGCCTACCAAATTGTGCTTGGAGGATTTGTATGTCTTGATGATTCTTCAAGCTATGCTAGCAACAATATAACTCCCGGCTGCATCCAGCTCAATCCCAAGCTATGGGTTAAATGGCTCTCTCTTTTTCATGTTTCATCTTCTACTTCTATTACAACTCTCTTGTCCTTTGAGTTAACAGAAAAACTTGAGGACCCAGCAGAGGCTTGAATCCAGTGAATCTGCTTGCAGGGAACTACTACTGCCTTGTAGTTAGATTGGGGACAATCAAAAGCTAGTGGAGCAAACTGTACACAAAACTGGATGGCAGACAAACCAAGTAGTCCAAAAAGACTGGTAACCTGGGCAGATGAAGCTCATCATCCTGGATGGGAAGGTTGTCTAAGGGTAGCTACCCTAAAAGAAAATAGCAAGCTGCTGCCTTGCAGGGCGGCTGGAGACAGCAAAAGGCTGGCGGAGAGCGAACCGAGTAAGCGCTGACTGAAACCGGACACATCGCCGAAGGATAAGCATCAGAGCTCTAAATGGCGCTGAATGATGTGACGTTAAAATACGTTCTTGGCAAAGGCTGTTTACTTTAGTACAATAAGAATGATCAAAATGGTCAAAAAGAACGATCGTGTAAGAGAGAGAGAGTTAACAGAAATAAGAGTACTGAAGCTGAGAATAACATAAGAATAAACATTAACAAATTCTAAGTAATGACATTCGCTAGAGAGAAAAACACTAAAACAGTATCTTCATCAACAAACATTAATTTCAGAAAGTTATAGACTTTACTTACCCAGGGAGCATTTTTCAACAAATGGAAGAATAACTAATGAAATCCAACACAGATGCAATAAAGCAAATTAAATCATTGAACAAATGGCACCAATTTTGAAATGCAAGCATGTCACCATGAACACTAAAAGGGCAATGTACAACACAATCTTTCGGCTAACAGGACATCATTATGCTATCAATGCCAAGATTGAACACTGACATCAAACTATAGAAGAAAATGAGGGACGACAGAGATGGAGCATCTACACAGAATGCTGGGAGTATCAAGAAGAGACATGTTTAGAAATGAAGCCATCAGGAAAGTAGTGGGTGCAACATCATTGCAAACTTCATTAAAAATAAAATTTAAATGGTTTGTCCACATAACCAGATTACCAACAGACCATGTGCCTCAAAGAGAAATTCTACTCCTATACAGTGGATACAAAACAAAAGGTCGTAGACGCAAAAGATGAACCACAGAAATAACAGGGGCAGTGAAAAACACTAGTTATGAAGCATACACAAAAGTTTGTTCTAGAACTATCTTCATATATTGATGCTTTTATTGATGCTCATTAGATACGTTTGAATGTTTCCGTATGTAGTCATCCATATGTAGTGTTCTTTGAAATTCGTCACTCCTGTTGTATCATTTGCTTGATAAAGGCCTTTTGGTCGAAACGTTGCTGTATTTTGTATTTTGTCAAACTAAAGCACTTTGTTCTTACGTGTTTCGCTACTTTACTAAGTTTTACTGCAGTCTCCCCCTTTTTCTATATTGATGCTGTGTGTCAAACCAGGGTTAGAGGAAAGAAGAAGAATGTATCATACATATCAATATGCATACCATATCAAATTTTCTGTTGTTGGTAATATGATTAATAAAAAAGGGAAATTATTTGGTATATTATCAGTTAATAATGAAGACTGCTGCAATATGCTGAATATTTTCCTTTCTTGTTCTACTATAGCACATGACAATGATGTTTGAAGTGGCAGACTTATCTGTAGCCTCCCCAGCGACCGTCAGTCGGTGTGGTATGGTCTACTTGGGCACAACTGTAGTGGGACTTGCTCCACTAATAGAATGTTGGTTGAGGGTTCTGCCTGCCCTTATCAAGCCATACAAAGAGCAGTTTGAACGTTTGTTTGAGATATTCTTACAGGTATGATTAATAATCAACAGGTTTGTAGTAAGGAGAGTATAAGAACATTGGCCTTCTCTTTGGCGAAGTAGTTAAGTCGCTGCATTGTGTTCCAGAAACCATTTGTTCAAATTCAGGCAGCATCATTCTGTTCACGGGTGCATTTTTTCCAGAGATCCCTTGGATTATTGCCGGAGCTACAGGGTTTGTGCTTTGTGCAATAATTTTGGAAGATAGCGTACCATTTATGTTGACAGGGACAAAGCAGCATGTGGAAACCTGGTTCAATGAAGTAAATCCTTCTCCTGAAGACCCTTTTAGATTTTCTTAATTTGGGTAAACTCAGAGTTTCAACAAAACTACTTGATAATACTCATCTGCTAAGAATTTCAACTATAGTGCATTTCAAATCTTGTGCCCACAAACTTCTAATATCTCAATAACTCTTGCACGAAATACAATTTAATTTTGCATGTGGCATTCGATTTTCAATGACATTACGAATATATAATTAAAATGTTTGCAGGTACTGTCATTTTACTGAAACAGCAATTTTCTTTGATCTTTGACTACCTAATAATTATTTTGGTAGCACAAAATAGAAATTACAGCAATATAACAAATTTAACACTTTTGATAAGTCATAGGTGTATCCACATTTTTATGGGCATGAGTTTTGAAATACACTATAGCTGAAAGTGACTGCATACTTATTTGAAGTAGACTTGAATGCAGACATGTTAAATATAAAGAGTTTAAATTCCTCTTTAATGATGAAGTAATACAGCATTTAAGGATCATCATCATCAAGGTGTGTATCCTTTATATGACATTGCTGTCTTTGCAGTGCATCTGAAATTCACTCTGTCTCTAGTCAGTTCACCCACTTTCGTTGATGGTCATATTCATGGTTTCTTTAATATCTTGTAGCCATCTTCTTCTTGGTCTGCCTCTGCGTCCTGGGACCCTGCCCTCTAATATTGTTCTCTCCAGGCCATCGTGATGCTTGATGTGACCAAAGTATCTAATTTTTCTGTATAGTATGTTGTTTATCAGCCAATTCTCTTTAACATTTAGTTCTTTCAGGACATCATTGTTCTTTATTTTTCTGTCCATGGTATTCGTAGAATCTTTCTGTAGCATTTAGTTTCGAAAGACTGGATTTTCCTTCTTGTTGTTTGTGTAATGGTCCATGATTCACAACCATAAGTAGCCACTGGAAAAATGCATGTTATCAATATTTTTAATTTTAATATTTTGCTGGTGCTTTGCCACATGCTCCTCATCATGTTTACATTTAAGGATGCTTTCATAAATTAAGGAAACAATAAATTGTAACCTGAGATATTATGTTTTTTTTAATAGATGAGCATGTACTTTATTGACAAGTAATGTAAATATCACCATGGAATCTAAAATGATAAAAGTAACAGAGCAGTTCACCTACTTAGATCGCAATTTTGATTGCACAGGAAATATTTAAAACGAAATTATGCTACGAATCGTCAAAGCAACATCAGCTTTTTACTCTTTCCATGCAGAATTATTTTCTCAATTTTTAAGCAGTTAATTCAAGGGAGATAAAAAACAAAACGATCCGAACTATTCATCAATAAATAAACATATATATATTATTATATACTAAATTGAAGAAAACTGGACAACCCAATAGAATAACAAGGTTGAAAAGTAGTATAAGTAAAACAGTAGAAATAGAACTAGAAAGACTTCTTATAAGGGAAGTAACTCTATGGCGCAGTGTGCGGCTAATAGCGTGCAACGGACTTGCGCCGTGGTGCAGTGTGCAGCTTACAGTGTGGAAAGAGTTAAAAGTCTAAATAAAATATGGAGCTGCAAGTTATATAGTTTTAAAATTAAATTACGAATTTTCAATTCAAATATTGTATCAATCCTAACATATGCCAGCGAGAGTTGGAAAATGACTAAAGATATAGAAAGCAAGTTGAATGCATTGGAATATAGATGTCTACACAAAATAATGAACATTTAGGAGGAATGATGAAATCAGAGAAATGTCTGGTCAATCACTAGTAACAACTGTTATAAGAGGGAGAAGATGGAGATATGTTGCACATACCTTGAGAAGTAAGGATCAAAGAATACCAAAGCAGGTATTAAAGTGGGATGCAAAGGGTTCAAGAAAGATAGGACACCTTAGGGAGACCCTGAAACAAACTTTGCAGAGAGAGGCAAGAAATATCGGTCTCAATTATATAGAAGAGTTTGAGCTAGTTGCCTAGGATAAAGCGGTATGGAAAATTACTTGCAGGTCCTATGTAATGTATAACGGTGTGAAAGGCATTATTATTTAAGCACGTTATATTTTCAAATTGGACTTTTCTTTGACTTCATTAATTATTGATAATATTGAACAGATTTGTTTCATTAAATCTCCTGCAGTCAGCCATGGAGTTTGTTCGATCTAATCTAGTGGAGATAGTTGGCACCATGGACTGTGGACTGGTATCTAGTCTGTTAAGGATATTGGATTGTTTCATGGGTCCACTCAAACTTAAAGTAAATCTGATTTATAAGTGTATATTTAGTTATTCAATGATAATCAACTCAATACAACACATCCAAACATCTCACTGACAGCTAAACAACAGTTGATCAACAGCATCTTCATACCCACTCTATGTTACCAATGTCAAATACGGACAATGAATAAGACACATGCACAGAAAATAGCAAAATGCGAAATGAGATGTCTCCGGAAAGTCACCAACAACACAAGAATCGACAGAGTTACGAATACCAGCATCAGAGAAAGGGCTGGAACAAGACCGTGCTTGAACTATATAGCGAAACAGAGAATGAAGTGGTTCACTTAGTAAGAATGCGAACAGACCAAACTGTCTATGAAGCTTTCCACAACAGAATATCAGGAAGGAAAGCAAGATGAAGACCGAGGAAAAGGGGACTAATAAAACCATCATACAAGTCACCAGAGAAGCGCAAGACAAATACATAAAACTACGACACTGGGTTAACAACCCGGTAACAGTGTGCTGACAAAAGAAGAAAGAAAGAAGAAGAATGATACATTTAGAATTTGTGCATGTTAACAAATGTATATACATTTTTAGCAATATATGCATATTCTTCTTCTTTGAGAGCTGTGATAGCATAGTGGTTAGTTAGTACAATTGCTTTGTATACTTGCCAGGATCAAATTCCACAGTGTGAGTGGGATTTTAAAAATATTGTAACAATTCTCAGGTCAATTTATCTTCATCTGGTTGTTGGTTACTTAACTGATGTTAAAGCACTCCGGGCAGACCAATAGGTGCTCATTCTCTCCCAACAGATGTCGAAGAGTATACGTACTGATGGTTCCTGTGACTCACTGGTTAAACACGTTCCTCTCCCTGCCTCTCGATCATCCAGCTGTACTTGTACAATGTGTAATTCCAAACTCCTTAAATTGCTGGATTTATTCTATGTTGAATTTAGTGTCCTTATCCAACAGTAGGTTGCGAAGAGACCAACAAAAATCCACCTTATACGTCCTAAACTCCCCAACAATTGATGCTTTTGATGCAAGCCTATTCTCTTTCTCAGCTTCAATTAAGTACCAGAGAAACTGTGGGAAATAAAGAATGCCGGTGCGATTGTTGGCCACATCACTTATCGTGTGCCATTAGTTTCAGAAAAATAATACGAGACACTATATTCACCAAATAGTTTTGAAACTATTTTTATGGTTTGAAACTGTGTTCCTTCCTTTTACTTTATTGTTCTTCTTTATTCATGTTGAAACTTCTAAGTTTAAAATAAAAGAAGAAAAACTTGTCCTTACTACCTGTGTAATACCGCTTTTAGGACGGTGGGTGGGGGGTTTATGGGCCTGAGAAATGTAATGCCCGCATGACTAGTGCAGTCATCGCGAAATTGTTCAGGTTATGATGTTTTCTTTATGCCCCATAACAGAAAAAAACTAATTGACCTTAACGGGGATCGAACCCAGATCCCCTGAATGGAAGCCTGCACTCTATTCCAATCGACCAGATACTCCTCAGCTTCTATGTTAATGACAGCGAACAGAAAAGGAAAAAGTGCTCTGGTTCTTGATATTTGTGTATGTTTTCCTTTTCATCGACCTTTCCTTAAATTTAATGTTTAAATATATCCATAAATTTATTGCTGTAATTTATCATTTCCAATATTGTTTATTTTATTTTCAACTTCCAGCCAAATCAGAAACTGGTAAGCATTTATTTATAAGTTTGTAATTTCTCTGTAACTTTACATTTTTTTACATTAAGATTTTATAGAATTTGAAACATTTGCACACAAAAATCAATAGAATTCTATGCATTTACACACAAAAATCATTTGTGCACTTGCTTAATTGTTGTTAGTTTTGTTGATTAAGCTGTTCTGTATGATACGACTTTCAGAGTGGTTTCAAAAGGTAGTGAAAAATAGAACCACTGTCTCAAGTGGTTGCATGTCGTAAAAAGGGTTGGGGGCTAGCGAACTCTCATTGTAACAAAAGCAAACTGCCACAGAAACACAGAGACAGAAAAAACTCTGACTGCTCCTAAAGATCTGAAGGACATAGTGGTAAGCTTGAAGTAAGTGGACATTTTTTGTTCTCTGCCTTACCTGCTCTTGGCGTGACGAGATCTGATATATATGATAAGAAGCATGTACATCTTTTGTGATATAATAGTGGTTAATACACTCGCTTCTTAATCGCTTGGTCAGGGTTCTATTCCACAGTGGGTGTGGAATCTTTTTATGACTGTAACTGCTCCCAGATCAAGCTAACTGCTATTGGGTACCAGAAAAGCACTTGGAAGTAAAGGCAACTGGCATTATGTTAACTATATCAGTCATTGTGATCAGTGAAAAATACAAGTCATATCAGCTATTGTGTGCCAGTGATCAGTGAAAAATACAAGCCATATCAGTCATTGTATGTCAGTGATCAGTGAAAAATACAAGCCATATCAGCTATTGTGTGCCAGTGATCAGTGAAAAATAAAAGCCATATCAGCTATTGTGTGCCAGTGATCATGGAAAAATACAAGTCATATCAGCTATAGTATGCCAGTGATCAGTGGAAAATACAAGCCTAAAACTGAAGTCCCCAATATACCGTGTGGTATTTATAAAAAAGGATCCCATTACTTTTTACATTTTTTTATCTACACCTTTGTGTTATACAAAGCAGTTAGGAGTATCAAATTCAGCACCAGGACTCTTTATCAAGATAGTAAGAACACAGTAAGAACAACAGAAGAGATGATAAATTGGTTTTCCATTACGTCATGTTTCATGGCACCAGAGTGGTTACCGGGGCCCAAATTGGGGTGTAAAGAATAGAGCCACTGTTACCTGCCACTCATGTCGTAAGAGACGACTAAGGAGGTTGGCAGTGGGGCTAGCTGCCCCACCCCGTAAAAAAACCACGACCAGGAAAATTCATAGCTCACCACCCGAGGGAGAAGATGGACCCTGCAAGGAGGAGATGGCCTTGGATAGGTGGGCTTGGATGACATTGGTTGCGGACCTATGCCTCCCTGGGGGCAAAGGGTGAAGAAGATTGCATCATGTTTCATACAAGGATGTATTATCTCACCACTGCTCTTCATGACATACTTATATTTACTTATTTATTTCTCTCTGCTCCTCGTGGAGCATAGGGCCTCAACAGTTGTTTGTCACTTTTCTCGGTCTCTGGCTGTTTTTTTATGGCCTCCCAGGATAGTCGAGCACCCTTCAGTTCTTCAAGGAGACTGTCTCCAGGTCTGTTTAGGGCATCCCCTTTTACTTTTTCCAGTGGGTTCCAATCAAGTACTTTTCTAGTGAAACTCGTCTGTGTCTTCCGTTGGAAATACCCAACCCACCACCATTTTCTCCTCTTAACCTTGGTCATCATGGGTTCTTGCCCTGTTCTCATTCTTCATGACCTATGGATAAGTTTACTCCGGAGTCAAACATGAAGACTGAGGAAATCAATGAGCGGCTTTTTCAGATAACCAACAAGAACAGAATCTACAACTAAGCCAAAATTATTTGGATGCACTTGTACTACATTCTGTAGGTATCTATGAACTGGAGCACAACGTTCTTGGTGCAAACTCCATAGATTACAATTAGTGGTTAACTTGGTTGATAAGAATGAATGCAAAGAAGAAGAAACACAACAAAAACTGAGGAAATGAGTGTATTCAGCTCCTTGTTTACTTCTCTGCTCACTGTATCAACTTTCTTGGCACAAATCACATACAGCACAAATAGTGATTAACATAGCTAAAATAAATGGAAACAAGAAGAAACACAACAAAAACTGAGGCAATGAGTGTTGACAGGAAATATAATAAATTGAATATTTTATATTAACGGACTACAATCAAACAAGTAGAAGATTATCAAAGAACATCGAATTGACATGTTGGGCCCTCTGGATGCTGCTCAATTTGTTAAGACGGGGATCGGAGCACTATTGACATGTCAGAAGTGCTATGATGATAGTCCTAATATAACTGATAACTGAAGTAGGAGAATTCAAACAATTTGGAAGCATATTTATAAAAGAGGGAAAACTTGACAGAGAAATAGAGAAGTCAGAGTCCAGAGGACAAATTCTATCACCTACCAACTAGTGCCACTACTCAAACATCATATCTCCCTGTCAACTAAACAGCAAATGATCAAAAACATCTTCATTCCTACTTTATGATTTCAAATGCTAAATGGACAAGAAATAAAACACAGGCAGAGAAGATATCCTCATGTGAAATGCAATGTCTCCAGAAGGTAACAACAATGCAAGAAGAAACAACCTCACAAGTATCAGCATCAAGAGAGAAGGATCCAACAAGACTCTACCTGACTAACATTGACAAACAGAGAATGAAATGCTTTCCTAGTAAGAATGAAACCAAACCACATTGTCTATAAAACATTCTACAACAGAACATCAGGGCGTCAGGTGAGAGAAAGACCAAAAAAAAAGAAAATGAATCAAGTCTCAGATTATGCCAAAAAGATGCAGAAATACATAACTACCATTCGAAAAGTGCAAAACAAATACAGAAGACCACTGCACTAGGCTACAACCCGGTAGCAGTGTGACGACAAGATATATAGTTTTTCATTGTAATAGAGAATGGTTTGAGAAATGTAAATCTGAAATGTATTGGATTAATCTTATTAAGCAGGTCTGAGAAACAAAACCTAGCTGGAAAATACCGAGCTAAATGAGAAGCTGTAGGAGGGACAGAGTTCCTAAAAACAGAATTTATGTGGAAATCTGGTGCATCATTCTAAGCGGTGATCATAAGAGAGAGATTAACCTTATTTGATTAAGTATTTTTGTTGCTGAAATTATAATGTGGCTGGAAGCTACAGCATTATAGTTTGTGTAACTAATAACTTAAGATTCTGTTGAGAAATTATGACATGATGGTGAACTTTTACATACAGAGTGATGTTATTTCTGAAGACAATATAAACAGACTTGGCGAGTTAATTGAACCATGGTTTATGTTCTCCTTGGTATGGTCTTTGGGTGCTACATGTGATAGTGATGGCCGTGTGAAATTCTCATCTTGGCTGAGAGAGATGATGACTGAGCATAAGGTAAGCATGTCTGATTTGATATCTTAACATATTGACTATAGAATTATACTCATCGTCGATCTGGTGCACACGGGTGTCGATGGCAATGATAGAACAGACAAGCTGGCTGGTTCTGCTACCATATCAGATGGCCGGTCAGTGGATAGAGCTGATATTTTGAACGCCCTCATTGAGTGTGGCCGCAAAGAAGATTTTCATTTAAACCAATCCACGTCAACTACTAGATTGCAGGAGCTGGGTTTATAGATGGGAGTAGCAAGAAAAGAACAGGTATAATAGTAGGCTCATCAATCAAAATCGAACTGGTACAGTCAGTCGCTGGACCCTGCTGGAAATATTGCATGGAGATTGGAGCACCTATGGACATGTTCGGAGTGCAATGAAGATATTTGTAACTGAAACTGAAACTCATCTTTGATCCGGTGCACACGGGTGTCGATGGCAATGATAGAACAGACAGGTTGGCTGATTCTGCCAGCATATCAGGGGGTCAGCTAATGGATAGAGCTGACATTCTGAACGCTCTCATAGAGTGTGGCCGAAAAGAAGATTTTCATTAAACAAATCCATGTCTACTGCTAGGTTTCAAGAGTTTGGATTGAAGTTTGGCCAGAAAGAAAAGGAGAACAGATGGATGCGTAGGCTCATCATTCAATATCGAACTGGTACAGTTAGTCGCTGGATGCTGTTGGAGATAATGGGAAAGAAATCGGAGCACCTTTGGACACGTTCAGAGTACAATGAAGATATTCAAAACTGAAACTAAACTGAAACATTCTTCTTCAAAAGCTCCAAATTTACCACTTGTAAATCACTCTGTGATTTGTATGTGATAAAAGCCTAAGAACGATTGTACATTGTGCCAGTTATGCACCTACAAGTATGCCAGCATATCCGATTTCTGCGACACTTTTTATTTACTATGGTAGTTTCCCTAGGCCCCGACCTCATTCGCCTCATATGACATGCCTTGTAGGTCACAGTGTTACTATTCTTTCCTCCCCATGAGAGCCTCGGAAACACACGGATGACAACTTTATGTATGTTTTTAGCTGTGTTCGGGATAGTCCGATCAATACCAGAATTAGATTCTGAAATGTGAGAAGCATGTATGTATTTAAAGACTTTTATTTCCTCCAGATTGCATTGCAATTCCCACTTGAAGGTTTGGTTTATGACTATCGACTCGATGATGCTGGAATTTTGGGACAATCAGAGGAAGAAGATGATGATGGTGGAGAGAGGGTAAGGTTTGTCAAATATTTGTAACGGGCCTTCAATTTCTGGGGATGATTCCATAGCAAAATAGTATAGACTGTCTTCTTATTTCTTGTAATTTATCATTCTTGTGTGTTTCTTTTTATTGTCATGCACTTTATATATTCTTTGAACTAGTTAGAAATATCTGGTTGTAAGTAATAATTGTTTTATGAGGGCTCTCTGGGGCGTAGAGGTTAAGTGCTCATCTCTTGTTCCAAAGGTACCAGGTTCGCTCCTTCGTGGAGCCATCTGGATATTTTTCCAGAGATTCTTGATCTCGGTTTGATCGAGTTCCTAATAGTATCGGAGACGGACGATAAAACGTAGGTCCTGTGTTCAAATTGAACACTAAAAAAGCACTTAACAGTTCAAAATTGTGAAGAGCAGGCTGGAAAGCCGCTGCCCTGGCTAAATTAATTAGAAAATTCAAAAATTGCATTCCTACAAAATATTGTCACCATCTTCTAACATATGGGGGACCATCACCGGTTCTACAGAGTTTGCGCACTGTCGCTGAGATCTTCCTATGTAGGAAAGAGATTGGAGCACACATGGTTCAATAATGATGGTCCTATCAATCATTTAATCAATAATTGTTTTTGACAGTTTCCACATCTTACGTCTAAAGTTTCATTACAATTTCATTTCTTTTATCTTCTTCTTCTTCTTTGTGTTCGTTCTTTTTGACCAATTTTAATCACTCTTTGTGATATGTTTGATCTTTGCCAAGAACGTGTATACGTTGCACATTGGTTTGGTAGGCCCCTAAACGCATAGACTTTTACACGTTTAGAACACATATGTCCAATTTCAGCCAAACCTCCTTAGTCGCCTCTTACGGCATGTGTGTCAGGTAACAGTGGTTCTATTCTTTACACCCCAAATTTGGGCCCGGTAACCACTCAAGCGAGTGTCCTTTTATAAAATTGTACTTGTTAATTCTGCTGGTTGTATTCTACTAAACTTTAAGAATGACATTATTTTGTTTATCTTCTTAGCAAATACAATGGTTCAATTGGTTGCACAAAAGAGAAGAATACAATATTCTGCCAGAGATGAAGTATTCTGATATTATGGTGCCAACTATAGATACCATCCGGTCAACATACTTCTTAAACATGTTTGTTATCAATAGGAAAAAGGTAAGATAGTTGTGGACCTATGCCTCCCTGGGGGCAAAGGGTGAAGAAAATTACATCATGTTTCATACAAGGACGTGTTATCTCACCACTGCTCTTCATGACATACTTAAAGAGAGAAAAACTTGTTAAACAGATCAATTTACTTCTATTTACTGTCACTGGCATATGTTAGAATTGATAC
The DNA here is from genome assembly GCA_020796225.1 of Arion vulgaris. NCBI lineage: Eukaryota > Metazoa > Mollusca > Gastropoda > Stylommatophora > Arionidae > Arion > Arion vulgaris. Next base: position 14,778,670 of record CM036762.1, on the reverse strand, counting down.
AACATTGGAATAAAAAATTAAGGGGTGTCTATAATGTTGAGGCTAGGTGCTCGCCTATTGTAACTGGTTTGCTCCCTTGTGGAGCCATCAATTCAAGTCCTATTGGAGACGGACAATAAAACGTATGTCCTGTGTTCAATTTGGGCACGTAAAGGAACCCTTGGCAGTTCAAAACCGAGAAGGCTAAAAGGCAGCTGTCCTGGCAAAATGCATTCGAAAAAAGATTAAAAATAAAATCCCTACAAAATATCTTCACCATCTCCAAATTACATCTGGGACCCTCATCAGTTCTACAGAGATTGTGCACTGCCGCTGAAATATTTTTGTGTAAGAAAGAGATCGGAGCACACATGGTTACTAACAGAAGTGCAATGATGATGGTCCTATCAATCAATCAAACATAGAATAAAAAGGGGTGTAATTTAGTTTTAAAACTTTATAACTTGGAGTTCCATAATTTATTGAGACTTCTAAATGCTTATGCTGCTTTGATAATTCCTAGAAAAAGGGGAAGACTGCAGTAAAACTTGGTAAATAGTGAAACACGTACAAACAAAGTACTATAGTTTTAAAAAATACAGAAACAGTGACGATAAACAGCAACGTTCGACCAACAAGGCCTTTATCAAGCAACGAACAAACAGGAGTGACAAATTAAAATGAAACACAAATGGACGACCAAATACCAACGTATCAGATTTTCCTTAGATACGTTGGTATTTGGTCGTCCATTTGTGTTTCATTTTAATTGTCACTCCTGTTTGTTCGTTTGCTTGATAAAGGCCTTTTGGTCAAACGTTGCTGTTTATCGTCACTGTTTCTGTATTTTGTAAAACTATAGTACTTTGTTTGTACTTGTTTCACTATTTGATAATTCCTAGCATAATTTATTGAGACTTGTAAATGCTTATGCTGTTTTGATAATTCCTAGCATAATTTATTGAGACTTGTAAATGCTTATGCTGCTTTGATAATTCCTAGCATAATTTATTGAGACTTCTAAATGCTTTGATAATTCCTAGCATAATTTATTGAGACTTGTGAATGCTTATGCTGCTTTGATAATTCCTAGCATAATTTCTTTTTCTGTTGAGCTGTCATTAATAACTTTTAGTTTAAATGTGGCTTCGTAGTGCATTGTTTTTGACAACATTTTTATGTGCGGTAAGAAATAAATTTAACTGAACTAGAGTAATTCCGAATCTTAGTCGGAACAACACCTGCTATTAGATTCATTGAAAAACAGAGATTTAGATTGGCCATCTGGTGAGAATGAGCCAGAATACACAAGTTACAAGAATGTACAACCTGAAAATGGAATCATCAAGAAGAAGGGGCAGACTAAGAAAAAGATGGATTGATGGAGTTACAGACATCTTAAAACTTCAAAATATCACAGCATAACGATCATTAGTTAAACCTGCTATGTCTCACAGCAAAAAAAGCAGAGAAGGACAAAAGAAAAGAAGACATACTTTCTAAGATCATCATCATCAAATAGCTTGTCCTGAGCAGAACTTTGCCACCCCAACAGTCCTCCGGAATTTATCTCTCTCATAAACCAGATGTCCGCCTCTGCAGCTGTCATGTTCAAACCATCAGTTACATTTTGGATCCATCTTCTACGTGGTCTTCCTCTTCTATGTGCCGCTATGCTTCCTTCCATGATGGTCTTCTCCAGCCCTACATGTCTTTTTATATGTCCAAAATACCTAAATTTTATCTTTCCAGTTTTCTAAGATACACACAAAATTTCCTAGCTGTTGCTGAGTGTGTAAATGCAATAGCGGTTGCGTCATAATTCGAAACTGCCTGCTATCGCTCATGCCACATTATTCTCCAATGCAATTGTAGAATTTGGTAACTGTCAAACTTAGAGGCAGGAGTTCCATGCAAAAAGCGAAACATTTATTACAGTGTGAAAGGTGTGGGACAATTTTTAGAAAAAAAGATGTGATTGTAAGATGTCGTTGATTCTAAGATGCATGCTCCGATACAATGGATATAAAGCAAAAAGCGGCCATGCAAAAGATGGACCTCAGAGATAACATAGGCGACGAAAGACACTATTTATGAAATCACACTCAAAAGCTTGTGCTAGAAATCTCTTCTTACCTTGAAGCTGTGAGGCAAATCAGAATTTGAGAAGAGAAAGAAAGACAAGGGGCATAGAGAGGCTCGCTCCATGTGTCTCCTTTTTCAACCTGACGCTGAAAGGCAAAACAGGATTAGAGAATAGATAGATAGATAGAATAGACAATTTCGCCTGAGTGGTTACCGGGCCCAAATTGGGATGTAAAGAATAGAACCACTGTTACCTGGCTCGCATGTCGCAAGAGGCGTCTAAGGAGGTTGGGCGTGGGTCTAGCTACCCCACACCGTAAAAAACATTAGCTGGCTACAGAACAGAGAGCAAACTGAGTAAACGCTGGCTGAAACTGGACACATCGTCGAAGGATAAACACCAGAGCTCAAAATGGTGCTGAAGATGTGACGTAAAAAACACCAATGCTAATGCTTTATGAATAAGATTTCCACATGAATAGAATTTATGGGAAATCTGGTACATCGGTCTGGGTGGTGATCGCGAGAGAGAGAGAACAGACAATTTGTCAATGAATGTAGAAAATAATAACTTAAATATAACGATATAAATTTCTCATTAGCTGTTAGCGGTGGGCCCCACTGGTACTGGTAAAACACTAACAATTCTGGACAAACTGATGCGTGGTTTAAGTGAAGAATACCTTCCAGTATTTATTAACTTCTCTGCAAAAACATCATCTAATCAAACACAAGATCTGATTGATAGCAAGCTTGACAAAAGGTTAGTTAGTGCTAGTAATTTTAAAATGTATATTGACTCATTATGACGCCCGTGTTGTGTCGGGGTCTGCAAGGGAAACAAAGAATAGTACCACTGCAACCTACAAGGCATGTCGTAAGAGGCGACTGATGTAGGGCCTAGGAAGCTACCCTAGTAAATAAAAAGCATTGCAGAAATTAGATGTGCTGGCCTTCTTGTAGGCGCATAACTGGCACAATGTACAATCACTCTTAGGCTCAAATCACATACAAATCAGACAGTGGTTAACAAGTGGTCGATATGGAGCGTTCAAAGAAGAAGTAGAAGAAGACCGCTATGAAAAACATTTAGGTAATGTGTCACTTTCTACCAAAGGCAAAGCTTCTTCACCCTTCATCCCTAGGTAAGCATAGGTCTGCAACCAAGATCTTCCAAGCCCTCCTATCTAAGGCCATCTTTTCCTGATCTCTCCACTCTCTCCACATTTTCTTGCATTCTGTCTAAAGGTCTAAAGACTAATAATTGGCTTTATTGCACTTGGTTTCCCCATATGGCTCAGTCCCTCTCCGCAGGACTGGCATGCTGCATGCAGAGAGTATTGCACAAAGCGTGAACCCCATAGCTCATGCAACAACCCTTGGAATCTCTGGAAGAAATGCACATATGAACAGAATGGCAAGTCCAGAATTGAACCCACGACCTTCGAAGCACAAAGCAAACGGCATAATCACTTAACCACAGATACGCCCTATATATATTAAAAAAACTAAGTATTGTATTAGTATGTGAGTGTCTGTAGCTCAAGCGGTAGTGAGCTCGATCACAAACCCAAGCGTACCTGGTTCAAACCCCACGGTGGGCAAGTTTGGAAGCAAATTCGTTTCCGTGGGATTTTTACAAAAGGTAAAAATAGACCTCACCGTTCAGAAAGCAATGGCAAACCACTGAACGTATAAGTGGAGCCTAGAAAATCAATGACTCGTTTACTGTAGTTGATGGCTACGTCCTTTGGGATATGCAACGATTTTCATTTCATGTACAAGAGAGTCACTTGATGTTCAGATATAAATGATGTCACATATATTACCCTGATTATCTTGTTCATGACACCTACAGGTTTCTACTTTGTAACTTTTCTTATTTGTACAATAGATATTCAGAGCCGCAGCAGCTTAGTTATGGAACTTGCTTCTTAGGATAGTGGCCCGGGTTCAACTCCACAGGGGCGTTGAATTTTTTTCTGACCGCAGCGGCTCTCAGGTCGGCCCAGCCTCATTTGGGTACCAGGAAAAGCACTGAAAAGTAAAGGCGGCCTATGTGATGTGGACCACATAACCCATCGTGTGCTTACGGTCAATGAAAAATACGGGCCTAACACCATATTACCCTATATACCAGGTGGTATACAAAGGGTTCCTTTACCTTACTTTACATACAATAGATTTTGCTCGTCACATGTTCAAAATATCTGTGTCCACAGGCGGAAAGGCATTTATGGACCCCCTGTGGGCAAATATTCCGTGTTCTTTATTGATGATCTTAATATGCCTGTCCTTGAAACTTATGGAGCACAACCTCCAATAGAACTAATTAGACAGTACATGGATTTTTCTGGATGGTATGACCGCAAAGCTATAGGTCAGAGTATTACTTGTTATCTTTTTTTCTGATAATTTATATTTATCGTTCTGTTTAGTAGTTCTCTTGACAGTATTGGTATTCATTAGCAACTACAATATGATTCAATTTTATTATACTTGTCATTTCATTGTTGTTTTAATTGATTTATTGCTTTTATTGTTCTATAAACACATTGTTTTTAAATAATTACATAAAAGTCAGCGTTTTAAAGATCTGCCCAGCTATTCGCAAGGACGTATCATCGTTTAAAAGATTGGACAAATGTGATTGCTTTTCTATTACTTTCCATTCCTATTAGAATTTTATGTTCACTGAAAACTACTTAAAAGTGAAGTGTAAACGATAACAAATACATATCCTGGTCATAAGTCTACTCTTAGTTTACATTCTGAAAATCTAGTGTGTAGATGTTTTTGATGTTTGTGTTAGTAAAACGCTGCTCAGCGTTTCCAATGCACAAAAAAGCTGATCATGAAAAAGAGTTTTTTTAAAAAAATCTTCTTTGCGTTCGTTCTTTGCGACAGTCCATGTTTGCATCACCAGTAGTTATGGGGGCTTGGGATAAAGCAAATTTATTTCCAAGTCATATTTAGTTACTATCTTTAAATTAATCATCTTTTACGACACATTTATTTTGCACATGTAGACAGCGTCTAACCAAATAGATTAGAGCGCTCGTGTTCAGGAGACCTGGGCTCGATCTCTGGTAAGGTCAAGGGGTTTTTCTTTCGAGTGCATAAAGAAAATTCCTTACCTGAACAGTTTCATGGGGACTGCACTAGCTATGTGACCATTAAATTCCCTAGGCTCATGTCCCTCTGTCCTACACTGCTATAAAAAGTGGTATTACACAGGCATTAAAGGCAGTTATTTTAGTTATTACACATTTACAATTTCCCTCTTAAGTACTCTTAGTATAGTGCATTAGTATTCAATAGTTCATTCTTATCTTCTAATTAGGTGAGTTTCGAACTTTGACTGATGTTAACTTCCATAGTGCAATGGGCCCACCAGGTGGTGGTAGAAACCAAGTAACTGCAAGACTTTTGCGACACTTCAGCTTTCTTGCATTCACTGCAATGGAGGATGCCAGCTTATTTAAGATCTTCAGAACAATATTACTATTTTGGATCAGTAAGATTAGTTTGTGTTCTTGTTCATTTGAATCTATATAATCATTTATTTTTTGTATATGCCCAAAAGTATAAAGAAACCATTTTTAATACCATGAGGTATATTGAGGAATACAGTGCTAAATCTGTATTTTCTTTGACGGCTGGAACGCAATGGGTGATGTTGTCAACATCATGCTGGCCGTTTTTACTACGAGCGCTTTTCTTGTACCCAATTAAGGCTGGGTTGATCCGTGAGCTGTTACGGCAGGAAAAAAATTATAAACCTGACTGTGGAATTGAACCCCAGACCATCGCCCGTGTGTTGTAAGCATGTTGTAAGAGACGACTGATTTAGTGGCCTAGGGAAGTTACCCTAGTAAAATAAAAAGATAGCAGAAATTGGATGAGCTGGCCTACCTGTAGGCGCATAACTGGCACAATGTACAGTTGCTCTTAGGCTCAGATCACACAGAGTGGTTAACAAGTAGTCGATATGGAGAGTTTGAAGAAGAAGTTATTCTGCTTGACAGTATTATAATTCATTTCTTTCTTTCTTTCTCGAATCCTGTATGCCTCACAGCGTCAGGTCAGGAAGAGATTTCTAAAACGGGCCCTAGTATGCGCTCGTAGATAGTCTCTTTCGTCGCCTCTGTTATCTCTGAGGTCCATCTTTTGCGTGGCGGCCTTTTGCTTTGTACCCATTTGTATAATTTGTATAATTCATTAACATCTTCAATACTAATTCACTTACTCCTGTTGTTTTCAATGTTGTTTTAACTGAATTTCAGTTTTTATTGTTCTTGAAATGTGTAGACTTTAACCCTTTTACTCCGCATTTGAAATCAGTCGTGCAATTCATAAAAGAACAACAGATTAAATGGTTTGGACACCTGACCAGAATGCGCTGGTATCGTCTACTACAGAGAGCCATACTGAAAAAGTATAACTAGTACAGAGCAAGAGGAAGATCACGCAAAATGTGGAGCGACGACATCAAGAACAGCTTTTAGAAAATGAATAACAGCTTACAAAGTGCATTAGAACAAGCACACACAAGATCACTACATTTCCCCAAACACTTCTATAAAGAAGTAAATGGTAGAAGAGAAGACTCCACATTTATTTTTAACCTTCAGACACATTTATATTAAGATGTATACTGAATTCTTTGCATCATATTAAAAAATACAGCAAGCCAAAATATTGACTTAAAAGGGGGAAGGGGTTAACAGTAGTGCTTGCCCACCTGCCCAGCATGTTTGTAGTGCGTTTGATGACAGGTGACAAGCCCCCTGTGAGTGTGGTTCAATTCCGCTGGCTGGCAGTAAAACCACAGGTTCTCCAGATTTACGGTGTTCGTGGCACCGAACCGAAGGGTTACAATGTCCATGGCACCGAACTCAAGTGCTTCTCGATCGAAAAAAAACCCGAAAAACATTAGTGCTTAATTCTGAGTTATTTCCTCAATTTTTAAAGTTAATTCATGGGAGATTTTTAAAAAAATACTAACTACTCGTAAAAAAATTTATATATATAAATATATATATATATATATATATATTATATACCGCCAGTGGTTATCGGAGCCCAAATTTGGGGTGTAACGATAGAACCACTGTTACCTGCCACGCATGTCGTAAGAGGCGACTAAGGAGGTTTGGCTGAAATCGGATGTATGTGTCCTAAACGTGTAGAAGTCTATGCATTTAGGGGCCTACCAAACCAATGTGCAACATATACACGTTCTTGGCAAAGATCAAACATATCACAAAAAGTGATTAAAATTGGTGGTAATGAACAAACGTAAAGAAGGAGAAGATTATTATTATATACTAAATTGACGAAAACTGGACAACCCAATAGAATCACAAGGTTGAAAAGTAGTATGAGTAAAACAGTAGAAGTAAAACTAGAAGGAATTCTTATAAGGGAAGCAACTCTATGGCCCAGTATGTGGCTAATGGCGTTCAACGGACTTCCGCCGTCCCGCAGTGTGAGACGGAAAGCATAGAAAGAGTTAAATACTTGCATCGGATAAATAATTGTTAATTTTGACATTTGGTACAATTTATTTCTATTTTTTGTGTTCTGTTCAGGAAATTGTCCCACTATTGTTTCATACTGTGATCAATTGGTAAAGTCAAGCATCTTCATGTACAACTTAGTACAGAAGCAAATGTTGCCTACACCTTCAAAATCCCACTACACGTTTAACTTACGAGACTTGTCAAAAGTTTTTCAAGGTATTCTGATGGGAGATCATGAGGAAAACAAGGTAATTTCTAGTTTTCTTAAAATTGTTTTGCAGAAGCTACAATTGGTCAGTAATTTTTCCAACTATAAATTACTAAAGCTTCAAACTGTTGACCAGATCAGATAAAATTTGTTTAAATGTATGTAGTTGCCTATTGATTCTATGAAGGCTCCCACCCTTTGGCCATGATCAAGATCTTACAATTAAGTAACATAGTGAAGAGGTAAAAGATATCTAAGAATAGTAGAATGAAGATCAGAGAGGTTATAGCTTGTTATGAAATAGCCCAAAACAATATTTGGTGCCAAGCAGCAGCTGTAGTCTTATGTTCCACTGGGAACAAGATGGTAGTATTAGTAATTATATATATATCTGAATGTTACTATTTTCTAACATGGAAGTGGAAATCTACTGCCATCTCCACTAAAACAAAGCTCAGAATATTCAGCTCAAATGTGAAATCTGTGTTGCTGTATGGCTAGGAAACATGACGAGTCACTGAGTTGAATACAATTATGATTCAGACCTTTGTAAATGGATGTCTTTGACATAGTCTCAGACTGAGATGGTATGACAGAGTTGCAAACACAGACCTGGGGAAGAGAACAGAAAAAGAACCCATTATTATCCAGGTCAAGAGGAGAAAATGGTGATGGGTCGTGCATACCCTACGGAAGACACAGTTGAGTGTCACTAAACAAGCACTTGAGTGGAACCCGCAAGGAAAATGGAAAAGGGACATCCTAAAAAGATCTGGAGGCAAAGTCTTCTTGAAGAACTGAAGAGTAATTGACTATCCTAGGAGAACATGAAGAAAATAACTAGAGACTGGGAAAAGTGGAGAACAACTGTTGAAGCCCTATGCTCCACAGGGAGCAAAGAGGAAGAACTAAGTAAGTTGAACTTTCTTGAAGTTTTAAAATCTCAAGATCTATTGCATTAAAACAAATCTTTTTTTCCCTTCGTTTAGTCTGTCACAGATATACTTGCTCTTTGGTACCATGAGTGCTGCAGGGTGTTCCAGGATCGACTTGTCAATGATGAAGACAGAGAACTTTTTGAGAATATACTATCTGATATCATGAAGACAGATTTTAAGATGAAGTTTAATGAGGTAGTGGTAAACAGACCAATTATTTATGGTGATTTCTTGAATGCAGACATGGATCCGCGGCCCTACCAACTTATAGCAGATCTTGTCAGTGTAAGTCACAGACCTAGTCTGAAATATCATTGTCTGTTAACTCATTCCATACTAACTGCCGCAGGGGGAGCCAAGATTGTATATTAGAATAACTCCACTTCCTCACACTGGTTTAACCATTGTTTCATCTAAAATTAGTGCTGAATTTATATCAACACATTCTGATCCAATTTCCGGTTTTTAATCTACAGCAAACCTATCTATTTCAACATATTTTTTCAGTCCAAAGTTTGATAAAAATTTGTTCATTTAATGAAATCTATATATTTTTCAAGCTTGTTACCAGATAGTAAAAATATAATTTACAATGTCAATCAGTAATAGTGTCACAAATAGCATTTGTATATCTTGTCTAATTGTTAGACAGATCAGTCATGTGTTCCAACAGTATATATAAGGGTTGGACGCCTTATTACCAGGAGCCGCACTTCTTTTTTTTCTTCTTCTACCCTTCGCCATAAAGGAGGCATAGGTCCCCAACGAAGGCCTTGCAAGCTCTCATGCACTTGGTTGCGGTTTTATAGCTGAGTATTTTTACTGAATGGGGTAGCTAATCCCACCTAAACCTCCACTTTCACCGTATAGGACATGTGAAAGGTATTAGTGGTTCTATTATTTACCCCGAATTTGTGCCCCAGTAACCACAACAGGCGTCCGATTTGTATGATAAATCATCTTTGACTCATTATTGGAAGAAGCCGCACTAAAGGGCGTTTTTTTAAATTCTAAAAACAAATGGCTTGTATAAACATGTCTTTTACCCTGGTCCACTAAGAGTTAAGATGTTTCATGTGACCAAAAAAAAAGTAGAGATCAGAAAAGGGTTGTCAAAAATGTTTTTACTACAATAAAATCAGACAGATATCATGATCTTCTTAAGCTACCAGAAAGTAATTTTACTGAGAATCAAACATAGACAGACCTTTCTAAAATAATATAATCACATCATCAAGGTGCGTATCCTTTATAGGACATTGGTCTCTTCAGACGCAGCGCATCTGAAATTCACTCTGTCTCTAGCCAATTCACCCACTTCATCGATGGTCATATTCATAGTTTCTTTAATATCTTGTAGCCGTCTTCTTCTTGGTCTGAGTCCTGGGACCCTGCCCTCTAATATTGTTCTTTCTAGGCCATCGTGACGTTTAATGTGGCCAAAATACCTAATTTTTCTGTATAGTATGTTGTTTATCTGTCAATTCTCTTTAACATTTAGTTCTTTCAGGACATCAGTGTTCTTTATTTTTCTGTCCATGGTATTTGTAGGATCTTTCTGTAGCATTTAGTTTCGAAGGACTTGATTCTTCGTCTGCCTCTGCGTCCTGGGACCCTGCCCAATATAATCACAGCAAAGTAAAAATAAAGTGAAAATAACAAAACAAAAACTTGTTAGCAATGTGTATGCATGAACTTTTAACTATTTAGTATAATTTTTGACAGGCACAGAAAGGTTTAGATGAATTCCTGAATGAATTCAACCAACAGTCAACCAAGAAAATGGAGCTAGTCCTTTTCATGGATGCAGTTTCACATGTTAGTCGTGTTGCTCGTGTTTTGCGACAACCACTTGGTAATGCATTACTGTTGGGAATGGGAGGCAGTGGAAGGCAGAGTTTAACAAGGCTGGCATCTCATGTGTAAGTCAATGTATACATTATCTATAGAAATACACATATCACACTAGTAATTGACCTGCATAGACTATTGATAGATATGAATCCACATCTGTATCCAGAGTGAAGGAGCTGAGACCGAAACCACAAACTGATAGACATGAACACTTTGCTAGTGGTAAATGCCGTTTGATTAATCAACACAGAACTAGAGTGACCTGCCAGCTAATGGTAATGTTGAGGAGGAGATCTGAGCCCCTATCGACCTGTCCGGTGTGCAATAATGATGATCGTCACTACATGACATTGGATTGAAGGGCAATAGGAGGACAACTATTAGATCATTGAAGAATGGCCGTTGAGTCATTCATATGTGTCGATTCCTCTCCGCCAATTATGGCTGACACATTCCGTTTTTGGGAACTGCCCTTTCTTTTAAGTTTGTTCTCTAGACAGTTGCAGTCGACCTAACAACTAAGCTTTGAAAAAACCTGACAGATTTTGGAAAAGCTTACTGCCCATTTTGTGGTCCACAGTATACTAGGCACATGACCAGAGATTGCTAAAGAAGAAGATTGAAGAATGAGGAAGAGAAATGTTTATTATGACCTATTAGGGAGTGTTGTTGTTCGTATAGTTCGGAGACAGTTAAGTTTAGCTTAAACTGTAGACTTATTTACAGTATCATCATCAAATAGTTTGTCCTGAGCAGAACGTTTCCACCCTAACAGTCCTTTGGAATTTCTCTCTCGCATAGGCCAGATGTCATGCTTCTGCAACCATCATGTTTAAATCATCAGTCACATCCTGAATCCATCTTCTTCGTGGTCTTCCTCTTCTCTTTGCTGGGCATGCCTCCTTCCATAGTGTTCTTCTCCAACCCTTCAATTTACAGTATTAGTTGGCAATATATTCTCTCTTGTATCTTTTATCCCGGGTTGGGTGGGGATGGCCTTCAACCAACTCATGTAAATTCTTCAGACTTGTTCATCGTTGGGTGGATTTTGTAGCTAAATTTTTCTACCAAATTCGGAAGTCAGCCGCAAGTAAAATCCTACCTTAGTTGCCTCTTACGTCATGAAAAAATGTATACAAATGTTACTACATGAGATCCTTGAGACATCAGATATTTAAAAAAATATTCTTAAACTCTGTGTTACCTTCATTTTCAGTTCTGAGTATGATTGCTTTCAAATTGAACTCTCCAAAAACTATGGGACCAAAGAATGGCATGAAGATCTCAAGAAAGTCATGATGAAAGCTGGACTTCGGGATGAGTCTGTGGTTTTTCTATTTAGTGATACACAGGTAGAACTTTTTATTAGTCATAAAATCATTTTAAAATCAATAATTCAGAAATAGATTCAATACTACTTAATTGTAAACAAATTTGTATATTTTATTTTACTTATGCACTTGTCATAATATAGGTAGCAAGGTATCAAAGGAGAGAAAAAGTACCTCCTTCTATCGACTAGCATATGGGACACCATTGAGCAAGGTGGAGTACTTGTTTGGCTTCCCTATCAGGGTTACGTGAAGCTATGGTTGCAGGTGGGGGATGAAGATGTGGGGGATGAAGATATGGGAGAAGCTGGCAGTTATTGACTGTTATTATCTCCACTCTACGATGGCAGACAAATGATCTTAATTGCAGGGACAATGGCTGCAATCGCTGTCTAGTGTGGTTACTTTCTTTACCCTTCGCCTCCAAGGAGGCATAGACCCTCAACCAAGGCCTTGCCAGCTCTCATGAGCTTGGTTGTGGTTTTTATAGCAAAGTATTTTTACAGAGGGGTAGCTAATCCCACACCAAGCCTCCACTTTCACTTTATACAGCATGTGGTAGGTAATAGTGGTTCTATTCTCTACCCGAATTCGGGCCCGATAACCACGCAGGCGTTAAATTTGTATTGTTTGTCATCCTTGACTCTTCATCGGACAGGAGATATACGTAGGCGCATTATTGAGATTATCACCATCTATATTGCGGTAAGATCTCAAATCAGACATGTATGCACTTACCCTTCTACTTACACCAGAGTAGCTATCCTTCTATCCCTACCCACTTAGCCAGATAGTAGTCTGTTACCAGGGCCACATCATGGAGGTGGGGTAGGGTCTTGGTCAGTGCCAGCTCACTGATCCTGGCCCCACTTTATATTCATACATTGTGGCGCTTGCAGCCTCCAAGTGTAGTTACTGCCATGAAGGAAAAGAACGGATAATAAATTTCTCATTATTGCCAAGAAACCCATAATTATCCTGCAAGCAGGTGCCAGACACCTCATACAGCACAGGGAGGCATTTAGAACTGTTGTCATTAGAGTCAAATTCCGACAGGGATAGGTTAGATGATGATGAGGATGAACAGAAAAACAATAAGGTTGGTGGTCATGTGATAACCATAACTTCCTGTACTTAATTTTATTTTCTAGTTCTGTTTCTTATTTTTAGTTCTATGATGTTAAACTGTGTTAGTTATACTATGTATTGAAAGAACCTCATCATCAGATGCATACTGCAGCAACTTTCCTATCTGAAATGAAAGTGATTCTTGATAACAAGTTAACCTGACACATATGTAGAACAGAGAGTATCTATGATATCTGCTTGTTTGCTTAGTCATCTCTGCTCATCACGGAGCATAGGACCTTAACAGTTGATGTCCACTTTTGAAATTCTCTGATGTTGTTCTTTATGGTTTCCCAGGATCATCCTTCAATTCCTCAAGAAGATTCCATCTCTAGGTTTGTGTGGAGTATACTCTTTCCCATTGCCCTTGCATGTTCCAGTCAAGTGCTTGTCTATTAACATTTGACTGTGTTTTTTTACTAGGCATGCCTGAACAACTGCTATTTTCTGCTGCTGACTGGGAACATTATGGGTTCCTGCCCTGTCCTGATCCACAGGTCTGTGTTTGTTACTCTATCATATCAACTCAGTCTGAGAATCTGTCCAAGACATTTATTTCTGATAACTGGTCTCTCCATATTTCTCCCACTTGCATTGGATGCCATTCCATCTTGTAATAACTTTGTTTTAATTCACAATAGATCAAGAGTGAGTCATTCTTGGAGGACATTAATAACATTTTGAACACAGGAGATGTACCCAACCTCTACAGTTTTGATGAATTGGAAAACATTTACAAGGAAATGAAACCTTTAGTGGTGGATGCTGGTCTTCAGCCCACAAAGACGATCATGTTTTCAGCATACACAAAAAGAGTTCGCAGCAATCTGCATACTGTTATAACCATGAGGTCATTATTATTATTATTATGTATGTTTTAATTAATTTTAATGTTTACTTACTTCATTAGTGCTTTCAGTTCTTATTTCCTCTTTCTTATGTCGTTACACAGTTATTGAGTTGTTGCCCAGTGTTATGGTTTGATGTTTTTGTCTTGCGCTGTTCTAGTGGCTTGGGTGATAGTTAATTTTGTTTTTGACAGAATTCTGCTATGCCATCTAACCATCTTTTTCGTGGTCTATCTCTCAGCTTTTTTCCCTGATGTTCTGTTGTAGAAGACTATATACAGTGTAGTTTGAATTCATTCTTATTGAGGGGCCGAACCACTTACTTCTTTGTTTCTCAATGTACTTCAAGCAAGGTACTCTCCCAACTTTTTTTATTATGCTGATGTTGGTGATCTGTCTTTTTTTTATGTTGTTGGTAACTTTTCATAGACATCGCATTTCCCATGTAGTTATTTAAAAAAAATTAATTTGCATACAAAATGATATATTACTCCAAAAAATCTGTTAATAATGAAGAAACTGCAGCTGAACTTGCACATATACCCTCAATGAGGAAAATGGGACATGCATTTAATTCGATCACAACTTGTTTTTCAATTCAGTAGTTAATCAGTTAACAAATTGAAACATAAATTTTTGAATAATTAAGCTCACATTGAGCATATGAATATATATGTTATACAGGGTGTTCAAGATAATTGCAGCCCCATTGACAAATCGAAAGTTGCCAGATAACCTAACGCGTTGTGTTTATTTACTATTTAAACCGGTTCTGACTAGCTCGTCCTACGTCACATTTGTTCATCGCCCTTCCGCACAACAATTACACACCATCACACAACCTTGACTTATACTACGTCATAACTGAACCTTCTCATTTCCATACATATATGTCAGATTAGCTTCATTTATAGGCTGCTTTTAAGTTGAACACCCTGTATAATAATGCTGGCTGGAGTCAGCTCTGTCGGCCTACCATGTAACCAATCAGATTTTCTGTTTGTAAAATTTTACCTTCTGTGGTTGGAAAGAAGTTGAAAGAATACTGACTAGACTTGAGGATAATAAGAAAATTGAAGTATTTTGGACATATAAAGAGACATGAAGGGTTGGATGTGACCATAATTGAAGGAGGCATTCCAGCAAAAGAGAAGAAGAGGAAGACCATGGAGAAGATGGATTTAGGATGTAAATAATGATGGCTGCAGAGGCGGGGCACCTAGCCTATGAGAGAGAGAAATTCTGAAGGAATGTTAGGGGTGGCAGAGTACTGCTCAGGACAAGCTATTTGATGATGATGAGTGTCTGAGGATATAGAATCAATATGCACAGCTTTCTGATTATTGACACCCATCGTAAAGGCACAGTGACAGGGTGTGAGGATCTTCTAGACTGACACCCATCGTAAAATCACAGTGACTAAGGATGTGAGGATCTTCTTGACTGACACCCATCGTAAAGTCACAGTGACTAAGGATGTGCGGATCTTCTTGACTGACACACACTGTAAAGTCACGGTGACTCAGGATATGAGGATCTTCTTGACTAACACCCTTCGTAAAGCCACAGTGACTCAGGGTGTGAGGATCTTCTTGACTGACACCCATCATAAAGTCACAGTGACTAAGGATGTGAGGATCTTCTTGACTGACACACACCGTAAAGTCACAGTGACTCAGGATGTAAGGATCTTCTTGACTAACACCCATCGTAAAGTCACAGTGACTCAGGGTGTGAGGATCTTCTTTACTGAGACCCATCGTAAAGTCACAGTGACTCAGGATGTAAGGATCCTCTTTTCTTGAACATTTAGACACATGTCTAGAGTATAGTAGAAATCTCCATGATCAGCAGATACACTCTGGTGGGAAGGAATGAGCATAGTGAACCCTACCTTGACTACTGTCTGTATCATTGAGCAGCACATAGATCTTATTTATCCCCTAGTACTAGAATATCCTAATTCTAGAACTTGTTTGCAGTTGGTAGAAAATCTACAGACACTCCATATATCTCCACTTCATTCAACAAGCGGGCAAGACCTCAAGTGCTGCTGGGTCATCCAAGAAGAATATAGAATCATGGCAGAGAATTTTTCAAAGCCAAATTTGTCTTTCTTATTTAAATAGTCTATGATGAAATTGTTCAATTACAGATTCATTTAATATATTTCAGCCCCCTTGGAGAAATTTTCCGTTCCAGACTGCGGCAGTTCCCTGCGCTTGTCAATTGTTGTACCATTGACTGGTTCAGTCCCTGGCCAGCTGATGCCTTACGTTCTGTAGCTCTGCGCTGTTTGCAAGATATTGATAGCTTAGATTGTGGTGATGATGTTATGAATGGACTGGTAAGTTTTTTCAGTACTTATTTTACATATGTAACTAGAGAGATCGCCCTGTGACCCCACACTAAGAACATAAAGTGGGACCTTAGATTCTTAATGCTTTGGTAGAGACATCATTTGCTGGGAATCCCTTGCACAAGATCGGCAAAGGCGATGCTTTAACAGCATAAGAGGAACTCACGTAGCTGAGAATCATTGTGCCGTTGAGGTACAGAGAAAATGAGCTGTGCGAAAAGACAAAACATACAACACCCACATTTGTCACCTTGATCATGTATGCCCCACCTGCGGTAGGGGATTGTGTTTAAGGATTGAGAGGTGCAGCAGCACACATCTGAGGCTGTTATCATCATTGCTTGCGATGGACGACGACTATCATTAGATTCCCAACGAGGATGTTATAAAGAGACTGATAGGTGTTGTCATTTCTGGCTCAAGTATATTACATGTTCAAGTATTGGCTTCAATATTATGTCTACCCTATTGCCCTACACTAGGAACACACAGTGGATATCAGATTCTGAGGGAAATACAGATATATATATATATATATATATATATATATATATATATATATATATATATATATATATATATATATATATATATATATATATATCACAGAGCAGTTTTGTTATGCAGCGGATATAAGAAAATTAACAAAACTAAATTGTGTCAACCAAAATGTCTTCATCAGGGACAATGAAATATTGTACATGGGGTGAAAATTGTAATTATGAAACCTTAAAAAAACAATTGCCCAGTTAATAAGAATGTAGTTGGGTTTCTGAAATATCTGATTGTTAATTATGTTCATCCTACTCTCTTGAGACTCTTTACAAGACATCCTGTAAATTCAGTACTAATATCCTATAAACTGTGTGTGATAATGTCCCGTAGGTTTTGTTTATTTAATTATTTAAGGGTGATGATTAATAACTGGTGAAGTTGATAGTGCAGGCAACATTCACACTAGTTGTGTTCCTAAACTAAGCAATGTTGAAACTTACTGCTAAGAAAGTTGGAGATTTTGCGCCGTTGTGTTGCCGGGGCTCAAGCAGGAGCAAAGAATGGTAACACTGTGATCTACAATGCATGCCATAAAAGGCGACTAAGGTAGGGGACTAGGTAAGCTTCCCTAGTAAATAAAAAGCGTCGCAGAAATCAAATGTGCTGGCCTACTTGTAGGCGCATAACTGGCACAACATACAATCACTCTTAGGCTCAGATCACATACAAATCACAAAGAGTGGTTAACAAGTGATCATTATGTAGCATTTGAAAAAAAAGAAGGAGATTATAAAAGTCACTATTACTGTATGATAATTGCAACTGTTGTACAGACATTTGTCAACAATATCAAGGAATGTCTAGTGAAGAAGAGGAGGTCAGAGAAGTCAGTCATAGAATATCATTTGGTGGAGAGTGACTATTGAAGCCCAATGTTCCACTCAGTACAAGATGATTTAGTGCTGATGTTGGTGTTGGTGGTGGCGATGACAGTGATGGTGGTAGTGGTGGTGGTGACAGTAGTCGTAGGGCTGTGGTTACAATAGTGGTGGTGGTGACAGTAGTGGTGGTGGTGATGACAGTAATAGTGGTGGTGACGATGGTAGTGATGGTGACAACGACAATGGTGGTTGTGGTGGGGACGTCGACAGGGGTGACATGAGCTGCAACAAATATAATAATTGAATTGTTTCACACAAATCCTGCATTTTCAATATTTCCTAGGTTGCCATGTGCCAGATAATGCAACAATCAGTAACACAAAACTCCAAACTGTACCTGGAAGAGATGGGTAGATACAACTATGTAACACCAACCTCATACCTTGAACTGCTGGGTATTTACTCAATGCTGGTTAACAGAAAAAAGAAAGAGCTTACTTTAGCAAGTTCAAGACTCAAGACAGGTTTAGACAAGGTGTGTTTTTCTTATGCACATGTCTTGATAGATAGGTGTTAAACTTGTGGTCACTGGTTTGTGTTTTGAAGATTGTTGGAAAATGTATATGTTCATGATATTCTAAGAGAGCCATGTTTCTCAGCCAAAGTTTTAAATTCATCATGACACTCACCTCAGTTACCAGCTGTAAATCGATTTTACAAATATTATTGTAACATTTAAGGGGAATAAAATGAGAGATCTTGCAGTATTGGGCTGTATAATTTTTTTAACGTGAGAAAAGCTACCAGCCTTGATATTGAAATGTTTGAAACCTCACAGTATTAGGCTGTAGAATTTTCAGATGAGAGAAGTTACCTGCATTGATACTGTAATCTTTGAAACATCACAGTATTAAGTTGTAGAAGTTTCAGGTGAGAGAAATTACCTGCATTGATAATGAAATGTTTCAAACTTCACAGTATTAGTTTGTGGAATTGTCAGGTGATAGAAGTTGCATACCTTGATATTGAAATGTTATAAATCTCACAGTATTAGGTTGTGGAATTGTCAGGTGAGAGAAGTTACTCGCCTTGATAATGAAATGTTTGATCTTTGGTTGAGCCTCAGATAATAAACACTGGAAAGTAAGGACTGCCAGCATGGCTTCACCTCTGTCATCTATTGTTTACTGTTGGTTACAGACAAATGTTGACCTAACATGGTATTCCTTATACCTCATGGTATGGAGAAGGTTCTTTACTTTTAGTTTACAATATTGTTCTTCTGTGTTCTCACTAGATTGGGATTTCGGATTCTCTAATAAAGGCAGCTGTCTGCCTCAGATTATCAGCCACGCCATAGAGTTTGTCCTGAACGCCAGTGCATCGGGCCACCTTTCTTCTCAAGTCTGCATACTGGGGACAGTTTTGCAGGATATAATTCCTATGACTTCTGCTTCCCCGTTTGTGCCGACCTCCCCCCGCAGTAAGTTTTGGCCACCTTCGTGATGGTAGGTCCGACATTCCCACTGTTAAAATCTCCAAGGCAGACTGGCGACTGTAGAATCCGTCATCCCATTCCTCATTGTGAGGGGTCGTTGCACCATGTTATGCGCCTTATGACCTGGTGCATCCATTTTCTGCAAGCATTTTTTCGGGTTAGCATTCCCTGGCGGACACATAAATCCGATTTCCGCCAAACTTCCTTAGTCGCCTTCTACGACATGCGTGGCAGGTAACAATGGTTCCATTCTTTACACCCCAAATTTAGGCCCAGATAACCACTCGGGCGAATTTACAATATAATACTCTCCGTAGAAGAGAGGATAAATAACTATCGCCCAAGCAACTAAAGCAATGCAAAACAAAAACAGAAAACTACGACACTAGGCCAACCTGGTAACAGTGTGACAACAACAAAAGAAGAAGAAGAAAACTATGCATATTAGGTACCAATTACTTTCAGAAAATTTGTTAATGGAGAGAAATATATCTGTATTTGTAAAGACAGTTTATGAAAGTGTATTTTTTTAACAGTATTCTGACATAAAAATTATCTTTTTCTAGATTCTAGTCACCACATCGGAAGTGGCAAAAATGCAGGAAGAACTGGCTATGATGAGTCCGGAGTTGGACAAGGCTGTTAAAGAGGCTACCTTAACCATGGATCAGATTGCTAAAGACACTGTAAATTGAGCTGTGTTATTATTTTTTACTATTTTAGATAATTTATGAAGGAATTTATATATGTATAAGAGTTCTGATGTGTGAGATACAAGAAGGGCCATTTTGTTGTAACTCTTCCATAAAAATTAGATCAATTATCATGATCATTAATGTTTAGTTACAACAGGAACATGATATCACCAATGCAGCTAATGTCCTTGCAAAACACCTGTGCCACAGAATAAGTTTGATAGTGGTGATTTTAATAGCAATTTCATTGACATGATACAGAGGACTCGTCTGAATGTAAGTGTTACAGGCCAGTCCTCTGTATACCATGGACAGAGAAGAGAACAAATAGATCTGTCCCCCCAAAAAAACTCAAAAATTAAAAAAATGTGGCTGATGCTAATAATATGAATGTATCTTGGACAAATAAAAAGACACAAAGGGTTGGAAAAGACCATTATGGAAGGAGGCATCCTACCAAAGAGAAGAGGAAGACCACGGAGAAGATGGATTCATGATGCAACTGATGATTTGAGCAAGAATGCTGCAGAGGCGAACATTTCGCATATGAGAGAGAGAAATTCTGTAAGACTATTAGGGCTTCAAAGTTCTGCCCATGACAAGTTATTTGATGATGATGATCAGGTTACTATTAGTCCTGTACAAAACTCTAGATATATTAAACACATGTTTTGGCCAAATGCTATCTCTAACCAAGAACTGCTTGCAGTGTCATGAAGAGAATATGAGTACCATCACTCAAAAGAACACTGGAGATGAATCAGAAATGTGATACGCATGGAGACTAACTGTCATGAAAACTGCACTGAAATGGACACCAGAAAGTAAACAAAAACGTGAAAGACTCAAATTGAACTGGAGGTGAATAGTAGAACATGTACTGAAAGAAATGAGTTGTAGGCGACATTATGCAATCAGTATCAAATCTGGACATTGTCATCAAACAATAGAAGAAAACTAGTCAGGACAGAGATGAAGTTTCTGAGCAGAGTGCTAAGAATATAGAGCAGAGCTCTGTTTAGGAATGAAGACATCCTTAAAAAAGTGGGTACAACATCACCAAGAAACAACAAATTTAATTATTTCTCCACATAGATTACGACACAAAAGGTTGCCCAAAGAAGTAATAAGCAATGAGAGAGACCTTGTACAAGGCACATACAAGAGTCAATTCTATAAATCTCTTATCAAGACACTGTGAGGCAAAACAGGACTAGAGAAAAACATGACAAGAAGAGGCAATAGTAGGGACATCCTGGAATAGGTTAAATGGACAACAGTAATGGATCTTAACTGAGATCTGTTGCCCGCCTGTCCATCGCGTCGAGCGCTTGGACTACGGGTGACTAGCCCTCTATGAGTGCGGGTTCAATTCCGCAGGCTGACAGAAAAGTCACAGGTTCTCCAGTTTCACGGTGTTCGTGGCACTGAACCGAAGGGTTACGATGTTAATGACACCGAGCCGAAGAGCTGAAAGCTCAAGAGCTTCTGGATCAAAAAAAAAAAAACAAACAGAGATCTGTAGACAACTTTAGACAAGGACAATTGGAAAGGTTATCGGTTACTGAACCAATGTCACAGCACTCCGGGCAGACTCATAGGTGATCAGTATGCACTAACAGATGTCAATAGATATACATACTGATGGTTCCTATGGCTTGCTGGTTAAACAAAATTTCTCTTTCTGCATCTCAAGCATCTAGTTATACTTGTACAACGTGTAATTCCAAACTTTTTTAATCGCTGGTTCAACATCAATGTTAGTATTTTCATCCAACAGTAGGTCGCCAAGAGACCGAAGAGCTTTCTCCTTTTCCATCCTAAACTCCCAGACAATCGATGATATCAATACAAACCTACCTGCTCTCTCATTTCTGTGAACACCGCATGCTCAGCACAGTATATCCATGTGACCCTCTGGAAGTTGGAAACCTCTATAAACTGCATTCACTCATACTGCAACTCGCCTTCCGTAGCATCGACTGATGTCTAGTTGAGTAAATAAAAGAACCATTGACAGTTCAAAATCGAGAAGAGCAAGCTTTAAAGTGGTGCACTGGCAACATTGATTAGAAAGATTAAAAATAAACATTTCTACAAAATGTTTTCACCTTCTAAATTACATCTGGGACCCCCGCGTGCTATGGAGTTTGCGCTCTGCTTCTGAGATCTTCCTGTGTAAGAAAGAGATTAGAGCACAAATGGTTAATCACCAAAGTGCAATTATGATCGTCCTATCAATCAATCAAATAGCAAACATGAGAGAGCTGTGCAACAATATCCTGCAACAGTAAACCTTGAATGTTTGAATCGCTGTAGACTAGAGAAAGTTTAAACCAGATGACAAATAATGTATGTACCATTTACTTGACTTACAGATAGTTGCTGAGAAAACCAAAGCTGAAGTACAGAAGGAGGAGCAAATAGCTTCACAGAAACAATTTGAGACTGAAGCTATTGCTGCTGATGCACAGAAGGATTTAGACGAAGCTGTGCCTGCTCTAGTATGTATTCACAACTTGTTGTTTTCTGATGATGGAAGTGCAGACATTCAGATAGCAATATAGTAGCAATGTTTTTAAAAAAGTTCAACTTTACATCAATATTTGATCATCTTAAATGTTGCTTATAGTTCTTGTTATACACTTTTTAAAAAGAAATTGGGCCCTACCTTGAAGTGCCACAATGAGTGAACCCAGTTACGGTTCTGTTGAACGTGTATAAATTCTGATCCTCATCATTCTTTCGAATAAGAACTGCTTGGAATTTTTAAATGTATTTAGTTACCTATTGGCTCTAGGAAGCCTCCCACTCTTTGGTCGCAATCAAGGGGACACTACACTTTGATCTTAGCTAAAAGATAGAGAAATTATCTGTTCTTGTAATTAAATGTGGTTTTTGTTATTAAACCTCCAGGAATTATGGGTTCTTACCCTTTTTTCTTATATTGGAGCGGAGAAGAGTACCTGACTTTCTTGCAGACCCAGAAGACTCCAACAACTCTAGACATGTAGGGCTATGTTTAGTGTTACTGAAACTTCTATTGGTAATCACTGCTGTACCCCCTCATTTCTAGCGAGGTAGACGCTCTGGAAATAATATAATCTCACATGTAATAATAATATAATATGATACCCACCCAGAACAAGCGTTGTATTTTTTAAAATTCACAGAAAAAACTAACAAAGATATTGTCATACAATTTGGCCACATGTTGCAAAAGGCATTGTTTTCGATGATAAACAACGATCAGTGTATGCACTATAGTTAGTTATTTTAAAAATAATTAATTTTCTTGAAAATATATTGTTAAACCTCCTGCATCGGGAGAGGATTTCACAAATATAAGAAGTTAAAAGAATGCCAAACTGGCATATGATGTACATATCACCCATAGTTATAGCGTGAACCTCCAGTTTTTGTCTAAACTGTATATAAGCAGAGATATTGCTGTTCTAATTTGAAATTTTTTTAATTAGAAGGGTTACATTACAAATCCATATCTACAAAACCAATTGAGTTAGACATGTTTTAGAGGTTCACGCTATAATCATGGGTGATATGTACATCATATGCCAGTTTGGCCTTCTTTACACTTCTTACATTTGTGAAATCCTCTCCCGATGCAGGGGTTTTACAATATATTTTCAAGAAAATTAATTATTTTTTAAATAACTAACTATAGTGCATACACTAATCGTTGTTTATCATCGAAAACAATGCCTTTTGCAACAGGTGGTCAAATTGTATGACAATATCTTTGTTAGTTTTTTTCTGTGAATTTTAAAAAATACAACCCTTGTTCTGGGTGGGTCTCTCCAAACAAATTGATGTTTACTTTAGAACTGTAATCATTCAATGAAATGTAGTTTAATGTAATATGTTACAATTTACTTAGGAATCTGCACTGTCGAGTTTGAAGTCTCTAAATAAAACAGATGTGACAGAAGTGAGAGCCTTACAGCGTCCTCCACCTGGTGTCAAACTGGTTATGGAAGCCACATGTATCATGAAATCAATCAAGCCTAAGAAAATTGCAGGAGATGCAGTAAGTTACATGTCGCTATGCTTCAAGTGTTATAAGTTACAGTTTTGAATGTCTTCATTGTACTATGGACATGTCCATAGGTGCCCGATATCCTTCGCAATATGTCCAACAGCATCCAACGACTAACTATATAAGTTCGATGTTGATTGATGAGTCTACTCATATACCAGTTGCGCTATTCTTTTCTGGCCACTCTAATCTTCAATCCAAGCTCTTGCAATCAAGCAGGAGACATGAATTGGTAGGCAGGAGACCCACCCAGAACAAGGGTTGTATTTTTTAAAATTCACAGAAAAAAAACTAACAGAGATATTGTCATAAAATTTGGCCACCTGTTGCAAAAGACATTGTTTTCGATGATAAACAACATGTAGTGTATGCACTGTAGTTAGTTATTTAAACAATAATTAATTTTCTTGAAAATATATTGTAAATAAAAACCCCTGCATCAGGGAGAGGATTTCACAAATATAAGAAGTTCAAAGAATGCCAAACTGGCATATGATGTACATATCACCCATAGTTATAGCGTGAACCTCCAGTTTTTGTCTAAACTGTATATAAGCAGAGATATTGCTATTCTAATTTGAAATTTTTTTGAATTAGGAAGGGTTACATTACAAAACCATATCCACAAAACCAATTGAGTTAGACATTTTTGGAGGTTCACGCTATAATCATGGGTGATATGTACATCATATGCAAGTTTGGCCTTCTTTGCACTTCATATGTTTTTGAAATCCACTGCACGATGAAGTGGGGTTTTTACAATATATTTTCAAGAAATTTAATTATTTTTTAAATAACTAACTAAAATGCATACACTAATCGTTGTTTATCATTGAAAACAATGCCTTTTGCAACAGATGGCCAAATTGTATGACAATATCTTTGTAAGTTTTTTTCTGTTAATTTAAAAAAAATACAACCCTTGTTCTGGGTGGGTCCTAACTGAAAATTCTCTTTGCTGCTATATTTTTTTTTTTATGTGGTTATAAATTTATAATGCAGTGTTCTTATGTGGATATTGGAAAGAAAGTTCTACAACATACTAAGTGCCTTATAAATGTAACTAATGAAGGTTATGCATGAAACAGATTGATTTTTTTAAAAAGAAAAGGAATTATTCTAAGAGCATACTAATGTTTTTATCACATATTTCTTGCAATAAATCCAACTGCAATAGTGACAACTTTCTCATACTAGAGAAGGAAAAAAAATCAGGGATAATAATGCTGTTGATAATAATAATAATAGAAATGTCATTTGAGAACAAGGTTAAAAAAATGAGAGAAAGGATAGCAGTTGAAGTATATAAAATAAAAATATATATTATATCTTTTTTAAACAATTTTCTCAGCCAGGACAGAAAATTGATGACTACTGGGAAGTAGGCAAAGGCCAACTTCAAGACCCTCAGAAATTCTTGGACAGTCTGTTCAATTATGATAAAGAAAACATCCCTCCAGATGTCATCAAGAAAATTGAACCATATATTGCCAACCCAAACTTCACTCCTGAAGCCATCTCAAAGGTAAGAAAAGTGGGATAAGCAACTGAGCTGTATGGAAATAGATAATGGAGAAAAACTTGATATCACAGTAAAATATATAGTTTTTTTATCTTTACAAGTAACAACAGGGAATCTCTATGATGAAATGGTTAAGATGTTTGCCTGTCGTTCTGAAGGTTATGGGTTTGAGTTGTAACCAAGTGATGGGAAATTTTTTAATTAGATCTTTTGGATTGTTGCTGGAGCTATGGAGTTTGTGCTTTGTTCAAAACTCAGCAGGTAGCATGCCCTTTCTGCCAAAGGGACAGAGATATATATAGGGAAACCCGGTGCAATGAAGTCAATCCTTCACCTTTAGACAAGTAACTGCAGCAGATGAAATCAACATTTCTACTAAAAGATCTTTATCAAGTAGAGGATAACAAGATAACAACCTGTTAACAGAAATGCTGACTTTGTTGCTGTGCTTTGTAAAACTATATTATGTCGTTCCTAGTTGTCAAATTTTGAAAAAAGACACAGAAAGGAAGGAGTGAAGAAGATGAAGAGATAGGAAGACAGCGTTTAAATCTGTCTGTATCCTCTTCATGTGATATCTGACACATAAGGTAAAAAGTAAAAAAGTAAAGGAACCCTTTCATACCTCGTGGTATATAGGTCAATACAGTGTTAGGCCTGTATTTTCATTGACCGTCGGCACACAATGGGTGATGTGGTCAGCATCACGCAGGCCGCCTTTACTTTCCCAGATCATGTCTGGTACCCAGTTGAGGCTGGGTCGACCTGAGAGCCGTCGTGGTCGGGAAAAATGCCACGCACATTGCGGGAGCTGAACCCAGACCACCAGCCTTGCGAAGCGAGTTCACTAACAACTACGCTACAGCGGCTCTCGACACATAAGGTATTCACAAGTTATCCCATTGCTGTTGTTCTGTTGCCTTTCTACTCATGACATTCTGTGTTAGTCAACATTCTTTTATTTCCATATTTACCATCCTTCAGATTTGTTTTGCTCTGCCCCATCTTCTTGTGTCTGCTGTCCATCCGCAAGCTGTTTTTGTTAAAGTATACAGTGATATTCTTCACACATGTACAATGAAACTCCATCTTTTTCCTCTGATATGATTCTGGGAACTGTCTAAATAGTATAATAAAATTTTGCTTATCAGATACATTGAACCAAAACATTTCTCACTCATTATTCATTGGTCATGCCCATGTGTTGCCTGGACTCAAAAGGGGAGCAAAGAATAATAACACTGACCTACAAGGAATGCCGTAAGAGGCGACTAAGGTAGGGACCTAGGAAAGCTACCCTAGTAAATAAAAACGTTGCATAAATTGGATGTGCTGGCCTACTTGTAGGTGTATAACTGGCACTGCATACAATTGCTCTTAGACTCAGATCACATACAAATCACACAGAGGTGTTTAACAAGTGGTCGACATTGAACTTTTGAAGAAGAAGATGAAGATTCATTGATCATAGTATGTAGGACACATTATGTACACACAAATTGAAAGGATGAATAGATTATTAACATATGCATGTACAACATTCAGATGTGTAAAGCTTTCATATAAATATATTTGTGCAATTTCTTTAATGATGAAACAAGCACGACAAAAGATATACTGACACAAAATTAAGGACAGACCGCACTCTATATTTAACGATTTTTCTTAAAAAATGAAATTTGAGTTTTTTTTAATTTTAGGTAATACATCCAATTTCGAACAAGAATCTATCTTTAGTTTGAAAAAAAATGTAGTTTTGTATTTTAATTAATTTTTTTAACTAGGCATGTATATGTTTTTTTTAGCTTATTATATAGGAAATATCATAACTTTGCTTCAACAGATGGTAGCAAAGTGTTTATAGTAATATGGTAGTGCAGATAGATTAACTAATAGCATCATTAAACTTATGCAGCGTGATTATGATGTAACTTGTATGAAAAATTCTGGAAATTTAGAGAACATTGGTTGGATAAATAGTATTTGAGCCATATTTAAACATCACAAAGATAACCATGAGAACTGCAATAGGCTGAGTAGCTTGTGCCCTAAAGATAAAGTTTTAGTTGATTGAGAACAAACTGCCTAATTTTATTTTTGGCAACATAGTGCAAGTATTTGTTAAGCTATCTTGCGTACTTCGTTGACAAAATATATTCATGGTGGTTCTCACAATGCTAATGAATCTTTTCATAATCTTATATGGACTTGGTGTCCTAAGATCTCATTTACTTTGAGGAGGAGCTTAAAAATAACTGTCAATCATGCCAATATTGTAGTTAATAATATGAAATTGTGCCGATATGAAACTTTTGTTTTAGTTTAACTTTTCCTTTGGAAAACATTATTTTCAGTATTTTGCTGTCATCTATAAAACCACATATCTTCCTTGCTAATACAGAATTTAGGCACAAAAAGATAGAAAGATGTAAAACAACTAGCATGGCATACAAAGCATGTGATGAGGCAAGTTTGTATGCTCCTGGGGATCTTAAAGTAAATTAATTTGGTCAATAATTGAAAATATGTTAGTTTTTGGCTTTTTCTCAAAATTGTTATTTTCCATAAATGTATGTCACTAAATACACGTTTTTTCAAAAACTACTCAAAGGATTGTTGTATAAATGTGCATACTTCTTTCTTATGCATATTTGATCATCCCCTACCACTTTAAAAAGAATTCATTGAACAGTTTCTGTGTCTCATGCAAAAGAATATCTCCTACCCCATATTTTTTAGTCAAAAATCTGGATTTGCATTAAAAAATTCAGAAAAACTCATTTTATTATACTTTATAAATATTTTGCTACCAGTTCAAGATATGCCGATTTACAATAACATCTGAAAGTTCTATAGTGCTAAACTGAATAGAACATAAATCATCCTGTATTTTGCAAGGTTACTTTTGAGCATTTTTCCTTAAAAACCCTCTATATTAAATTTTTTCATAGAATATACATGCTTGGATTTTTTGAAATTTTTTTTCCGAGTTTTAACATCAAGTTGATCATTTAGAATCATAAACGCAACCTCAATGATCAATATTTCTGTTTTAGGGGTGCCGTCTGTCCTTAAACAACTAAAAATAGTATGGAATGGAACTGATAAGTAAACAAAGATGACAATACTAAGATCATAATTATTCCCAGTGGCAACGTATAGGTGTGAAGCATGGACATTTAACAAGGCAGTGAATAAACATGTATGTGCTTTTGAATATTACAGAAGAGTCCTTCGTATATCATGGACAGAGAATAGAACAAATAGATCTATCCAGAAAGATCTCAAATATCAAAGAAAACTGATGCTACAGAAAAGAATTAGAGTATTTTGAAAATATAAAGAGACACAAAGGGTTGGAGAAGACCATCATGGCAAGAGGCATCCTGGCAAAGAAGAGAAGAGGCAGACTATGGAGAAGAGAGATTCAGAATGTAACTGATGATTTGAGGATGAAGGCTGCAGAGGCAGGACATCTAGCCTATGAGAGAAATTCCTAAGGACTGTTAACTCTTTCCACGCCAATCACCGCACACTGCACCACAGCATATTTCCGTTGAACACCATTCGCAGTCGCCCGAGTGGTTACCGGGCCCAAATTAGGGATGTAAAGAATATAACCACTGTCACCTGCCATGTATGTCGTAAGAGGCGACTGAGGAGGTTGGTCGTGGGGCTGGCTACCCCACACCGTAAAAACACCAGATAGCTACAGAAACCACAACCAAGAAAATTCAAAGCTCGCCACCCGAGGAAGAAGAGGGACCCTAAGTAGAGGGACTCATGAAGCGACCGGTGAAATTCGAAAGAAAATCGGGCTGCCGACTCACCTTCTTTCAACCCGGAAGATCTCCAGGATTGGCACTTGGAATGTCCGCACGATGTTCGAAACTGGGAAGACAGCACAGGTGGCACGGGAAATGAGGACATATGGACTGGCCATCCTGGGACTGGCCGAAACCAGATGGACAAATGCAGGACACACTAGACTTACAACGGGGAATCATTACTGTACTCGGAAGAGAGGAGGAAGACGCACCACACATGGAGGGAGTAGCATTGATGTTGGACAAACAAGCACAAAAGGCATTAATTGAATGGGAGCCGTTAGGATCAAGAATGATCCGGGCAACTTTCAAAACCTCCAATGCAAAATTAAACTGAACATAGTCCAATGCTACGCCCCAACAAATGACAGCAAAGAACAAATAAAAGAAGAGTTTTACAATAAGTTACAGGGTGTATTAAGCAAATTTAAAAGTAAGGATCTTACTATTTTGCTAGGAGACTTTAATGCAAAGATAGGCAGAGACAACTGGGGCTTCGAGGAAACCATGGGCAAACACGGACTAGGGGAAATAAATGAAAATGGAGAGATGTTTGTGGATCTTTGCGCAGCAAACCAGTTGGTTATAGGAGGTAGCCTTTTTCAACACAAAAGAATCCACACAGCTACATGGATATCACTAGACCACAGGACAGAAAACCAAATCGACCACATCTGCATAACAGGGAAGTTCAGAAGGTCACTATACGACGTAAAAGTATATAGAGGAGCAGATGTGGCCTCTGATCACCACCTTGTTATAGCAAAGGTGCGAATGAAACTCAAGAGATTCATGACGACCACGCATGGTAACAGGATGAGATACAATGTGGGACATCTGAAGGAGCAGAAGGGAAAGGATATATTTAGTGTCACGATTTCCAACAAATTTGAGGCCCTAGAAGTTGATGAAGGAAGTATTGAAGACCACTGGCATAAAGTTAAAGAATCCTGGACTAGTACATGTGAAACTACCCTTGGAAAAAAGACACACCACCACAAGGAATGGCTATCAGAATCAACGTTAGATAAGATAACAGAGAGAAGAGGCAGAAAGGCTGACCTCTGTAATAGCAGAACAAGATCAGCAAAGGCCGCAGCACAAGAAAAGTACACAAAAGCCAACAGGAGGTGAAGAGAAGTATAAAAGCAGATAAAAGAAAGTATATAGATGACCTGGCAAGAGAAGCAGAAGAGGCAGCAGCAAAGGGTAACCTGAAAGATTTATACGATAACACAAGGAAACTGACAGGAAATACCAACAAATAAATAAACCAATTAAGGACAAGGCTGGAAGATTACTCGGCAATGCTCAAGAACAGATGCAGAGGTGGGCAGAACATTTCAAAGACCTTTTAAATAGGCCAGTTTCCCTAGGCCAACCGGACATAGATCCAGCTGCAAAAGATCTAACAATCGACTGTAGCAAACCAAGCAAAGCAGAAATAAAGAAGGCCATTCTCCAACTACGAAATGGTAAAGCTACAGGCCTAGATGGTATACCTGCAGAGGCCATAAAGCAAATGCTGACATCTCAACAGACATGCTACATGGCTTGTTGGGAAAAATTTGGGAGAAGGAAGAAATACCAAAAGACTGGAGAGAGGGCTATATAGTCAAACTACCTAAAAAGGGTGATCTCCAAGAATACTCGAACTATAGAGGAATAATGCTCCTGTCTGTACCAGGCAAAATACTAAGTCGAATCATCCTAGAGAGACTCAAGGAAACTACAGATGCAGTACTAAGGGACGAACAAGCAGGATTTAGGCAAAACAGATCCTGCA
Organism: Arion vulgaris; assembly: GCA_020796225.1. Classification (NCBI taxonomy): domain Eukaryota; kingdom Metazoa; phylum Mollusca; class Gastropoda; order Stylommatophora; family Arionidae; genus Arion; species Arion vulgaris. Next base: position 14,747,654 of record CM036762.1, on the reverse strand, counting down.
CAGATCAAATATCGACGCTGCGTATCATAGTGGAGCAAAGCATCGAGTGGAACTCATCCCTCTACATAAACTTTGTGGACTATGAAAAGGCATTTGATAGCCTAGACAAGGAAACACTCTGGAAACTTCTACGACACTATGGCGTCCCAGAAGCTAACCAATTTAATAAAGAAATGTATGAGGAGACTACGCAGAGTACTGCATGAAGGAAAACTGACAGAGGCCTTTGAAATAAAGACTGGTGGTGCGACAGGGCTGCCTTTTATCGCCCTTCCTTTTCCTGCTGGCTATTGACTGGGTAATGAGATCAACAACTGTCAGGAAGAAATGGAATACAATGGGCCATGATGAGTCAATTGGAGGATCTGGATTTTGCAGATGATCTAGCACTCCTCTCTTACAACCATCAGCAGATGCAAGAGAAAATAACAAAACTAGAAACAGTCTCACAGCAACTAGGCCTGACTATTCATGGGAGAAAACAAAGATCATGAGATTAAATGCTGGTTCCAGAGACCCAATCTTATTGAGAGGATCACCACTAAAAGAGGTGGACACATTTACATATCTGGGAAGTGTCATCAACATTCAAGGTGGCACAGATGAAGATGTTAGGTTAGAATACAAAAGGCAAGATCAGCATTTGCCATTCTGAAGAACATATGGAGTTCAAGAATAATTAGGAATAAAACTAAGATAATGATATTTAACTCAAATGTCAAGTCTGTCCTTTTGTATGGAGCAGAGACATGGAGAACAACTAAAGGAACACCAAAAAGTTGCAGACATTCATCAATAGATGCCTACGCAAGATACTACATCTGAGATGGTACGATAGGACCACAAACAGAGAACTGTGGGATAGGACAGGACAATGGCAGGTGGAACAAGAGATAATGAGCAGAAGGTGGAGATGGATAGGACACACACTGAGGAAACACCCTGACAGCATCGTGAGACAGGCTCTCCGATGGAACCCCCAGGGCAATAGAAGTAAGGAAGACCCAGAAACACCTGGAGACGGAGTTAGAGATGGAATGCAAGAGGACCGGGAGAGAGTGGCGAGATCTGGAAAGGATGGCCTTGGATAGGCGGGCTTGGAAGGCCTTGGTTGCGGACCTATGCTTCCCTAGGGCGAAGGGTGAAGAAGAAGACCATTCGCAGTACACTACACCATTTAAGTTGTTTCCTTATAAGAAGTCTTTCTAGTTTTACTTCTACTATTTTACTCTACTACTTTTTAACCTTGTTATTCTAATAGGTTGTCCAGTTTTCTTAAAATTAGTATATAATCAGATATATACAGGGTGTTCAAGATAAAAGCGGCCTGTGAATGGAGCCAATCTGGTATATATTTATGAAAATGAGAAGGTTCAGTTATGATGTAGTATAGGTCAAGGTTGTGTGGCGGTATGTAATTGTAGTGCGGGAAGGGGCGATGAACAAATGTGACATAGGACAAGCAAGTCAGAACCGGTTTAAATAGTAAATAAACACCACTGCCTGTGTAACTGGCAACTTTCGATTTGTCAATGGGGCTGCTTTAATCTTGAACACCCTGTATATGTTTATTTATTGGTGAGTAGTTATGATTTTTTTTTTAAATTGCTTTTTTTTTTTATACCTCCATTGAATTAACTGTGTAAAACTGAGGGAATAACCGCATACAGAAAGAGTTAAATGGCAAAGTTCTCATGGACTGCTAAAATTATTTATTGTTGATTTGCTGTTTAGGGTCTCTGTGCGTAGAGGGTTAGGTGCTTGCCTCTCCTGGCAAAGGTAACTGGTTTGCTCCTTGTGAAGCAATATTTGTATTTTTCAGAGATCCTGATCACAGTGTAGGTCAGATTGAGTTCCTAATCGTATCAGAGACTGATGATAAAACGTAGGTCTATGTTCAATTTGAGCACGTAAATGAACCCTTGGCAGTTCAAAATTGAGAAGAGCAAGCTGGAAAGCCTCTCAAATTTCTTTAGAAAAAAAAGATTACAAATTGAATTCTCACATAATATCTTCACCGTCTTCAAAATTACATTGCAACCCTCGCTGTCTCGGAGTTTGCGACTTCGCTGAGATCTACCTGTGTAAGAAAGAGATCGTAGCACATATGGTTACTTACCGAAGTACAATGTTGATGGTCATATCAGTCAATCAATCAAATTAAACTAAACTTGCTGTAAGAGGTAAATACACAGAGAAAGCTTTGTGTCCACTTTAAAAAAGAGACAATCATAATTTATCAGATGTGTCATGAGAAAAAGAGTGTTAGAACACACGGGGGAGGGGCCAGAAAAGTCTAAAGGGAGACCATGGACGACAGAAATAGAATATTGGACAGCCTAACTCATGGCATGAGAAAATATCAACATTCAAACTAATAGTTCAATAATCAGGATAGACATTTTCTAAAATCCATGATGATCTATAGTCAGTCAATATGGCACATGATAATGGTGATGACTTATTATTGATGTTGGTTTTGTAAAAATAAATTGAATTAGCAATGATTCCTTTATTTTTCTAGGTATCCAAAGCCTGTACTTCAATCTGTCAGTGGTATCGCCATGTATAAATATCATTTTGTGGCAGTTAATGTAGCCCCAAAGAGAAGGAAACTAAAGGCAGCTATGGAAGAGCTTGAAGTGACAGAGAGAATTCTTTTGCTGCCAAAGAAGCTAAATGATGTTGAAGCTGGTGTGCAGTTACAAGAAATTACAATGACAGCATGTCAAAGAAACAGTTTCTTGAGGATAAATGTAAACTGTGCATGTTGAGACTGGACAGAGCAGATAAGGTTTGTATTTAATCTGACAGCAAGCAACTTGAGATTCTCTGAACTTAAAAACGAATTTAAAATTGGAAGTGGTGGTAATGTCTAAGAAACTTAAACTTGACAGCAACATCGAAGAAAACATTATTCAAGTTAAAGTAGTAGCTTGTCCTGCGGACGTCGCATTCATCACAGCCCTCCTGAAAGCTCTCCGTCTCTTGCAAGTTCTCCTGCCTCTTCCAGCGTTATGTTCAAGGTTTCTTTGATGTCCTGCTGCCACAATCATCTTGGTCATCCTGCCTCATTTTCCAGAACCATGCCTTCCATTACCTTTCTCTCAGACCACTTATAACAAGTAAGTAATTGTCTTCTTTGCTTGAACGCTCATATCGACCACTTGTTAACCACTCTGCATTTGAATGTGCGTGAGCCTAAGAGCGATTGTACATTGTGCAGGGATGTGCCTACAAGTAGGCCAGCACATCCGATTTGCGATGCTTTTATTTACTAGGGAGCTCTAGGCCCCTCAGTCGCCTCTTACACATGCCTTGTAGGTCGCAGTGTTACTATTCTTTGCTCTCCTTGAGAGCCCACACGGTGTAAAGCAATTTAAATATCTAGTTGTCTTGATAATGGGAGATGTTGTGCAGTTATAAGAAATAGAATAAGTCAGTTAAAGGCAACATATCAAAACTGGTTATTGGTTACTGAACTGATGTCACAGCACTCTAGGCAGACCTATAGGTGCTCAGTCTCCCCAACAGATGTTGAAGGGTATGCATACTGATGGTTCCTGGGGATCGCTGGTTAAACTTACTCCTATTTCTACCCTCAATCATCAAGCGTTTCACACCCCAACACTTCTATAAAGAAGTAAATGGTGGAAGAGAAGAAGAAGAATCATCCAGCTCTACTTGTACTACATATAATTCCAAACTACTTAAATCACTGAATTGATTAAACGTAAATGTTAGCATCCTCATCCAACAGAGTGGCACAGAGGGCCTTTCGAAATATGAAGAGCATACTGTACAAGTGCTTGTTTACTGAAATTAGAAAAAGAGTTCTTCTCTGTTATATGCTTACAATACTGACATAGAGCAGTGAATCTTGGACAATAAACAGATTAAAAAAAAACATTCTAGAGACAACAAGAATGTAGTTTTACAGAAGAATATCATGGACTAAACAAAGGACTAATGTAGATGTGCTGAAAGAAATCAATGACAAATTGACCCTGATAGACATCCAATGGAAACATCTTCAGTTTTTATGACATATAATGCGAAGACAAGTGAACACATTGTGACAATAGGAGAATTTGTTGGGAAGAAAGAGATAAAGACAACAGAGAAAGTAAATGAACAGTCTAATATCATAATATGGAAGAATATCTACACAATATAGATGGAGACTGCAGTAAAACTATGTAAGCATTACGTGTTTCACCAAAAGTATCAACACTGGAATTGATCTCTAATGAGCTGTGGAGATCCTTGATCACTACCACCAGCAGGCAAAGCTCCTGATGATGATTCTAGAGTGAATGCAGAAGAAGAATAATTACATAATTATGATTCAAAAATGATGTCAAATATGTTCAATGCAACTTTTAAACTGTACATTCTTCTTCTTTGCGTTTGTTCTTTACGACCAATTTTAATCACTCTTTGTGATATGTTTGATCTTTGACAAGAATGTGTATACGTTGCACATTGGTTTGGTAGGCCCTAAACGCATAGACTTTCACATTTAGGACACGTCATCCGATTTCAGCCAAACCTCCTTAGTCGCCTCTTACGGCATGCCTTGCAGGTAGCAGTGGTTCTATTCTTTACACCCCAAATTTGGGCCCCTGTAACCACTCGATGAACTGTACATTCAACTGATAACATTCTGTACAATTCATTTGTAATAGCACCTATATTATTCTCCATAAATGTATACCATTGTGATGACAGTTTTTATTTGTTTGTTTTTATGTAGAGGATAAAGTCTCTTTAGCTGAGACACATTACTTTCAACCTAAGGACATGCAATTTATTGGTTATGTTAGAGAGTTTAGACCAGAAAACATGAAAAATAAGAATTAACTTCTTTCGAAGAATTAAATGATGACAGTCATTTCATTCAGAAGTTATGTACTGAAATATGACTGGTATATCCTAACAATTTGTGCTAATAAATAAATATTTACAACGTATATTGATGTTTTTTCCAGCTCATAAACAGTCTAGCAGATGAGAAGGACAGGTGGGGAGATTCCATACAAAACTATGAGACTCTAATTGCTTTTGTACCAGGCAATGTGCTCATATCAGCAGCATTTGTTGCTTACCTTGGCCCTTTTACAGTAAGTCATTTGTACAAGACATTTCTTTGACAGTTTCTATGTAGATTTCTGAGATATAGAAAGGTGGGCAGACCTTGGTAATAAACAGGGTATAATAACAATGTGATTGAGAAGAAATCACAAGTTTGCTAGTGTTGGGGGAAGCATAATACCATGCTCCTTGAGTACTGTAACCATTGCGCCGCAGCACTATTCAGGATGTTATAATTCCTATCATTTTTCACAGTCACTTGGGATGTTATTGTTCCTATCATTTTTAACAGTTACTAAACTTATTCACTAGGAAGTGTTGTTTTTTTTGGCCTCATAGCTGAATTTTTTTTTAGTTCAAACAAAGTTGCACTCTTAATTTAGCAAAACTAAAATATTGTTTCTAAATATGATTTACAATATGACTTATTATATATCAAATTGAAGACAAATGGATGCAGTTTTACAAACTATTTACTGTATTAGCAAATAGATTGCAGTGATGACTATACAGGAAACATTAGCATGCACTGAAAATCAAAATTGAAATTGGGAGAACAAAAATCCAATGTACGAAGGGTCTTGATGAACAATAGGTTGAATAAACACATCTAACTGCTCTCGTTATATTGGTAATCCATTTATAAATACATAAAAATTAAGAAAATTGTGGTTGGATTGTGGTTTATTAACATTATTGTTGTTTACAAACTAACATCATGACCATTCATGAAAAATCTCTAGTTTTTTTTGTCACAGTGTTTGCTAGAATAAATGGTAAACTCCGTTTGACTTCTATTTCTAGCACAAGACGATATGTATTCGTTATCGTTTACCTTTCACTTTTAAGTAGTTTTCAGTTAATATAAAAGTCAAATAGGAATGGAAAGTAATGGAAAAGCAACTAAATCTTCAGAATCTTTCAAATGACGATACATCCCCCGGGACAAGTGAGCGGATATTTAGAATGACAGCCATATGGAATCAGTTAAGGTGCTATCGTCTCTATTATTTTTCACAGCTACTCAGGATGTTGTTGTCCATATAATTCTTTTTGCATGTGTAGATTCCAGGAAATGTGGGGCTAGCTACTCCAGCCCATAAAAACACTAGATAGCTACAGAAACCACAACCAAGAAAATTCATAGCTTGCCACTCAGGGAAGAGGAGGACCCTGCAAGGATGGAAAATTGGGAGAGAGTGGAAATATCTGGAAAGGATGGCTTTGGCTATCCAGGCTTGGAAGACTTTGGTTGCAGACCTATGCCTCCCTAGGGGCGAAGGGTGAAGAAGAAGAAGAGCCCAGGAAAGCTTTTCATAACTAGCAGATATTTGATTATGGAGAATAAGCATGAAGCACTTTTTCTTAGTGACATTGTCTTTGCATAATGTGGAGACATCACCCTTATTTCTATAGCAACAGTATTATTGTACTGACCTACAAAAATTGGTTTTATATATATATATATTTAATCAGAGAAATGGCTGGTCAACCACTATTAACAACTGTTATAAGAAGGACAAGATGGAGATATGTTAGGCATACCTTGAGAAGAAATGATTAAAGAATACTAAAGCAGGCATTGAAGTGGGAGGCAAAGGGTTCAAGAAAGAACTGACGCACTATGGAAACCCAGAAACAAACTTTGCTGAGAGAGGCTAAAAATATTGGGCTCAATTCCATGGAAGAGATTGACCGAGTTGCCCAGAATAGAGCAGTATAGAGAAATTACTTGCAGGCCTTATGTTACGTATAATGGTACAAGAGGAATATATATGTATCAGTATTTTCATCATCATTGTGAATGTCTACACAATTACGTTGTTATGGATTGAATATACAGGGTGTTCAAGATAATTGCAGCCCCATTGACAAATCAAAAGTTGCCAGATAACCTAACGCGTTGTGTTTATGTACTATTTAAACCGGTTCTGACTAGCTCGCCCTACGTCACATTTGTTCATCGCCCCTTCCCGCACAACAATTACACACCATCACACAACCTTGACCTATACTACGTCATAACTGAACATTCTCATTTCCATACATATATGCCAGATTAGCTCCATTCATAGGCTGCTTTTAAGTTGAACACCCTGTATAAAAAGTTGACTTTCAACTGAATTATTTCTTCTGCAATGATGTTTCCTGTAGATTTTTGCAGTTACAATGGTTTGATTGTATTATCTATACAGGCAGACTACAGAGCAAGGATGGTCAGTGAGTGGAACAGTAGACTCAGTAGTAACAATGTTCCATCATCTGCTGACCCAAATTTTTTACAAGTCATGGGAGACCCAGTTAAACTCCGTAGCTGGCAAATTTGTGGATTACCAGGGGATAGTTACTCAGCAGAGAACGGACTCGTTGTTAACCTGTCTCGACGTTGGCCTCTATTTATTGACCCACAGGGACAGGCCAACAAATGGATAAAAAATATGGTGGGTTTTGCATTTTCTTATCAACAATATTATGATTTCTTATCGGTTAGAAAATATTCAAATTGATAAAATCTCATCAATCTGGGGAAAGGCTGTTACAGCTGTTGTGTTGTTTATGGGTGTCAGTTTTTGATAATTCCTCTGTCAAAGTTGTAAAGCATGTCTCTTGTATTCTGAAGGTTAGGCGTTCAAATCTGGGATGTTTTGTTCTGTTCATGAATGCACTTTGCCCTCAGAGATTCCATAAAATTGTTGCAGAACCTATGAAGTTTGTAATTTGTGCAATACTTTTGTCAAGCAGTGTGCCATTTCTGCAGATTATGATTGAGACATACAGGGAAACTTGATGCAATTAAGTCAATCCTTCACTTTTAGACTTCTTTTTTATCAGACTGTTGTCTGTAATTAACAATATTCAACATTGACAGTGTCTTGCAATGGTTGTGCATTTTGAAAGACTGGTGCATATCCACTTCTTGATGTTTCCTTTCCACATTTAGTGTTGTCTTCCACATTTAGATTCGCTTCCGGTGTCAACAATATGGCGTGCGCAAAATTGCCGTTACGCTCAACAACGCAATTTTCGCACTATTATACTCTGTAGAGGGATGCTGTAATCGAATCAACCTAAGCTTCAGGTGAGTCCACGTGCTGATGAGCTGAATGACTGCGGTATAGCCAGTCCTTAACGTGGAAATGGATTCTCTGCCTCGAACGGCGTTCAGTACGTGTAGGCGGAGGGTCCTTCGCTAATTCTCAACAGTGTTTCAGCTATTCTAACGCTACACAGAATCAGAGATACGGACCCAAGCAAGGTAGGCCGGTTCGTGCGCAGGCAATGGACTGAATCACTGCAGGCGTCAACAATTTGCAGAATTACACTTGTCTTTGTTCCGGGGCACATGGGTGTCGTTGGCAATGAGAGAGCAGACAGGCTGGCTGGCTCTGCCGCTATATCAGACGGCCAGCCAATGGACAGAGCTGACATCGTGAACGCCCTCATAGAGCGTGGCCGCAGAGAAGACCTTCATCTAAACCAATCCACGTCAACTACTAGATTGCGAGAACTGGGTTTGAAGATTGGTGTGGCAAGAAAAGAACGGTAGAACAGGTATACGAGTAGGCTCATCAATCAAAATAGAACTGGTACGGTCAGTCGCTGGACGCTGATGGAGATATTGCGAAGGAGATCGGAGCACCTATGGACATGTCCGGAGTGCAATGAAGATATTCCAAACTGAAACTGATTTAGTGTTGTCTCTCTCTCTTTTCAACCTGCCCTCAACTTTTCAAGGTTACTTGTTGTTCTTGACATTTCTGTAGTTCTATGTTTATCCAGATTTATCCTGGTATCTGTGTTGCAGTTGGTACATTTAATCTTCAACAGACTTGCTTGTGTTTTGAGCTTAGACTCTTAGCATTTCCATATTTCTACTATTACTGTACAGAAGCAGGTTGATTTTGTTACCTAGATCTCCTCCCTTCGAGTTAGAGCTTACAGTGAATTTTTCTTGCAATGTGCCCCCATAATTGGACATATAAGATATTTCTTCTTCTGCATTCTCACTAGATTGGGATTCTCTAATAAAGACAGCGGTCTGCCTCAGATTATCAGCCACACAATACAGTTTGTCTTGGACTCTAGTGTAAGTGGGTCACCTCTTTCTTCTCAAGTCTGTATACTGGGGGCAGTTCTGTAGGATATAATTCCTATGAATTCTGCTTCCCCGTTTGTGCCGACCTCCTCCCGCAGTAAGCTTTGGCCACCCTCATGATGGTAGGTCTGACATTCTTACTGTGTGGCTAAATCTCCAAGGTAGATTGGCGACCGTAGAATCCATTATCCCATTCCTCATTGTGAGGGGGCGTTGCACCATGTTATGCGTCTTACGGGCTGGTGCATCCGTTTTCAGCAAGCATTTGTTTCGGGTTAGCATTCCCTAATAAGATATTTCAAATGGGTTCATTCTGTTCTATATCTTGAACATATTGTTGCATTTGTAAAATGACTTCCAAAAGGTATATCATTTAACAGCTGCCATCTTATATTGTTGTACATACTTAGATGTATTCTGTAAACATAAATGATCAGAAATAGTCTACTAAGTTTTTTTTTTTTTTTTTTGCAAACTGTAGGAAGCTGAAAATGAGATTGATGTAGTAAAACAATCTAGCAAAGATTTTATACGATCTCTTGAAAATGCTATCAGGTTTGGAAAGCCGTGCTTAATGGAAAATGTTGGTTCTGACCTAGACCCTTCCTTAGAGCCAATTCTACTTAGACAGGTAAGGTTTTTTGCCTTTGTTCTTATCAATTAAGTTAACCCTCTTTGGGGCCTATGTGGTTTGCATCAAGAATGTGTGTATGTTGTGCCCTTGTTATGCCCAATGTAGGGCATGTAGTACAGACGCATCCAAAAGCTAGAGAACGGGATTCGAAGATAGAGGACCAAGCTGAGTGGATGTGTTTGACGGGGAAAGCTATACTGCAGTATGTTGTAGCATTAACCAAAGTTACACGGTATATAGAAATGAGATGCCTGAGGAAAGCAGTAAATAAAACAAGAAGAGACCATATAAGAAATGAGGAAATTAGAAGAACAGTCGGAACAACACCTGCTATTAGATTTATTGAAAAACAGAGACTCAAATGGTTTGGCCACTTGGTCAGAATGAACCGAATACACCAGTTGCAAGAGCGTACAACCTGAAAATGGAATCATCAAGAGGAAAGGGCAGACTAAGAAAAAGATGGATTGATGGAGTTACAGACATCTTAAAACTCCACAATACCACACCATATCAAGCGACCGAGCGTGCATTATCTGGAAACCGATCATCAGTTAAACCTGCTAAGTTTTGCCTAGTGGCAAAAAAGCAGAGAAGGATAAAAGAAAGAAGAAAGACACAGTATATAACAACCAATCAATGGTGTGAATTGATAAATATGCAATTGAATAGAATACTTTATTATTAATAAATGGACTAAAACCATCAGGATACTAAATTAAGTGGTATCATACTATGTGTTATAGAACTATTGCCGTTCCAGCTCACACTCACTATCATCTTTCGGGAATACTGTCTTTGCATATTTTATTGCTTACAACACTGATTAGGTTCTGACTGTGATGATGTATTGTATATTCATTATAAGAATAAAATATGCAATCGTTGCTTGAAGAAATACAGACCAGGATTATATACAATTTATATTGTGGTATTGACTTAGTGTTAAGCGGAATTCAAAGTTATGATATCAGCTGAATGCACTTCACTTGTTTAATGGTGTTTCTAGCTTCTGATTGATTATATTCCAACATTTTAAAACTTTATATAGCAAATTATAACAGCCTATAGAAAACCAAGCTGCTCAAAGACAAGCTGGTTGAACACACCAGCTTTACAAACTAATCACAGCTACTTTGATCTCACCAGTAAAGCCTCTTACACTAATCAAATTGAAGACTGGACCTGCGTCTCCGATAGGATCTAACCTACACTGAAATCAGCGATCTCTGGAAAAATATCCAGATGGCTCCACGGGAGCTAACCCTGTACCTTGGCACAAGAGACAAGCAGTTATAGTAGGATGGGCAAGTCAATAAACATAAAAACTGAATGACCCAATAGGATCTTTGAATTGTAAAACTAGAATAAACATTAGGGATACATAGCAACCCTTAATTCAGTTTAGAATAGAAAGTAATAGGAGAGTATGATTTCCTTGCTTTGCTTTGAACAGAAAATGGGATCACAGAAGTAAGCTTTTTTTAGAAAATATTTGACAAAAAAATATATGTGTTACTGTATTGTTAAGACAAACGATGAACTCAAAAAAAGAATTAAGCAGATACCAGGGAAAAAAGAGCTAAGGAAGAGACAATGGTGATGGATATGACACACTTTGAGAAGGCAGCCTGGAAGTATTGCAAGACAGGCACTGTTTTGGAACCCGCAAGTAAAGAGAAGTAGGGAAAGGCCTAGAAATACCTGGAGAAGGAAGCTGAAGACATCAAAATGATGAGTAAGACATGAAAAGAATTGGAAGAGATGACAAGAGAGAGAGGTAGAGCTGGAAGAAGTTTGTTGAAGATCTGTGCTCTGTTTGGAGTTACAAGGGGAAGAAGAAGAAGAAACATTGGTAAGAGAATAAGAATGTTAACCACCTCTCAAATCTTCTTCCTACTCTGATTTACATATCAATTATTAAATTATAAATACATTGCCAAAGTTGAAATTTGATGTGCTAACAGATTTTACATGTAGATTTGAGATGATTTGCTGTCCCTAAATTCTTGTATTCAATACTTGCAGACATTCAAACAGCAAGGAACTGTTGTTATTAAAATTGGAGACAATCTTGTGCCCTATCACAAAGATTTCAAATTCTATTTGACTAGCAAACTACCCAATCCACATTACACTCCAGAGGTGTCAACAAAAGTGACATTAATAAACTTCACATTATCACCAAGGTAAGAGCATTTATTAGGTTTTATGTATGTTATATTGTCAGGAGGAGCATCTGGCCGAATGGATTAGAGTGTGGCTCCCACTCTATTCGGGAAACCGGGTTCAATTCGGAAGACCCGGGTAAGGTCAAATAATGTTTTTCTGTCTGTGGCATAAAGAAAAAATCCTAGCCATGTGACCATTAAATTCATCAGACTCATGCCACTCGTGCTCTTAGGCTTAGATCACATACAAATCACAAAGAGTGATTTAACAAGTGGCCGATATGGAGCGTTCGAAGAAGAAGAAGACTGAATATGATAACGTTGTCTATTGTCTATTCCCAGGTGGAAAATGTAGTTGGCTGTTCACTCTTGCCGTTAAGCGTAAGGATGGGTGCTTTAATTTGCGTTCTAGGGTCAGATGAGTCGCCCTTGTTGTGTTATATCCGTGTTTATGTAGTGTGGTCTTGATATTGTCTATCCATCTTTTCTTGGTCTTCCCTTAGCTCTAGTACCCGATCTCTTTTTATTGTATACTGTTATTGAAGGTTGGTTGTATTTCTTTCTCATTAAATGTCCAAATAACTGCATTTGTTGTTTTTCAATGTTTCAGTGCATGAAGTTATGCCCACTCTGCTTCTGATGTCCTCATTTTGTAGTCTGTCTTTCTTGGTGACTCCCACTGCCTTCCTCAAGCATTTCATTTCACATGTGGTGAGCTTTCTGTGATGTGTTGCTGTAAGAGACCAAGTTTGGCACTGGTAACAAAGTATTGGTAGGAAAATACTTTTTATCTTCTGTCTGTTCACTTCGATCTTGATCTTTTGGGTGTTGTAGTAATGATGCCATCTAGTAGGTCACTGCATTTACTTTTTGACACCTTGTCTCTATTTGTCTATCGAGTTTTCCATCCTGTGTGAAACATTGTTATATTATATTATTAAAGTGTTTCATCTTTTATTAAATGTATGAAAAGTACATAACACTGATTCTCACATTGTTGCAGTGGTCTCCAAGATCAACTTCTAGGCATTGTTGTGGCTGAAGAGCGTCCTGATTTGGAGGATTCTAAAAACCAGCTAATTCTCAGTAATGCTCAGATGAAAGGAGAACTAAAAGATATTGAAGATAGAATCCTGTATCTACTAAGTGCCTCTCAAGGCAGTCCAGTTGATGACATTGAACTGATAGAGACACTGGATGCCTCTAAAGTCACTGCACATGAGATTCAGGTAAGGTCTTCTAGAACTGTGTCTTTCTTTTAATCTACTATTTGAAGGAACTAATGATTAGTTCAAATTTAACATGCAGTAGCAATGTTTCAGTGACATACATTTGAAAACTTTATTTTATTATTATATTTAATGAGTGATTGATAGGACCATCATCATTGCACTTCGGTGAGTAACCATGTGTGCTCTGATCTTTTCTTACACAGGAAGATCTCAGCGGCAGTGCACAAACTCCGTAGCACATCTGAGGGTCCCCGATGTAATTTAGAAGATGGTGAAAATTATTTGTAGGAAATTAATTATAAAAAATCTTTCTAATGAATTTTGCCCAGGCAGCAGCTTTCCAGCCTACTCTTCTCGATTTTGAACTGTCAACGGTTCTTTTACGTGCTCAAATTGAACACGGGACCTACTTTTTATCGCCCATCACTGGTAGGACTAGGAACTCAATCTCACCTACACTGAGATAATGGTTCTCTGGAAAAATATCTTGATGGCTCCATGAGGAAACCGAGTACCTTTGGGATGAGAGGCGAGCACATAACCTCTATAACACAAAGACATTATATTTCGATAATATCTACTATTTGAAGGAAGAAATGATTAATTGAAGTTTGACAGGCAATAGCAATATCTCAGTGACATACATTTGTAAACTTCATTATAATATTATATTCATATAATATTAGAAAAACAGTGAAATGTTGACAACATCAGCCATCGATCAAAGAAAAATATAGATTTAACATTGTATGTGGTCAACGACTGGGATTCACAACACTAAAAATCCTCTGTTCGGAAAGACTAGTCACATGTTATATTTGTGAATGGAATAGTCATATTTGGGAGCCATGGAGTATGACTAATTTTACATTTGTCTTGAACTGTCGAATTGTGTTTCCCATTGAAAGAGCAAATGAGACACATACTGTGTAATGAGTATTTATTTGTAGCATTGACTTCTTGGTATGTCTCTCCATCTCTCAAAATATTGCAGCCTAATGGAGTGTCTCCGCAGAATGCTGGAAGTATCAAGAAGAGACCAGTTTAGAAATGAAAACATCAGGATAAAAAAAAGTGGGTATGATATCAGTATTGAACTTCATGAAGAAATAACAAATTTAATGGTTGGGAAACGTGAGCAGACTACCAACATACTCAAAGATTGCCTTAAATTGCAATGCTACTACCATAAGTAGATACTAAGCAAAAGGTGTCTATACAAATTTAATGGTTTGTACACATAAAGTCGAAGGATTAAGCAGATTACCAACTCAAGCAGATTACACATAAGCAGATTACACATCAGCAGATTACTAACTCAAGCAGATTACACATCAGCAGATTACTAACTCAAGCAGATTACACATCAGCAGATTACTAACTCAAGCAGATTACTAAGTCAAAGATTGCCTCAAGGGGCAATGCTACTCTTGTACAGTGGATACTAAGCAAAAGGTGTCCTCACAAAATGTGGATCACAGAAATAACAGAGGCAGTGAAAGACACCATGTACAAAGCACACACATGGACCCATTCTAGAAATCTCTTTTTATCTTGAAACTGTGAGGCACAAAACAGGATTAGAGATAAGGAGGAGAAAACAGCTTAGTTCTTCTTTCACTTTGAAAAGATATTATTTTGTATTTAAAATCTTTATTTTCATCCTCTTTTATATCTTGAAATCTAACTGCAAAAGAGCTTAGCTGTAAAATGTAAGAAGATGTATAATGTTGTATATATATTTTATAATTTAAAGTTGTAGTCTAAAGGGTCTAAAGCTGAAGGATTGACTTCATCGCACCGGATTTTACCACATATGGCTTAGACCCTCTCCACAGAAATGGCAGGCCACCTTCCGAGAATATTGCACAAAGAACGAGCTCCATAGCTTCTGCAATAATCCTAGGGGACTCTGGAAAAAATTCACTCCTGAACAGAATGGCGCGGCCCTAACCTGAACCCACAACACTCGGAACACAAGACAAAGGTTCAACCACCCAGCCACAGAGACCCCCTTAGTTGTAGTATCGCCCGAGTGGTTACCGGGGCCCAAATTTGATATGTAAAGAATAAAACCACTGTTACCTGCTACGCATGTCGTAAGAGGCGACTAAGGAGGTTTAGCTGAAATCAAATGCACGTGTCCGCTAGGGAATGCTAACCCAAAACAAATGCTTGCAGAAAACGGATGCACCAGCCCGTAAGGCGCATAACATGGTGCAACGACCCCTCACAATGAGAAATGGGATAACAGATTCTTCGGTAGTCAATCTACCTCAGAGATTTAGCCACGCAGCAAGACTGTCAGACCTACTATCACGAGGGTAGCCAAAACTTCCTATGGGAAGAGATCTGCACAAACGGGGAAGCAGAAATCTTAGGAATTATATCCTACAGAACTGCCCCAGTATGCAGACTTGAGAAGAAATAGATGGCCCACTTACACTAGAGTCCAAGACAACTGTATGGCGTGGCTGATAATCTGAGGAAGACGGCTGCCTATATTAGAGAATCCAAAATCCCAATCTAGTGAGAACGCAGAAGAGGAAGAAGTTGTAGTATTTTTCTCTAATGTGTTGTTTGCTTATTGCTGTATTTTGCTCTAATATGTTGTATGCTTATTGCTGTATTTTGCTCTAATATGTTGTATGCTTATTGCTGTATTTTGCTCTAATGTGTTCTTTGCTTATTGCTGTATTTTGCTCTAATGTGTTGTATGCTTATTGCTGTATTTTGCTCTAATGTATTCTTTGCTTATTGCTGTATTTTGCTCTAATGGGTTGTATGCTTATTGCTGTATTTTCCTCTAATGTGTTGTATGCTTATTGTTGTATTTTTCTCTAATGTGTTGTATGCTTATTGCTGTATTTTCCTCTAATGTGTTGTATGCTTATTGCTGTATTTTCATTTCAGGCAAAAGTAAAAATTGCTGAAGTTACAGAGAAGATTATTGATGAAACTAGAAGTCAATACATTCCAGTAGCCCAGGACTCACAGATACTATTCTTCTGTGTAGCAGATATGGCTAAGATAGACCCTATGTACCAATACTCTTTAGAATGGTTTGTGAGAATCTTCCTAAGTTCAATCGCACAGGCAGAGAGAGCAGGTAGGAGCATGATTCAAACATAGCAATACATGTATCAGTTATGCTGTTTATTACATTAACTTCTTGCAAAGCTCCATATCGACCACTTTTTAACCACTGTGTGATTTTGTGTGATCTGAGTCAAAGAGTGATTGTACGCTGTGCCAGTTATGCGCCTACGGGGACTGCCTAGAGTAGTTGATAGTAGCTCGGCCTGCTAGCTGGGAGACGCCTCATAGCTCGGGTACGAACCTACTGTCCGGCATTTGTTCGAGTCCCTGGTCTTACTCAGGACGATAACGTGAGTACCTCTGAAGTCGGAGAAAATCTGCCTGTATGGCGAGGGAATACTAATTACGAGTACATTGAGCACACGGCTGCCAGTGTAAAGTAATTTACAATGTGCACGCTGCTGCCATTGTAAGAAATTGGAAAAAACGGATTTTCACGCAAAAATCAGTTTCAGAGATGAAACTCGTCTGAGTTGAAAGCGGACGAAAAGAAAAAAAATGCGCCTACAAGTAGGCCAGCACATCCAATGTCTGCGATACTTTTTATTTACTAGGGTTGCTTCCCTAGGTTCTACATCAGTCGCTTCTTACGACAAGTCTTGTAGGTCGCAGTGGTACTGTTCTTTGCTTACCTTATGGGCCGCAGCACCACACAGACGATACCATTAACTAAATAAATACAATTTCCTGTAGCCTTAATTAAGGTATACAGTGCCTGTCACTTCACATTTCTAGACTTTAGTAGCCATGGGAATCTGAGATAATAGAGGCAATGAAAAACACTGTTAATGAAGTGCACACAAAAGCTTATTCTAGAAATCTCTTCTTATCCTGACGCTATGAGACAAAACAGTATTGGAGAAGAGAAAGAAAGACAATGTGCATAGAGACACTCTCTCCAGGTGTCTCCTTTTTCGACCTGACATTGAAATGCAAAACAGGATAAGAGAATAGAAATAGAATAAATTTTCAGTTTGGAATATCTTCATTGCACTTCGGACATGTCCATAGTTCTCCGATGTTAACAATATCTCCAACATGCGTGCATTCTGAGTGATTCATTGGGCATGATCCAAAAGGTGGAGGCTGGTTCGGTGCGCAGGTAATGGACTGAACCACTATGAATAATACACCTGTTTATGTTATTAATTGATTTCTTTTTGTTTCTTGACAGAAATGCTTCCTGATAGAGTTGCCAACATAAATGAGACATTCACATATAATTTATTTGTCAATGTGTGCCGCAGTCTATTTGAAAAGCACAGACTTTTGTTTGGCCTACTCATGTGTGTACGCAAGGAAATGGATAAAGGAACTATTGATATGGTAAGGAAGTGCCCACCAGGTTTTTTCCATTAGCATTGTAGTTTAGTAACAGAAATTAGTTACTTCTAACTTAAGTACCCTATGCAACCGAATTGTGGGCTGTACACATCACAGGAAATTAATGCTTGTGACATGGGCTGCCTTTCATCAATAGATGCGCAGGGTACTCCATCTGCGATGGTATGACAGGACCACAAACAGGGAACTGGGAAATAGAGCAAGACAACGGCAAGGGTAACAAGAAATAAAGGGCAAAATGTGGCGATGTGTAGGACACACAGTGAAGAGACCCCCAGACAGCACCACAAGATAGGTTGTCCGATGGAACCTCCAGGGTTCTAGAGGTAAGGAAGACCAGGAACACCTGGAGGCAGGATTTGGAGATGGAATGCAAGAAAATAGGACGGGAGTGGAGAGATCTGGAAAAGATGGCCTTGGATATCTCTCTCGCGTGATCCCCACCTAGACAGATGAACTAAATTTTATCATGAATTTTGCTGTTGCTTTTAGGGCCTCCGTCCCTCCGTGCAGCTTTTCGCAAAGCTCTGTGTTATTGGGCCACGTCCTTGGATATGAGGGCTTGGGAGGCCTTGGTTGCAGACCTATGCCTCCTTAAGGGTGAAGAATAAGACTTGGGCTGTCTAGGGCATATAGTCAGGATCTCCTGAAGTGAAAAAATAGCAAACGATGAGCTGTGGGTATAGGCTCTGATTTTCATCATGGTCAGAGCTGCCTAAGATGGCAGGGTTACCTTAATTCTGGGATCATATTTCCACCAATTGTAAATGAGTCAAAACATTTGCGTTTTCTGTCATTCCTAACATTTTCCAATATTATGTTCTGCATAGATGTTGAATAAATATGGGGGCAGTATGCATCCTTGTCTTACTCCCTTTGCACTTCAAACCATTCTGATGTTTCTGTAGCTATTCTTACTGCTGGTTGTTAACAGTGCTAGAGATTAGCAGAATCAATTTAATCATTTCTGGGACAAATTAGAAAACAGTGTTAGTATTCATAAAATATCATCAGGTGCCATGCCGGCTGGCATAGGCGATCTTGGATCTCAAATCTTTGTCTCTGGTGTTTGCTATCATCTCTGATGTTGACGCTCTTCCGTGCCCTAAAGTCAGGCTAACCAAAATTTTCTCTCTGTCTTCCTATGTCTCCTCTCCTCTCAATTTTACCAGTTGTCACAATGTGTTCTAAGCCTCCCCTCCTCATTACATGTCCAAACAATGATGATTGCATCTTTCTTATATAGATATTAAGCTTTCTCTGTGTCTTTGCCTTATTCAACACCTCCATGTTTGTTATTTTAGAAGTCCATGCGATTCTTATCATTCTTCTGTAAAACCATATCTCTGTGGCCTCCAGAGATTTTTCTATCCGTTTATTTACTGTCCATGACTTGCATCCATATGTCAGTATTGACTCTATATAACACTGAATAACTCGCATTCTGATCTCAATTGACAAATAAGGTTCTTAACTTTTGATACCATAAAATATGGTCATGTAGACAAAAATATATATTTACAATTATAGAATGTGATTTATATACGATATAAGTGAAATTATATCTTTTCTGTTGCCTTCCTAGAGTGAGTGGCGATGGCTCATAGCTGGTGGTACTATCATCCCAAATGAAATTGCAAATCCTGCACCAGCATGGTTGTCCACACGCTCTTGGAACGATATTCTCACTCTTGCATCCTTGAAAGCATTTAAAGACTTTGCTATAGATTTTCCCAATCATCTTCAGACATTTCAAGAAATGTTTGATAGTTCAGATCCTCAAGAGTAAGTTTATATTTTTATTATAAATTGTTATAAATCCAAGACTAAGAAAATAATACATTATATATATATATAAATTGATAGTTCACATCTCAAAGATTCTGTCCTGTTTGACAAATAAGGTTTCCACAAACTATTTACATTGTTATCGTTCTGCCACATTTCTATTAATTGTTTCCCACATCGGGCCAACAATCTTTCAACTCTCTTTCTACCATTTTTATCCATTTTCTTTTATATGTGCAGGCTTTCTTTTCCCATTCGCTGTCCATTGGAAATCTTTAGACCTGGCAATTGTCTGGACTGAAATGCTTGGAGCGCTGATTTTGTATTGTATTAATGATCTTATAAATTTACAGTACAGTTCTCAAAGTTATTGACATTAGATTCTTATAAATTGACAGTACAGTGAGTTCAAATCTTCCAGTTTAAGAAAGAGGTTGGAGCACACATGGTTACTCACAGAAGTGCAATGATGATGGTCCTTATCTATCAATCAATTAATCTTATAACTTTACAATACAGTTCTCAAAGTTATTGACATAAGATTTTTATAAATGGACAGCTCAGTGAGTCCAGATCTTCCAGTTTAAGAAAGATATTGGAGCACACAAGGTTACTCACAGAAGTGCAATGATGATAATTCTATCTATCAATCAATCAATTAATCTTATAACTTTACAATACAGTTCTCAAAGTTATGGACATAGGATTTTTATAAATGGACAGCTCAGTGAGTCCAGATCTTCCAGTTTAAGAAAGAGGTTGGAGCACACATGGTTACTCACAGAAGTGCAATGATGATAGTCCTATCTATCAATCAATCAATCAATCTTATAACTTTACAATACAGTTCTCAAAGTTATGGAAATAAGATTCTTATAAATGGACAGTTCAGTGAGTTCAAATCTTCAAAATTATGACCATAACATTTGTGTTGACCTACCTAGTCTTACTTGTTGAATAATCCTTTACATTATTATCTAGTGCAGTGGTTCCCAACCTTTTACCACTTGTGTACTCCTTTTAAACCCATTTCTAAAAATGGTATCCCATTTTTTTCTTTTGTTCAGTGCCTATCTTAATATAAATACTGAAAATGAGGTAATAAACTGGGAACAGAAAATTACTATACTAAAACGCCTGAGTGGTTACTGGGGCCCAAATTTGTGGTGTAAAAATAGAACCACTGTTACCTGCCACGCATGTCGTAAGAGGCGATTTAGGAGTTTTGGCTGAAATCGGATGCATGTGTCCTTAACGTAAAGAAGTCTATGCGTTTAGGGGCCTACAAAGGCAATGTGCAACGTATACACGTTCTTGGCAAAGATCAAACATATCACAAATAGTGATTAAAATTGGTGGTAAAGAACGAACACAAGGAAGAAGAATAAGAAGACTACACTAAAAGTACAAACCACAGATTTAATTTTGCAATATTCTTACTACAGAAACTTATTTCATAAAACAGATGACTAGACCATTCAATATTCATAAAACAAATACTAGCAGATTGAAATATTGTTAGTGAGATTGTTTAGCTTACTTTGGTGCACTTAGTTTCTGCAAATCAGGCTCAAAAGATGCAAGATGCAGTTTTAATTCCAGGCTTCATTGTTTCATAGCTTTGCTTGCTATTTAAAAAATGTATTTGTTTTTTCTGCCATTACTGATTATTTTTATAGTTGCAGACACGGCGCATGAAAGAACAATGCTACTTCGATACAGTGGATTTAAACCAAAATGTCTTCCATGCAAACAGCTGGACCTCAGAAATAACAGAGGCAGTAAAAAACATTGTTTATGAAGTGCATACAAAAGCCAATTCTAGAAATCTCTTCTTATCCTGATGCTGTGATGTAAAACAGTATTAGAGAAGAGAAAGAACAGAAAGAAGAACAATTATTTGTCATCTATCCCTGAACAACCCAGCACTTACCCCGAGGGTGCTTGTACTACCACCAGTTGGAAACCAATGATCTAGTAAATTGTTCTTCTTGAAATCACAATAATATTATTGTTACTTATTTGTCACTGTCATCTATTTTTACTTTAACCCTTAGAATGCCACTTCCAGGCGATTGGGCAACAAAACTGGACAACTTTCAGTCCATATTAGTTCTGAAAGCAATTCGTCCTGACAAAATCACCAATGCCATGCAGATGCTGGTGGCTAGCAAAATGGGACAGAAGTTTATCGAACCTCAAACTACAGATTTATCATTTGTCTTCAAAGATTCATCGACATCATGTCCCTTGGTGTTTGTCTTGTCTACGGGCACAGATCCAGCTGGCTCACTTTACCAATTTGCTGAGACAATGAAGTTTTCCAAAAGACTTAACATTATTTCATTGGGACAGGGTCAGGTAATTTTTGTAGAGTGTGCTTTAGTATACTGAATTTCTTCTTGATACCAAATATTTGTTTACTGTTGAGCTTTTGAGTTATTTGTCCATTTTGTAAAACTATTGATAGATTTAATGCATAAATTAGGATAATTAACTCTTTCCACGATAGTTATTTCCTCAATTTTTTAAGCAGTTAATTCAAGGGAAGTAAGAAAAAAACCAAAAAACGATCCCAACTACTTGTCAATAAATAAACATATATATATTATTATATACTAAATTGAAGAAAACTGGACAACCCAATAGAATAATAAGGTTAAAAAAGAATTGAAATAAAATAGTAGAAGTAAAACTAGTAAGACTTCTTATAAGGAAAGCAACTCTATGACGCAGTGTGCAGCTTAATCGGCAACGGACTTCCGCCGTGGCGCAGTGTGCGGCTTAAAGCGTGGAAAGAGTTAAGTAAATAATATTATTAATAGCCGTCCATCGCGAGCGATGATAACAACAGCTACAGATGTTGTACTTCTCTGGTGTATGGGTAGGTGACTGTAGATGTGTGTTGTTGTACTTCTCTGGTGTATGGGTAGGTGACTGTAGATGTGTGTTGTTGTACTTCTCTGGTGTATGGGTAGGTGACTGTAGATGTGTGTTGTTGTACTTCTCTGGTGTGTGGGTAGGTGACTGTAGATGTGTGTTGTTGTACTTCTCTGGTGTGTGGGTAGGTGACTGTAGATGTGTGTTGTTGTACTTCTCTGGTGTATGGGTAGGTGACTGTAGATGTGTGTTGTTGTACTTCTCTGGTGTATGGGTAGGTGACTGTAGATGTGTGTTGTTGTACTTCTCTGGTGTGTGGGTAGGTGACTGTAGATGTGTGTTGTTGTACTTCTCTGGTGTATGGGTAGGTGACTGTAGATGTGTGTTGTTGTACTTCTCTGGTGTGTGGGTAGGTGACAGTAGATGTATGTTGTTGTACTTCTCTGGTGTGTGGGTAGGTGACTGTAGATGTGTGTTGTTGTACTTCTCTGGTGTGTGGGTAGGTGACTGTAGATGTGTGTTGTTGTACTTCTCTGGTGTATGGGTAGGTGACTGTAGATTCCAATCCTGGAACACAATCCCCTACCACAGGTCAGGATACATGATCAAGGTTGAACATGTGGGTGTTGTATGTTCTGTCTTTTCACGCAGCTCATTTTCTCTGCACCTCAGCAGTACAACAGAAGGAATGGCAGATTGGTTTTCTATTACATCAGGTGTCAGACAACGGCTAGATGGTATCCATGTATTCAACATCAATTTTATTGTCCTCATTTAACAGTAGGTTGCCAAGTGATCGAGAACATCCCCTTATCCATCCTAAACTCCCCGACAATCGATACTGTTGATGTAAGCCTGTCCACTCTTTCATTGCAGCGAACACGTAAGGTCATGAGGCTATATATGTTCATGCCCAGGAAGTAGATGCACTATATATTGAGAAAAGCACAGAAGTCCCTGAGCCCCAATATAGCAGCATAAATAAGGTAATTTAATCTTTGAGATTATTGTTTTGCACAAAATTTAGTTTGCATATCTTATTTCTGATAGTTAACATTAATGCTGTATATCATTGATAGGGGCCAAGAGCAGAGGGTCTAATGAAACAGGCAATGGAGAAAGGAGGTTGGGTATTTTTTCAAAATTGTCATTTGGCCCCAAGTTGGATGCCCAACCTGGAACGCTTAGTGGAGACAATAGATCCAGAAACAGTGAGTACATTGTGTTGGTCTTATTAATTATGTATCACTTCAGTTAACGTACCAATTCAATACAGATTTCTTTCAAATTTGGTTGCACTGCATGACCACCTTTCCTTCTGTCATTACTGCCCGTAGTACTGCTTTTTAGGATAGTGTAGGACAGTTGGAAGAAGAGCCTTAGGAATTTAATGGCTGCATGGCTAGTGCAGTCACCGCGAAGATGTTCAGGTTAGGATTTTTCATTTATCAACAACAAAAATCCTTGACCTTATCGTGAATTGAACACGGGTCTCCCGCATGGAAGCCGCGCTCTAATCCAATCGGCCAGATGCTCTTCGGTTTTGGGGTTAAATTCAAAGGAAAAATCTAGAGAGAAAGTGCCTAACTACTAGTGTTATTGTCACCATTATGCTGTCAACTTCTTTGACCTCACTAATACTAAACATGGTATACTATCATTTCTTTGAAAACATCATTGACTATATTAGTAAATGGGATATTTTCTGGTTGAAGTTGAAAATTGCCACTGAAATCCCACCTTGTTGAATGATTAGTTTCATGTAGATTGGTCTTTTTCTCTGTTTATCTTTCATGTATCAGATTGCTGGAAATACAGTAATGCTTGTATGGCCCAGTGTACAGACATATCAATATAGACAGATATTTAATGATATTGCCTCTTTAGGTCCTATCTGTTTTAGTTGACCTACAAACCTATTTATATATCTGACCTGACAGCCTCATAACACTTGCATTTACACTGATGATATTGTAAGTAACCATAAACCACTCCTAACTACTATTTTAAAGAAATATTCTTATATAACTTAATCCCAGCTATGTGACTATTCAAAGCTGAGAATTAAGGGTCGCTTGCCTTGGTTGCCATCAAGCAGTGTGCAGGTTGAGTTTTTTAAAAATTGTAAACGAAAACCCAGGCATTACTGAGATTTGAACTCATGGCTTAGAGATTGGTGTCCTAACCCATCAACTAACCGCTCCATAATGAACTCCACATACCTCATAGAAAGCACAATATAATAAACCGACTAGATACTATTTTTATATGTACTGTAGGCTATAGCAAGACACATAATTCGACTTCCTTAGAAACCAATCATACTATTTACATACATATAGAAACATACATCATCTTGACTATTGTTCACCCGTGTGTTGCTGGGACTCACAAGGGGAAAAAAAAATAGTAATACTGCGACCTACAAGGCATGTAGTAAGAGGCGACTGAGGTAATAATAATAGCCGTCCATCGCAAGTGATGATGACAACAATCTCAGACGTGTACTGTTGCACCTCTCTGGTGTGTGCGGAGGTGACTGTAGAGTCCAATCCTAGAACAGAATCCCAGACCACAGGTGGGGCATACATGATCAAAGTTAGACATGTGCGTGTTGTGTGCTCTGTCTTTTTGCGCTGCTCGTTTTCTCTGTGACTCAACAATACGATGATTCTCAGCTATTCGGGTTCCTCTTTGTTGTTACAGCGCCACATTTGGCGATCTTGCGCAAGGGATTCCCAGCACGTATTGTCTATATCGAGCATTTCAGAGACACTTTAAGAGTGTCTTTAAAGCGTTTTTCTGTCCACCAGCTAAACGTCTGCCCCTTCAAGCTCGCCATACATCAACTGTTTTGGGATGCGTTTATCAGGCATTCGAACAACATGACCGACCCATCTCAGTTGGGCCTTCTGCAACAGGGTGTTGACGCTTGGGATCTTTACTCTTGTGAGGACTTCGCTGTCTGGAATTTTGTCCTGCCAGTTTATTTTTAGTATTCTGCGTAGACAGCTTGTGTGGAAATGGTTTAATTTTCTTGCGTATCTGCTATACACTGTCCATGTCTCGCTTGCGTACAGCAGCGTGGTTAGCACTATGGCCTGGTAAACTTTCAGCTTTGTGACTATGCTTATCTCCTTCCGTTCCCACACAGTGACACGTAACCTTCCGAACGCAGCACTGGCTTTGGATATCCTATTGTGGACCTCAGAATCTATGTTTGCCGATCTGGATAGGAGGCTGCCAAGATAAGCAAAGTTGTCCGTTGACTGGAGACGCTGGTGTTTAATGTTGATGACTGGATCGTAATACTGTTCTCTAGGGGCGGGCTGGAACATGACCTCTGTTTTTTGGTATTAATGGTGAGGCCAAACCTATCACAGGCCATTGAGAACTTGTCCATGTAAGTCTGCATTTCTTCCACAGAGTTGGTAGCGAGGGCACAGTCATCAGCAAACAACAGGTTTGAGATAGTTGATTCTTTTACCTTGGTGGAGGATTTTAACCTCCGAAGATTGAATAGATTACCGTCTGTCCTGTATCTAATCTTTACCCCATGGTAGGGCCTAGAGAAGCTACCCAAGTAGATAAAAAGAGTCGCAGAAATCAGATGTGCAGGCCTACTTGTAGGCGCATAACTGGCATGATGTACAATCACTCTTAGGATCAGATCCCATACAAATAAAAAAGAGTGATTAACAAGTGGTCGATATGGAGCGTTTGAAGAAGAAGAAGACTATTGTTTAACTGAAGTTATTTTTTTTTCCCGATCCAGAAGCACTTAAGCTTTTCAGCTCTTCGGCTCAGTGCCATGGACATCGTAACCCTTCGGTTCGGTGCCACGAACACCATAAATCTGGGGAATCTGTGGCTTTTTCTGCCATCCCGGAATTGAACCCGCACACACAGAGGGATAGTCACCCGTAGTCCAACGCGCTATGAACACGCTGGGCAGACGGCTAACTGAAGTTATAAAAACTTAATGTAGAGCACCAGTATACTCTGAGAGCCGCTGTAGCGTAGTTGTTAGTGAACTCGCTTCGCAAGGCTGGTGGTCTGGGTTCAGCTCCGCAATGTGCGTGGAATTTTTCCAGACGCGACGGCTCTCAGGTCGACCCAGCCTCAACTGGGTACCAGACATGCTCTGGGAAAGTAAAGGCGGCCGCGTGATGCTGACCACATCACCCATCGTGTGCCGACGGTCAATGAAAATACAGGCCTAACACTGTATTGACCTATATACCACGAGGTATGAAAGGGTTCCTTTACTTTTTTTTTTTACCAGTATACTCTAAGGAGACTTATTTAATAAAAATGATGATATTCTCACTAAAGGTACACAAGGACTTCAGATTATGGTTGACCAGCATGCCAAGTAGTGTCTTTCCAGTATATATTCTCCAGAACAGCTCCAAAATGACTGTAGAACCTCCAAAAGGCATAAAAGCTAATTTACTGAGATCCTATTTAGGCTTCAGTGACAAGTTTTTCAAGCAGTGTCCAGGGAAGGTACTGTAATCATCATCATGTGTTATACATAGTAGTGTCACTTTTTTAAAAACAATTCCTACCTTAATCAGATAAGGGATAAATATGAGATTAGGTATAACAAGCTGTTCACGGCAGACTCTCTGTAATATTTGTATGTGATTATACAAACCCTGTACAAACTATGTATAACCAATACTGTTGACTTGTATGCAAATCTACCTGAATATTGATATTCAAGAATTAATGCATATTTTAGGGGTCTCTATGGCTAAGTGGTTACGCCATTGCCTTGCAATTCGAAGGTCATGGGTTCAAATTCGGGCAACATAATTCTGTTCATGAGTGCATTTTTTTCCCTAGGATTGTTGACGGAGCTAAAGAGTTTTTGCATTACTCTCAGCAGATGGTGTGTAATTTCTAAGGAGAGGGACCAAATCATATGGGGTAAAACCCAGTTATATGAAGTCGACTCTTTGGCACAGAATCGTTTTTACATAACTAATTAAACATATTGAAATAACTATTGTCAGTGGGTGCGTGCCGCCAGGAAGCAAAGAATAGTACCACTGCGACCTACAAGTAAGAGGTGACTGAGGTAGGGGCCTAGGAAGCTACCCTAGTAAATAAAAAGAGTTGCATAAATCAGATGTGCTGGCCTACTTGTAGGCACATAACTGGCAAAGCGTACAATCACTCTTAGGCTCATATCACATACAGATCACAAAAAGTGGTTACCAAGTCCATATGGAACGTTCGAAGAAGAAATAACTATTGTATCATCTTCTGAGCTAATTATGAATAATTAGACAATTATTTATGTATCTCAGAATGGAATAGGGGAAGACTGCAGTAAAACTTGGTAAATAGTGAAACACGTACAAACAAAGTACTATAGTTTTACAAAATACATAAACAGTGACGATAAACAGCAACGTTTCGACCAACAAGGCCTTTATCAAGCAAACGAACAAACAGGAGTGACAAATTAAAATGAAACACAAATGGACGACCAAATACCAACGTATCTAAGGAAAATCTGGAATAAAAACGAATAACGAAATAAATGTAACACAAAAACACACATAAAAACTAGAAATAGAAAAGAAACAATGAAACATCTAGTAAATATATAACTTGAATACATGCAACATATACACATATAGATTATAAAGCATGGGAAGAGAAAGTACTAAGAAGCATAAGAATCTAATACATGCAACATATACCCATAGAGATTACAAAGCATGGGAAGAGAAAGTACTAAGAAGCATAAGAATGTAATACGTTGAGCCGCGTGGTCGCAAGGTACCATACAAAGAAATCAACCGATTCTCCAGAGCAAATCGACTACGATCATCAGAGGAACATGATCGGATGGCTGTGACCTGGACATCGCAAGCTCCTGAATGGCCAGTATCATTGAAATGGGTAGCTACAGGGTCACAGAGCATTGGCGTATATCGCGCAAGTGTTGGGCGAATCGGTCACTGAGTCTTCCAATTCTGACAGGGTGAAACTTGTCTTAACTTTCCACCCTCATAGTTCCCTTGTGAAGAAAGTCTTATTCCGTCATCTCTCCATTCTTCAGTCTGATCCTGATACACGTTCAATCTTCCAACACTATCCTTTGGTGGCGTACAGACGGGACAGAAGCCTTAAGGATATGTTGGTTCACAGTCGGCTCAAGCCTAACATCCAGAGTCATTTTGGCACCATCCAGTGTGGCCGTCGGCGCTGCAACACTTGTGCTTATGTAATACAGACCCGCACGGTGTCTTTTCCAAAAGCCACGTTCGTTGTTGAAGACAGTTTCACGTGCGAGTCCCGTAATATTATCTATGCCATTATCTGCAAGCGGTGCAACAAGGCCTATATTGGGAAACCGGCAGGAGACTCAGTGACCGATTCGCCCAACACTTGCGCGATATACGCCAATGCTCTGTGACCCCTGTAGCTACCCATTTCAATGATACTGGCCATTCAGGAGCTTGCGATGTCCAGGTCACAGCCATCCGATCATGTTCCTCTGATGATCGTAGTCGATTTGCTCTGGAGAATCGGTTGATTTCTTTGTATGGTACCTTGCGACCACGCGGCTCAACGTATTACATTCTTATGCTTCTTAGTACTTTCTCTTCCCATGCTTTGCAATCTCTATGGGTATATGTTGCATGTATTAGATTCTTATGCTTCTTAGTACTTTCTCTTCCCATGCTTTATAATCTATATGTGTATATGTTGCATGTATTCAAGTTATATATTTACTAGATGTTTTATTGTTTCTTTTCTATTTCTAGTTTTTATGTGTGTTTTTGTGTTACATTTATTTCGTTATTCGTTTTATTCCAGATTTTCCTTAGATACGTTGGTATTTGGTCGTCCATTTGTGTTTCATTTTAATTTGTCACTCCTGTTTGTTCGTTTGCTTGATAAAGGCCTTGTTGGTCGAAACGTTGCTGTTTATCGTCACTGTTTATGTATTTTGTAAAACTATAGTACTTTGTTTGTACGTGTTTCACTATCTCAGAATGGGACCTGCACGCACAACAGTTGTGAGCAGAAAATTTCAATCAAATTATTAATTGTTTATTATGTTTGTCCTAATTTCAGGTGAGAATATTTAAGCACCTTCTACTATCGATTTGCTTTTTTCATGCTGCTGTGCTTGAACGACGCAAATTTGGTGCCCTTGGTTTCAACATACCTTATGAGTTTACAGATGGGGATTTGAAGATCTGTATTGACCAGTTGAGCATGTTCCTTCAGGAGTACACAGATACACCCTTCAAAGTAAGGAACCAGGCTATCACTACTTGTTTATAATACTAAGCTGTACATTCCAATTATTTTTCATGTACTTTGGGATACAGTAACACCCAACTATAATGCTTGACCTGGGGTTTAATAAATATGATGATAGAGCATGGTGGTATGTGTCAGTGATTCGACACATGCAGAGCTCATGAGCTTTCACTGCTCAAGTCAGAGGGGATCGATTGATAGGACCATCATCATTGCACTTCGGTGAGTAGCCATGTGTGCTTTGATTTCATTCTGACACAGGAAGATCTCAGCGGCAGTGCACAAACTCTGTAGCACCAGTGAGAGTCCCCGATGTTATTGTTGAAGATGGTAAAGATGTTTTTTAGGAATATTATTATTAATCTTTTCAGATAATTTTGCCCGGCAGTGGCTTTTCAGCCTGCTCTTCTCAATTTTGAACTGTCAAAGGTTCTTTTACATGCTCAAATTGAACGCAGACCTCAGATTTATTGTCCATCTCTGATAGGACTAGGAACTCGATCTCACTCACACTGAGATCAGGGATCTCTGTAAAAATATCCAGATGGCTCCACGAAGGAGCGAACCTGGTACCTTTGACACGAGAGATGAGCACCTAACAGAGACCCCTGAAAGATTGCAGACATAGCACAGTAGAGCAACATGATAAAGTGACTTTGCTATTAGTCTACAAACTGTCATATCTGATGAATCTTATCCAAGTTTTTCATTATTCTGTTCTGTAATTAAATATTTCAGGTACTGGTCTATACAGCTGGTCACATTAACTATGGAGGTCGTGTAACTGATGATTGGGATCGACGGTGCCTCATGAATATTCTAGGTGACTTCTATTGCTTTAAGGTGATCAGCAACTATTTTGTGTACTCTGAGTCTGGGATATACAGACAACTTGGTGCAGAATCTGATCTAGCGGTATGATAATACTCAATCTTGTAGAACAAGAATTGTCTTTATTGTTATTTTATGACACTTTTTTTGTTATTTTAAAAGTTAAAGTAGACAAATCAGTTCTTAAGTCTTAGTGGACCAAGCGCCACACTAAGTGACATTTGAAGTGGACGCGTTTTACATTCCGCCACGCTAAGTGGCGTTTGGTTATCAAAACGTGAAAGCGCTTGTAAAAACGTGACTTTTGCCCTGGTGCACTAAGAGTTAAGTAGAATTGATTTTTTATTCTGTTCATTTTGATTTTTTTCCCTTCTGTTCATTTTGATTTTTTTTTAATTCACATTTTTTTTAGAGGGAAACTGTGTTTAGTTGGTGTATGAGCTGATGATGTTGTATGGACTGATGTTGTATGAGCTGGTGTTGTATGAGCTGATGATGTTGTATGGACTGATGCTAAAAATAAAAGTGAGAATATTGAAGTATTTTGAACATAGAAAAAGACATGCAGGGTTGGAGAAGATCATTATGAAAGGATATATTTTGACAAAGAGGAGAAAAGGAAGACCATGGAGAAGATGGATTCAGGATGGGACTGATGATTTGAGTTTGATGGCAGCAGGCGCAGGACATCTGGCCTATTGGAGAGTTAGAGGTTCTGAAAGGCTGTTAGGGTGGCAACGTTCTGCTCAGGATAAACTATTTGATGATAATGATGAGATTTACTCTACTTATTTTGCACACATGCTCTAAGTTGTAATTTTATTAGCTGTACATTTGCAAGCAATTGTGGATGCCTCAAAAATACTGCAGCAAAGAAACATCCAAAACAACAAACTTGTCTTCCTTTGTGACTGCTTGTCAGTCCTGCAGGCCACACAAAGGGAACCACAAGATAACATGGAAAGAGAGCTAACACTACAGCTAAACAAGCTCTCAGAACACAACAAAATTATTCTCCAGTGGATACCAGCCTACTGTGGCATACCAGGAAATGAGAGAGCAGATATGCTCGCTAAGGAGGGAACAAAACTTATACAACACAAACACTCAGTGTCACTACCAGAAATCAAGACACATATCAAGCAAAAGTACAACGAGTTGTGGAGGCAACAAACCCACAAAACACACCCACAGGATCCCATCAGCAAACTAAACAAAAAACAGCACACAACAATCTTTCACCTAAGAACAGGTCACTGTAGACTCAACCACCACATGCACAGAACAAAGCCTGCTCAGAATGCACAGTGTGCATTCCAGACAGAAACACAGACTCCAGAGCATATTCTGCAGTCATGTCCATCATACATACACAAACGAAACATGGCCTCATGAACAAAGCTTACAGAGCAAGCTATGGGGAACTCTCGAAGAACTCCAACTGACATGCAGCTTCATAGAGGCAACCCATCTCATGGTTTAGACGAGCATACAAAACCGAACGCAAAGAAGAAGAAGAACAGTATACAGTCTTCTACAAAAGAACATCAGGAAAGAAGGCGAGAAGAAGACCACGCAAAAGATGGTTAGATGGCAAAGCAGAATATTTCCAAAAAGCAAAAATAACTATCACCCAAGTCACTAGCGCATTACAAGAAAAAAAAAGAACAGAAAACCATAACACTGGGCAATAACCCAGTAACAGTGTGATGAGAAAATAAAAATAAGAAGTACATTTGAAAATATCAGTGTTTGAAATGTTGCATTAACAAAATCTTTCACTCTGCCACAATATTTCTTAACATAAATGTGTTTTTATTTCAGGCCTACTTGGAATATATTAGAGCTTTACCCATCAATGACAAACCTGAAATATTTGGCCTACATGACAATGCTAATATTACTTTTGCTCAGAATGAAACATCTCAGCTGCTTGGTTATCTTATAGAACTACAACCAAAGACAGCGTCTGCTGGAGGAATGTCACGTGAAGAGGTTAATGCTTGTGACTTGTGTTCTTTGTCTTCATTTTCTCTAGTATAGTCACTTTATGTCACTGTAAGAGTAGACTGGAAAGCCGCTACCCGGACAAAATTCATTAGAAAAATATTAAAAATAAAATTCTTACAAAATATCTTTACCACCTCCAAATTACATCAGGGACCCTTGCCGATGCTACAGAATTCATGCACTGCCGGCGAGATCTTCCAGTGTAAGAAAGAGATCGGAGCACACATGGTTACTCGCCGAAGTGTAATGATGATGATTATATCAATCAATCATGTCACTATTAGAGAAGCATCTGGCTGAATGGATTAGAGCACGGGCTCCCATGCAAGGACCTGGGTTAAATCCCAGGTAAAGCCAAGGAGTTGTATGTGTCAAGGGCATAAAGTAAACTTCTAACCTGAACAGTTTTGTAATGACTGCACTAGCTATACAGCCATTAAATTCCACAGGTACATGTCTCCCCCTTTCCTTCACTGCCCTAAAAAGCAGTATTACAGACAGCAAAGACAGGTTTTTTTAATAGTCATTTTATAAACCACTGTTTGATTTTTCTGTAATTTCTTCTTCTGCGATCTCTGATCATACACTTAATTTACTGTGGACCACACACTGGGCAGTCAGGTTTTCCCAAAGCTTCGTTTTTAGGTCGACTGGGTGTGGCCATATGCTGCTTCTCAGCTCGCTCAGGAGATGATTCCAAGTCTATGTGTCTGCAGTGTTCAGTATGTTAGCAAAATATAAAGACCTTATCTGTTCTGCTGAGGTCTTTGAGGATGTCTTTTCCATAATCATATCCAGTGTTTATCTTCCAGTCTACTGAAGATTATCTCTTTATGAGGGTTTTGACCTCTTGAAAAGACATTGGTTAATAGATTTTCTTTTTTTGCACTGTCTTGCTTAACCAAGACATTTTTTTGCCTTCAATACCACAGTGAGATGAAATACACTGCAGGTGAATTTCTACCTTTCTGACAGCTGAAAAGTTCTCTTTCTAGATTCTGCACTGTGCTGTCAGCGTATTTAGCCTCCAGAGCTTGTATGACAGTGTCATAACTACTCTCATGTTTTCATACTCACTGACTCCATGAGTAGGATTCATAAAGTCGAAACAGGAATGGTGAAACGAAATGAGGTGGAGGTACTGGAACAGACAGGAATCAAGGAAATCACCTTCATTTTGTCCTTGGACATGCAGGAGTTAGGGGTAATGGACAAGCTGATAAATCGGCTAGCATGGCTACGATATCAGAGGGAACTGAAATGAATCGAAGTGACATTCTTATTGCATTGAGAGAGTCTTTCCGAACAGAGGAGTTTCAAGGTTGGGAATTCCAGTCATTGACCAGATTGAGAGAGATGGGTATCGATATTAGTACAGCCCAAAAAGAACAACATACCAAATATGCTAAAAGATTGATTAATCAACATCGAACTGGCATGTTGGGCACCTGGATGCAACTGGATTTGTTGAGGTGGAGATCGGAGCACCTATGAATGTAACTGGAGTGCTATGATGATAGTCCTCATATAAATGTAATTTATAACACATCTAAACTGTAATTAAGAGCCATGATAGTACAATGGTAAGTACCCCCAGCTTCCTAGATGAATGATTTTGGTTCAAAAACCTCAGATAGATTTCTTCAGACTAAATGGCTATCAGGTTGTCCCAGTTTCAATTTGGTACTAGAGAAACACTAGATAGTAACAGTGGTTGACATGATTTAGACCACATCACCTAGAGCTGCTAGTCTAAGAATAATATGGTTTTAATACTATATTCTCTAGTGTGCCACATGGTATGAAAATGGGTTCTTTTACTTATTTTTACTATACTTTGATTTAGAAAAGGAACCATTTTTCATATCTTGAGGTATATTGGATAAGATGGTGTTATGCCCATATTTTTCATTGACTGTCGACACTCGATGAGTGATGTGAATCACACCGGCCGCCTTTACTTCTCAGTGCTTTTCCTAGTACCCATTTGAGGCTGGCTTGAGCTGCGGGCCGTTATGGTCTGAAAAATATTCAACGCCCACTGTGGAATCAAACCTGGGTAGCACGTCTAAGAATGTGAACTGATTGTAGAAATTTTGAAAAAAACATTGTATGAGTAGGAATGAGTACCTGAGGGACCACGTAAAGTTTATTTAACAAGTGAATCACCAGAACCATCAGCATGTATGGGACATTTGCAGAGAAAAATTAAGCATCTTTGGGTTTACTATGAGATTTGTTGCTAAAAAATAAGCATTAGCTAAAACTGCTTGTCATTTCTTCAGGTTATGGAGAAAACTGCTAGAGCTATTTTAGACAAAGTGCCACGTCCCATTGATATGAAGATGGTGATGACCAAGTATCCAGTGAAATATGAGCAATCTATGAACACTGTATTGGCTCAAGAAGTTATCAGGTTTTTGTATAAATTGTACCACAGAACTGTAGTATTTTGATACGTAGATATGTAAATGTTAATATGTAAATCAGATATAGATTTCATGCCTCCTAGTCTTGTAATCATCTGCATAACTGCTTACTAATTTCCCTCTCATGCATAGTGTCCACTGTAGTGGACAACTACTATTCATTCGTTTCATAGATACACATGCGTGTTTTGTGACCTCTGATGCATAATGTCTACTGCTAAGAACTTGCTGTGGAGGGTGTGTCTATTGCCAGCATGGTAAATTAACTTGTACTTCTACTGTGTAGCCAAGATGGAGGATGAGATGATATCCATTCAAAACATTCATGCATGAAAGGAGTCTAAAGCCGAAAAATTGACTTCATTGCACCGGGTTTTACCCCATATTGCTCAGCTCCTCTATACAGAAATGGTAAGTTCTCTGCTGAGAGTATTACACAAACTCTGTAGCTCCAGCAAGAATCCTTGGGGTCTCTAGAAAAAATGTACTCATGAACAGAGCGGTTCCGGATTCGAACCAGCAACCTTCAGAACGCAAGACAAATGCTTAACTACTAGACCACACAGACTCCCTCTTGTTACACTTGGAACCAACTGTTGACTTTGTCACTCATTCTCTAATTAAAATATTTACTATCTTCATCTCTCTCTCTCGTGCGCGCGATCACGCCCACACCGATGTACCAGATCTCCACATAAATTCTATTCATATGAAAATTTGATTCATGCAGCCTTAGCATTGGTGTGTTTTACGTCGCATCTTCAGCACTATTTGGAGCTCTGGTGCTTATCCTTGGACGATGTGTCCCGTTTCAGCCAACGTTTACTCGATTCGCTCTCCATTCTGTAGCCGTGTGGGGTAGCCCAACCTCCTTAGCCGCCTATTACGGCATGCTTGGCAGATAATAGTGGTTCTATTCTTTACACCCCAATTTGGGCCCTGGTAACCACTCGGGCGACTATCTTCTTGAATTGAATCGATGTGACTCTGGTTTCTCTGACCAACTCTAGTTTTTCTTGCCAGATTTTCACCATTCTCACCATTCTTCTCTACCCCTTTAAGCGATAGGAAAGCAGTTAAGTAAAAAGGGAATAATTCAAGAGAAAATCTATACAAGACAGAATGTGAGTAGTGTCGAGAGATTAATTAATATATCTTGCTTAGCCAGTGTTTACATTACAATGGACACAAATTCAATAGCAATATGTTTGAAATATTAACTATTTCCACAGCGGAAGTCCGTTGCACACTTTTAGCCGCACACTGCGCCATAGAGTTGTTTCCCTTATAAGAAGTCTTTCTAGTTTTACGTCTACTGCTTTACTTATACTACTTTTCAACCTTGTTATTCTATTGGGTTGCCCAGTTTTCTTCAATTTAGTATATAATAATATTTATATGTTTATTTATTGACGAGCAGTTGGGATCATTTTTTTTTTTTTACCTTCATTGAATTGACTGCTTAAAAATTGAGAAAATAACTCTTCGTGGAAAGAGTTAATATCTTTTTATTTCTAAAAATTCTGTATAGTCACAATAATTCTTTCTTTTAGTTACTGATTATTAATTCTATTTCATTAGATACAACCGACTCCTTGTAATAATTAGTCAGTCCTTGAAAGACATTATGAAGGCTCTCAAAGGACTTGTGGTAATGTCACAAAAGCTGGAGGAGATGGCTGACAGTTTATTTATCAACTGTGTTCCTGCTATTTGGGCTGGAAAGGTGAGAGAAGTTTTAGTCATTACTGTCATTACTGCCTGTAGTACCGCTTTTTAGGGCAGTGTAAGACATGGGGAATAAGAGCCTGAGAAATTGAATGGTCTCATGTGCCCTTGTGATGTCGGGGCCCGTAAGGCAAGCAAAGAATAGCACCACTACGACCTACAAGGCATGTCGTAAAAGGTGACTTATGTAGGACCTAGGGAAGCAACCCTAGTAAATAAAAAATGCCGCAGAAATTAGATGGGCTGGCCTATTTGTAGGTGCATAACTAGCACAACATACAATCGCTCTTAGGCTCAGATAACATACAAATCACAAAGAGTGGTTAACAAGTGATCGATATGGAGATTAAAAAGAAGAAGAAGACCGTCTGTAAAGAGGAAAAAGGCCATATACATTGTATATCTTATGCTGTTGTACTTTATATTCTCAGGCATACCCATCTCTCAAACCTCTTGCTGCCTGGGTAACAGACCTGGCTGCCAGAATGGATTTCATCAACTCATGGGTTAACGATGGCATACCAATTGTAAGTTGTTAAATTTGATCAACTCATGGGTTAATGATGACATACCAATTGTAAGTTGTTAAATTTGATCAACTCATGGGTTAACGATGACATACCAATTGTAAGTTGTTCGATTTCATCAACTCTTGGGTTAACGATGGCATACCAATTGTAAGTTGTTAGTTTCGAGATAATTTTAGAAACATTAATATGTCAATGACAACCAGCAACAGTACATATAACAGCCAAAGGGTGTCTAAAGCTGAAAGAATAACTTCATTGTGCCAGGTTTTACTCCATATGGCTCGATCCCTCTCCACATAAATGGCATGCCTCCTCCCAAGAGTATTGCACAAAGCTCAAACTCCATAGCTCCGGCAGCAGTCCTAGGGTCTCTGATAAATGCAATCATGAACAGACTGGTGCGGGTCAAATTCAAACCCATGTCCTTTGGAGCGCAAGGCATAGGCTTAATCACTTAGCCACAGGGACCCCCATCTAATACTACTAAACCAACTTATTCCCAATGGAACACAAGGCTACAGCTGTCATATTCAACTAGATTCTATTAGAAACCGTCATCTTCAACTCTACTAATGAGATGCCAGCCTCTCTGACTGTGTCTTCTACTGTTCTTCAAAAGTTATTATTTGGCCTACCCATACATCTTCTTCTGGGTTTCAGTCCTGTGCATATCGGGTTATGTTGTACAGTTGTTTGCTAACAGTGTGTCTAATCCATCTCCACTTTCTCTTTTTAATCCTTTGAATCTTTGCCATTTAAATACAACATAGGTCCTGTGTTGAATTTGAGCACATAAAAGAATCCTTGACAGTTGATAAAAGTCATCATCAAATAGCCTGTCCTGAGAATAACTTTGCCACCCCAACAGTCCTGAATTTCTCTCTCTCATAGGCCAGATGTCCCGCTTCTGCAGCCATCATGTTCAAACCATCAGTTACATCCTGAATCCATCTTCTTCATGGTCTTCCTCTTCTCCTCTTTACCGGTAAGCTTCCTTCCATGATGGTCTTCTCCACCCATCTCAAGAGTATCCTAGAATAAATGATAAACTCCCTTTCATTTCTGTTTTTAGCATAAGTCAGGATGGTATGTATTCATTGTTATTTACAATTCACTTTTATGTAGTTTACACTTAATATGAAAGTCGAATAGGAACGGAAAATAATGGAAAAGCAACAAAATATTTAGAATTTTTTTAATCTACAATATGTTCCCTCGATAAGACGGACTCATCTTTAAAATGATGGTACATACCAAATCAGTTAATCCTAGTGTTGATTCTATCAAATAAATCCTTCTTCTTCTTCTTACGCTCTATACCAACCTCTTGTTAAACCACACTTTGTGGTTCATATGTGATCTGAGCATAAGAGCGATTATACACTGTGTCAGTTATGCGCCTACAGGTAAGCCAGCACATCCAATTTCTGCAATGCTTTTGATTTACTAGGGTAGCTTCCCTAGGCCTCTACCTCAGTCGTCTCTTACGACATGCTTGTAAGTCGCAGTGTTACTATTCTTTTCTCCCCTTGTGAGCCCCTGCAACACACGGCTGTCATCTAAATATAGAGAAATGAAACTAGGTCCCAATCTTGTAATTCACCCACTCTGATACAGACATAAAGATCTAACATAACCTGAAACCTGAATGAAGAAGGAGTAGAAGAAAGATAAGAAGAAGAAGGATCTTTCTTCTGCGTTCTCACCAGATTGGGATTTCAGATTCTCTAATAAAGGCAGCCGTCGGCCTCAGATTATCAGCTACGCCATACAGTTTGTCTTGGACGCTAGTGTAAGTGGGCCACCTCTTTCTTCACAAGTCTGCATACTGGGGGCAGTTCTGTAGGATATAATTCCTATGATTTCTGCGTCCCCGTTTGTGCTGACCACTTCCCGCAGTAAATTTTGGCCACCCTCGTGATGGTAGGTCTGACATTTTTACTGCACGGCTAAATCTCATAAGGCAGATTGACGACCGAAGAATCCATTATCCCATTCCTCATTGTAAGGGGTCGTTGCACCATGTTATGCGCCTTACGGCCTGGTGCATCCGTTTTCTGCAAGCATTTGTTTTTGGTTAGCATTCCTTAGCGGACGTGTGCATTCGATTTCAGTCAAACCTCCTTAGTCGCCTCTACGACATGCGTGGCAGGTAACAGTGGTTCTATTCTTTACACCCCAAATTTGGGCCCCAGTAACCACTCGGGCGAGAAGAAGGAGGATGAGGATATTATTAAAATGGAGTCCTCTATGTTGTGAGTGTCTGTAGCTTAAGCGCAGTGAGCTCGATCACAACCCAAGCGTACCTGGTTCAAATTCCGCCACGGCAAAGTTTAGAAACAAATTAGTTCCCTTGGATTTTTACAAACGATAAAAATAGACCTCTCCGGTCAAAAAGCAATGGCAAATTACTGAACGTATAAGTGGTGCTTAGAAAATTGACTACTCGTTTACTGTTATTGATGGCTAAGTTCTGTAAAGGATATGCCATGATTTTCATTCATTCATGTTGTCCATTACATGCTTGGTTTTTTTTGTTTGTTGAATTTCCAGATTTTCTGGATATCTGGATTTTTTTTTCCTCAAGCGTTCTTGACTGGAACTTTACAAAATTTTGCTCGAAAAGTAGGAATCTCCATCGACACAATTTCATTTGACTTTGAGGTGAGTTCAGCAGTTATACTGTAAAAGTATTTTAAAAGGTTTTAAAGCCAAAGGATTGACTTCATCGCACTGGGTTTTACCCCATATGGCTCAGTCCCTCTTCGCAGAAATGGCACAATACCTGCCGAGAGTATTGCACAAAGCACAAACTCTGTAGCTCCAGCAACAATCCTAGGGTCTCTGAAAAAAATGCACTTGTGAACAGAACGGCGCGGTCCGATTCGAATCCACGACCTTCGACTCGCAAGGCAAAGGGCTTAACTACTAAACCACAGAGACCCCAGAGTTATACTAATTGTGGAGTAACATTGTTCAGTTGTAGATCAATTGTCATAATCTCTGCTTATTTGTCTCTGTCACTCTCTATCATGGATTATGTTGGCAGTGATATATCTATCCAGGAAATGTGTATCAGTAGATGTGTTTTGTTCAATAACATAGACACTTTAAGCAATGTAACTCCTTAATTGATTTCACTGCTCGAGTGATGTCACTTCTCCAATATAATTTCTACACCAGTGATGTTACTGCTCAACTGATGTTACTTCTCCACCGATGTTACTACTCCATTGAATTATTCACTTACTTAGTCAATGTTCATTTACAGCGACAATGTTCACTTAATACACTTCTACATCTACTGCCTCCTTTCTTATCACTATTTTTTTGCCTCTCTTTGTGACCTATATGTGATTTTTGGCTGAAGAACAGGGTGCTTTTTGTGCTGCTAGCTTGCAGCGTTTTACTAACAGCTGTGGTATTTTCAAATGTTCATTTGTGAATACAATATCCTCTTATGTAGACAATGTTCTCTTATGTAGATAATATCCTCTTATGTAGACATTGTTCTCTTATGTAGACAATATTCTCTTATGTAGACATTGTTCTCTTATGTAGATAATATCCTCTTATGTAGACAATGTTCTCTTATGTAGATAATATCCTCTTATGTAGACAATATTCTCTTATGTAGACATTGTTCTCTTATGTAGACAATATTCTCTTATGTAGACAATGTTCTCTTATGTAGACATTGTTCTCTTATGTAGACATTATTCTTTTATGTAGACAATGTTCTCTTATGTAGACATTGTTCTCTAATGTAGACATTGTTCTCTTATGTAGACAATGTGCTTACAAAAAGTTTGTAAAACATTTTAGTAGTGTATACCCAGCTAGGGGGTTGCTAGAGGGTTCTCTGTAAGTTTCATTAAAAATGTGCGACTAGCGGCTGTGTTTAGACTGGAGATGCAGTGAGTTTGGACTATCCCGTTGTGTTACTGTGTTTTGTGCCAGTTAATGTATTGAAATTCTGCACTTGTGATATATATATGTTGATTGTGGGATTTTTGTTTACGATTGATGGCCATGCAGGAGGCGGATGGCGCTTGATGTTTTGCCGTTGGACGTTACCGACATGCCTTGTTCATTCTAACTAGAATATGGATGTTCGGGGATGAGTCCTCTCTCCCTCTGAAAATGTGTTTAATTTGGTGATACTAGTTCCAGAAGGCATACTAGAAACAATAGTATTTGGCATCTGATGCTTATATATGATGGTTATACCGTCCAATTTGGGGGTCTCTGTGCCTAAGTGGTTAAGCCCTTTGCCTTGTGAGTCGAAGGTTGTGGGTTCGAATCCGGACCGCGCTGTTCTGTTCACAAGTGCAGTTTTTTCCAGAGACCCTAGGATTGTTGCTGGAGCTACAGAGTTCATGCTTTGTGCAATACTCTCGGCAGGTGGCAGGCCATTTCTGCGGAGAGAGGGACTGAGCCATATGGGGTAAAACCCTGTGCAATGAAGTCAATCCTTCAGTTTTAAAACCCTTTAAAAACCATCCAATAAAACTTATGCTATTCATCAACTTACCGAGCCTCGCATAGTTAAGTCACTACAGTCAAAACTACATTGCATCAGAGATGAGCTCCAGACAACAGTTGACTTCATCATATGAACATAACTGATGATATAATCATCCAAATAGTGAATGCAAAAAAGAAGAAGAAGCTTCTTTAATTAGTTATGTTTTGTTTAATCTCACCATAGAAACATTTACAATGTCTTCATTGGTTGATTTTTGTTTATCTTTCTAAAGGTCATGAAGAAAGATGACATAACAGAAGTGCCTTTCAAAGGATGTTATGTTGATGGGCTGTTTCTAGAAGGTGCATGCTGGGACTACCAAGAGGAAGTACTCTCAGAATCAAAACCTAAGGAGTTATACACTGACATGCCACCTATTTGGCTGAATCCTTTTTTTGAAAGGAAGGCTGTAGATAAAGGAGTGTACAATTGTCCTGTTTACAAGACTCTAACACGAGCAGGTATGTATTTCTTAGGTGGTCTCTGTGGCTAATTGGTTACACCCTTTAACACGAGCAGGTATGTATTTCTTAGGTGGTCTCTGTGGCTAATTGGTTAAGCCCTTATCTTGTGTTCCGATGGTGGTGGGTTTGAATTCAGACCGAGACATTCTGTTTATAATGCATTTTTTCCAGAGATCCCTAGGATTGTTGCTGGAGCTACGGAGTTTGTACTTTGTGCAGCACTCTCGTAGGTGGCGTGCCATTTCTACGGAGAAGGGCCAAGCCATATGGGGTAAAACACTGTGCAGTGAAGTCAATCCTTCAACTTTAAAACCCCTTTAGGTGGTAAGTGTAGCTCAGTAGTGGATATACTGTGTTCAGACATTAATTAGGCAGGGGTTTAAATCCACATTTTATCTAACTGAAAATAAAGAGGTGCAAATGTAATAGGGGCTCCCAGGTGATTAATTTTGATTGATTTCTTACTTTATATCACGATAGGGTTTCCTTTTATATATATAACGATTTGCATTGTAGTCAGGGCCTTACTTTAGGATAGTCGGTGGACGCTCTCCTTTATGGGGTTGTTCCATTGTTACTGTATGATTTCAGCTTTTAGAGTTGTTGTGTTTCCTGGCCATCTTCTCTCTAAACCGTCATTTCCACTGGTCTTCCATTATCCCATTTATCGTGTATCTCTTGATCGCAGTAAGTCTAGTTCGTTTTGTTCGGTCCATTGTGATACTCTCTTCTTGTCGTCGATAATTCAGCTTTATCCAATTGACTATTTAATATTGTTGTATGTAGAAACTTATTGACAACTCAAACGGATGAAAAGGTATACAAATATCATATTTCCAATTGGCAACTCAAACAGGTGTAAAAGTATACAAATGCCATATTTCCAATTGGCAACTCAAACGGTGTAAAAGTATACAAATGCCATATGTCCAGTTTACATTCCTTTATTGTATCATTATTGAATTCGAAAGCATATTAAAGCATGTCCTATCAGTCGCAATGTCTCTAACGTTCCTCGCTTGTTTACCAACTGCCATCTTACTCAACCGTCGCTACACAACTACGTATTTTCTACTACGTCAAGAATGTCTCGTTGTTATGTGTTGCGCCTCTGCTTAGAGAGTGCAACACATAGTCTCAACTTAAATATCTAATTATACTACCTATCTATCTGACTAACTGTCCATTCCTCCGCTGCCATCTGGGGAACTATGACACCCCCTGGAGACCTCGCCGTCGCCCCGACGGCGAACTCCCAACAAAATCGCACAGGTAGTGTCCAATAGGGTGATTAGAGTGGTGAGAGCTGAAAGGGAACAAGTCGCCTCACGTGTTAAACGTGGCTCCACAACAACTAACTATAACAGCCAACCATGGTCGAAAAGAAAAGAAAATCCTGACGGGATCTCAGGAAGACCCAGCTGAACGAGCTAAATGGGAACTAGTCACCACACGTCGTTGAACGTGACTCGTCAACTGGTCATAGGTGACCATGGTTAACAACAACAGTAAACCCTCTGTGCTCGTGTGCTGAAACCATAGTAATAGAAATTAATCAGCATTATATTAATTAATCTGGAAAATATGCGCTATGATTCCCACGGCGACCCAACAGCATAACACTTGGCCAATGTGAGGTGGCTGTACTGGACATCCATTCCTCACATGAGGTAGTATGGGTTTGATGGCAGCTTGCATCAGTATGTCACTAACACTATGTCTTTCTTCGCCTGTCAGAGTCTTGTCATACTATCTGAAATCTCAAACAAACAAAAAACAAGTTACTAACTGAACATTGTATTAAAACATATCTTTATACTATCCAAATTACCAACAGTATCTGACCGCGGTGAGGAAATAATAACAAACTCCCGATTCCAGGGGAATGAACAATCTCACAAAATATTCAATATATTGCAAAAAAAAACATACATAATGTTCGTCCAACAACATTATAAGACCTCCACGAGGTATTATTAACCATCTCCCAAACCCAGGGAATGAATGAGCTTCAAATATGAAACTCCATTATAAATGTCCAATATCCAACGCTGCTCCATTATCTCCTAAACTTCTCCTATTAAAATTTATCATCTTCTTATTAACATAAATAACACATCAAAGTGTAGGATTACGTACACGCGACGCAAGTCCACACCAAATCCGCCAATTAAACAAATTATAACTCCTCACCATCAACATCATATCATCATTGACATATAAATGATAAGCATCAAAGTCCCCCCAACAACCCCAAAGGAATAAATATAAACCCAAACAGGCAACTAAACCTAGTGGGACTCAGTTTAAAAAGGTTTCACATCTCTTGATGTGGCGGCCTGATACCGTTAGTCGAGATTGACTAGTGCCGTTTATCGGTGCTATTATATAATAGCCAGAATTCATATCAGGAACCTGTAACACCCGGTATACCTGAGCAGAATAAATATTGTCTAGTTTGTTTA
Organism: Arion vulgaris; assembly: GCA_020796225.1. NCBI lineage: Eukaryota > Metazoa > Mollusca > Gastropoda > Stylommatophora > Arionidae > Arion > Arion vulgaris. Next base: position 14,703,038 of record CM036762.1, on the reverse strand, counting down.
CGTCCCTATTATGACCAACACTCCGGCGCACCAAACTATTCAACGGGATAATGTCGATATTTCCCCGTCTATCATCTCCCAGCTTGTGAAGATGTGCACTCTCTAAGCAGAGGCGCAACACATAATCTCAACTTAAATATCTAATTATACTACCTATCTATCTGACTAACTGTCCATTCCTCCGCTGCCATCTGGGGAACTATGACACAAAGCTGAAGGATTGACTTTATTGCACTGGATTATACCACCATATAGCTTGGTCCCTCTCCACAAAAATGGCGCGCCACCTGCCGAGAATATTACATAAAGCACAAACTCCATAGTTCCTGCAACAATCCTAGGAATCTCTGGAAGAAATGCACTTATGAACAGAATGTCTCTTGTGGAGAGTGTTATAAGCTTCGCTATTGGTGACCCCGGTCAACAGTGATAACTGGAAAGTGCTTTTTTAATGCTGCTAATGAGATAGTAAAGTATATGTCAATAAAAACGATTTTAAAGCCAAAGGATTGACTTCATTGCACCAGGTTTTACCCCATATGGCTCAGTCCCCCTCTGCAGAAATGGCACGCCACCTGCCAAGAGTATTGCACAAAGCACTCCATAGTTCCAGCAACAAACCTAGGGGTCTCTGGGAAAAACTGCACTCGTGAACAGAACGATGCGGTCCGGATTCGAACCAACGACCTTTGACTCATAAGGCAAAGGGCTTAACCACTCAGCCACAGAGACCCCCATATATGTGAATGAAAGATACAAATACAAAATTGTTGACAGAAACTTGAATGTGCCTGTTTTATATATCGTAGGGGTTTAACAGGGGAGCAACATACTCACATTCTCAGCACACATCACAAATAATGGTTAACCTGGTTGAAAAGACAAATGCAATACAAACAAACATATAAACACATGACCTCTTACAAATCAAACTGGGTGCTATAATTTGAAGGAGCATTGTTGTTGTCCTTAGATCTGTTTACTGGCCCCCCAAATGTATGATATGTTGTGCATGGTTGATAACTTGGACAATCAGATCATCCCATTTTTTTCAATTGGAATCTTATGTGAAGTTTAATAGCGAAACATGTACAAAGTACTATAGTTTTACAAAATACAGAAACAGTGACGATAACCATGTGAAGTTTAACCATTGTCATCAATATATTGTAGAACCGTTCCTTGACTGCATCGTACATGATGAATGCACTTTTATATTTTAGTTCACATGTTTGTTTTGTCCACACGAAACAAACAGCAGCATGAATAGCAGTTCTCTTCCTGGCAAATCTCAGACCAGTATTGTCATTTAAGAAACTCAAATACACTGAATAAAAATCGTGGCATATCCTTTATAGGACTTCGGCATCAACCACAGTAAATGAGTCATTAATTTTCTAGGCACCACCTATACCATTCAGTAGTTTACCATTGCTTTCTGAATGGTGTGGTCTATTTTACTGTTAGTAAAAATCCACTGGTACAAATTTGCTTCCAAACTGCCCGCCACAGAGTTTGAAACAGGTATTCTTGGGTTGTGATCAAGCTCACTACTGCTATGCCACAGACTCCCACAAACACACTCTAAATTAGTCTCCAAAAATTTAGTTTATGGTTGAAATTAATCTGTACTTTATCATACATAAGATACAAAGACAAAGGAAAATTGTGAAAGTAAAATTATTTAATCTAGTTGTATTACTTTATATAGTCTAGTTGTATAGTCTTGATGTATTACTAGATCTGTATCTTTCTTCTCTATCCATTGTGTACTGTACATCTCTCTCTCTCTCTCTCTCTCTCTCTCTCTCTCTCTCTCGCGATCGTTCTTCGCTGCCAATTTTATCATTCTTTTTGTGATATATAATTGATCCTTTGACAAGAACGCTTGATCTAAGTTGGGTCGATTATGCGCCCATGGTGACTAGACCCACCCACCCGGTTTCAGCCAGCTTTTGATTTACTAGGGTGAGCTTTTCCTAGCGGTACTGTACATCTAGATTTCTTTCCGTATGATTATTTATCATATATGTCTGTAAGATAAATACTAGCAGCGGAAAAAAAAAATGAGTAGGCTAGGAGCATATGGAGAAGTTCTGAGACAGAGCTCAAAGACATATATAAGACTAGGTTTGAGGTAGACAGAAAGGCACAAAGATCGAATTGAAGGAAAATTGTTATCTCTCTGCCTTATGTACCCTTAGGTGTGGCAAGCACTGATGATGATGACAACATAATGGAGATCTTAACCTCTTGTTTACCAACTACGTGAGGGTGACGTAGTAGGTGGGCTTCTGCTGTATCCCAACTACGAGACATTCACGTAGTAAACTCATCAGCAACATATGTGTAGTAAACGAGGAACCACCTCTACAATAGACTATCTATAGCATTGGGGACATCTTCCCTTATATAAAACATTGTCATTGGTCAATTTTTCGCCTGCATTAAGGTTATTTATATCTTTGAAAGAGTGTTTCTCTTTGTCAAAAATTGTTCAAGCAAAATGGCGTGTAGAAAATCTTCCAGAACGATTACACCAACAGAAAAAGCTTTGGCGTTGTTGTCATATGGTGCTGATGACATATTTAACGATGAAGATAGCGGAGATGATGATATATTCTCATTAAGTGAATCTGTTCACTCAGATTCTGAAAATTCTGTACAGGTGAGAGACACTGATGACGAAAATAGTGATACTGACGAGAATGTGATTTACGTCCAAGCAAGCGTTCTAGAACTGACCCTGTCGCAAGTACTAGTACTGAGCAAATATCAAGTACTACTAGTACATAGAGCAGTACAAACAAAAATTTTTTATTATCAAAACATACACATACATATTTTATTTCAAAATACGATATTTCAAACAAATATTCCAAAAAATAACAGAGTTATTACATTTTCAAATAAGTTGGTAGAAATGCAGAAAAATGCTTGGGATGCTCTGTGCGGTTCGACCTATAACCTCAGGTAAACAAGGGGTTAATATTAACTGATTGCGTACGAGCTGTCTTTTTGAAGATCTCAGGAGCTAATCGCAGGGCCGTATCGGCACTTGAAAGATTGGGAATATTTTTTGTATTTTCATTACTTTCCGTTCCTATTCGATTTTTATATTAACTGAAAACTACTTAAAAGTGAAACTTTTTCATGAATGGTCATGATATTAGTTTGTGAACAGTTTATAAACAATGTATCCATTCACAATTTTCTTAATGTTTATGTACGAGTATTTATAAATGGATTACCATTATAAAGAGAGCAGTCAGACTTGTTTATTCACCTATTGTTCACCAAGAACCTTCGTAAGTTGTATTTTTTGCTCTCCCAGTTTCAAATTTAATTTTAGTGCATGCTAATATGTTTCCTGCATAGTTAGCGCTGCATCATACTTGCTAATAGAGTTAGTATTTTGTGAAACTACATCCATTTGTCTTCAACTTGATATATAAGTCATATTGTAAATCACATTTAGGAAAACTAAAAAAAATAATTCCGTCCAGATGCCAAAATTATCTGTAGCAATTCAGTTTACTAGTATGTGTCATTCACATTATTTTCTGTGTCCATATCGATTGATATTTTTTTTCTTTTACCAACAGGAACACTGTCCACCACTGGCCATTCCACAAATTTTGTGTTTACTGTTGAGGTACCATCAAATAAACCAGAACAGCATTGGATCAAGAGGGGTGTTGCACTGATGTGTGCACTCAATTTCTAAACCTTATGTATTGATATTGAATGAATTATGCGCATATTTTATTCTGAATATTTTGTCTATTCAAGTTCAAGTAGAAACTTTTGTTTCTCAAACTAAAATGTTTCATAGTGAACTTATATTAAACAGCAGCAACAACACAAAGCTGAACTGATAAGAAAAAAACATCCTGTGATCATATTAACTCTTAGTATCAATCGTTCAAGTGCCATGCCTGTCGACTTAGACGATCATGTCTCTACATAACTCTCTCTCCTTGGTGCAGTTAATCAGTTCTGATATCAATCTTTACTTTTAGTATTACCATCATCATCAGGTGCTGTGCCGGCTGGCGTAGCCGATTATGGATCGCCACAAATCTCTATCTTTGGTGTTTGCTATCAATTCAGATGTTGATGCTCAACTGTGCCATGAAGTCAGGCTATCCAAAATTTTCTCACTCTGTCTTCCTCTGTCTCGTCTACCCTCGATTTTACCAGTTGTTACAATGTGTTATAAACCTCCCTCCTCATCACATTTCCGAAAAATGATGACTGCCTCTTTCTTATATTGGTAATACGTTTTCTCTGTGTCTTGACCTCATTCAACACCTCAACATTAGTGATTTTAGCAGTCCATGGAATTCTCATCATTCTTCTGTAAAACCACATCTCTGTGGCCTCCACAGATTTTTCAATCTGTTTGTTTATTGTCCATGACTCGTATCCGTATGTCAGTATTGGTTCTATGTAGCACTGAATATCTCTTAGTATACAGATACCAAAATCTATTTTTTAAGTAATGCTTATTAGAATATAATTTTCACAACATTCTATTCTCTGTGACCTTCTTCAGATATGTCCAATAGGCTTCAATCATTCTCACTGCCTCTTCTACAATTCTTTGCAATGTTTTTTTGTTACCTCTTCGTTTCTCTATTCCCCTGTGAGTTCCAGTTAAGTACATGTGTGGTTATGTTATTTTAAAAATGAGGCTTCCATAAGAAATGCTCTCCTGTCTCTTGCAATCTTTGATGCAGTTTTCCATGTCTGAGATACTGTACACAGTTCTTCTTATATCATTCATCCCTATGTTCTTCTTTGTCTTCCTTTCTTTTTACTTCCTTCTGATGTCCATATGAAGACAGCTGTTTTTGCTGAAAAAGCAGAATTCAACAAGTCTACCAGTAATACATTTTTTTTTAAAACACTGAGAGTACCAATGCTCACAGCAAACTAATTTTAATTGCATTTTAATTTTCCATAGAGACTTTAAGCAGGTTTGTTCTGTTGTTGTTTGAGCTACTCTTGCTAGAATTTCCGGTTTAGATTTTTGGTCACTGTTGATCAGTGAGTGATTTGTAGGAGCAAAGTAAGCACTAAAGAGGCTGACATTTCTGACAATAATTTGCATTTGATGTGAGAAATAGAACATGTATTAAAAAACTTTATTTTAATAGGTAATAAAATTTGTGTTGGCTAGACTAGCAATTTCTGTTTCAGTCATTTTGTTGGTTTTAAATTGTGTTAGTGTTAATTGTTAAGACACCCAAAATTTTCACTGACAGCTAAACACCAGATGATCAACAGCATTTTCATACCTACTTTGTGTTACCAGAGCCAAACATGGACAATGAGCAAAGCGCAGTCACAAAAATAACTACATGTGAAATGCGCTGCCTACAAAAAGTTATCAACGACACCGGAAAAGACAGTCACCAACATCAGCATAAGAAAGAAAGTTGACACAGAACCTTGCTTGAATTACATTGAGAAACAAAGAATGAAGTGGTTTAGCCACTTAACTCTTTCCACGCTTTAAGCCGCACACTGCGCCACGGCAGAAGTCTGTTGCACGCTTTAAGCCGCACACTGCGCCATAGAGTTGCTTCCCTTATAAGAAGTCTTTCTAGTTTTACTTCTACTGGTTTACTTATACTACTTTTCCACCTTGTTATTCTAATGGGTTGCCCAATTTTCTTCAATTTAGTATATAATAATATATATATGTTTATTTATTGGAGTAGTTGGGATCGTAATTTTAAAAACATTTTTTTTTACTTCCTTGAATTAACTGCTTAAAAATTGAGAAAATAAATGGGCGTGGAAAGAGTTAATAAGAATGCATCCAAACTCCACAGTATACAAAGTCTTCAACAGAACATCAGGAAAGAAGGCGAGAGGAAGACCACAAAAAGATGGTTAGATGGCATAGCAGAATCCTGTCAAATAACAAAATAACAATCCCCAAGTCACCAGAACAGCGGGACAAAACAAAACCACAACACTGGGCAACAACTCGGTATCAGTGTGACGACAAAAGAAGAAGAAAACGTGTTAATCGGACATTGATTTAAGTCCCCTTATTTTGGCATATGAAATATTATTATAATAAGGGGAGTTAATTCAATGTATAGTCTAATTATTTAATTCAAATTTCAGAAGTAGGTTATCTGTACTTTTCACTGTTCATACATGCACAATAATAATCACCTTTTTTCTGTCTGAGCTACACAGTGTTGAAGCAACCCTTGCCTTTTTTATGTTTCTGTTGCCAATAGCGCCTGGTGAGTCGAGTAATTAAGGAAAGGGCCTGTTGGTAGTCCTCCTGTTCATTTCTCAGATGAAACTGCCAGAATTAGCATAGTGACATCACCACCGGCTTGGGTTATGAAAGCCTCACTTCTTCTCTGCCTTTTGGCTAAGATCAATGTGTAGTACCAACTTGATCGCTGCCAAAGGGTGGGAGCCTTCATTAAACACCAAATGGCAAAATAAAACCCTTTATACAAACTCCGAGTTCTCTCAATCGAAGGATTGAAGGATCTGAGTTTTCACATTCAGCAGCATTGGGTCCACCTGTCGTGTCACTTCCAGCTAAGGCCCAATAAAAAAAATAGTTTTAAAAAAAGGAAAGCCTTCCATAACTCCCCCTTTGTCTTACTGACCAATTCTGTGAAACCAATAGCGGCAATTTATCAAACCGCAGACCTCATTCTCATCACAGATAATATATAACAAAATATACTCTATAATAAGCAGTTGATCCACATGGATATATACTTTATAGATCCGCTATGATCATGAATTGTTACTTGAATCTCTTGTAATTCCACACCCTCAGATCTTTCTTTCTTTTGTCGTCACACTGCTACCGGGTTGTTGCCCAGTGTCGTGGTTTTCTGTTTTTGTCTTGCGCTGTTCTGGTAGCTTGTGTGATTATCTTTGCTATTTCACAGGATTCTGCTACGCCATCTAACCATCTTTTCCGTGATCTTCCTCTTGCCTTCTTTCCCGACGTTCTGTTGTAGAAGACTCTGGAGTTTGGATGCATACTTATTAAGTGGCCAAACCACTTCATTCTTTGTTTCTCTATGTAATTCAAGCACGGTTTTGTGCCAACTTTCTTTCTTATGCTGATGTTAGATAAGATAACATACCCTCAGATAAGAAATCAAATGTTATCAGTTATATGAGGACTATCATCATAGCACTCTGGACATGTCCATATGTGCTCCGCCTCAGCAAATCCAGCAGCGTCCAGCGACCCAACACGCCAGTTCGATGTTGATTAATCAATCTCTTTGCATATTTAGTATGTCGTTCTTTTCGGGCTGCACCAATATTGACATCCATCTCTTTCAATCTGGTCAGCGAGTGGGATTCACAGCCCTGAAACTCCTCTGTTCGGAAAGACTCTCTCAATGCGTGAAGAATCAAATGTATCAAGGCAGTTGTGAAAAATGCCATGTTTCACATTGATAACCGGTCCTAGTCATCAGCCAGGCTTACTAAGAGTGAACCTTTTATTTGAAGTATGGGTACTAGATGGCTATATTCTGCTGCAAATTGGTTTCCTGGACTATGATCATGACAAAACCGTAAACTATCTTCTATAGAATTGGTGTTCATTGTTTTTCACTTCAGCAAATTCCAGCAGCCAATGTGTAAATACTTGAGGGTAAGTCTGTCTTTCTTTGACACTGTCTCTGTCCAGCTCACCTTCTGGTTAGTTCAAACGATGGACACCTCACCTTGATTTTAGCCAAAAGGCCAAGAAAAGATTCCAAACACTCCACCAGCAACTATAGTAACTTTTCATATACACAATTTTTTTCCTCTTTGCAGTAAATCTTCCAAGTTTTTATTGTTGCCATAAGTAGTAAAACAAATATTGTATATATATAAATAGTACAACTGCTTTCAAAGTTATGGTGGAGGCGGATATTTAAAAAAGTCTGCTACTTCTTCTTCTTTAACGGTGACTTGTGCTGAGCATGTTGGACTATGGCCTTCATCTAATAGTGAGCTGAACATTGCTGAATAAGTTGGATAGGATCCAAAATGAGGCTTATACTCGGTTGCACATAGGACACTTCATGTGAGGCAATCCTTGGCTTTCTAACGATGGTCATGAGAGACAAAGTTGTATAAGTAAAAGCTTATTTGAGAGTTTATGAAGACACAAATCATCATCTGCACAATGCTATAAATAAAAAAAAAAGCATGCGTTTGAAGAGAGACCGAGGATGTTAGTAGACAGGTCTGACAGCACGAGCTGAAGCATGAGGAAGAATAACCTGTATCCGAGAATATGAATGAATACACCAGGGGCACTAGTTACACTTGGACGCTTCTGTAGGGAAAGGTCTCATGGTATCGCAGATTGCTGAGATTATGGCACTCGTGGATAAGCACTCCCATCAAGGGTATATCATTATTTACACTGATGGCTTTGTCAGACGCGAAACCAGATCAGTGTGGGCTTATTCAGCACAATTAATGAGGACTGTGGCGCCTTTGAGACAACAACATTGAGCATGACTATGGAGATCACCGCTGCCTCCAGGGTTCTCTCGTGGGTGCCTGAGCAACAGGCCACTCGCACGATTATCATATCAGACTCGATCAGTATGTATCAAAGGATTGAGTCTGGAAGCCTGTGCGTAAAATGGGTGGATAGCATTCGGTTTTTACATCTCAAGATCCTGACTTGGCTGTACACACCTGGACATACTGGAGTGCATGGACAACAAACGTGGTGACTTTCTCAAGTTGTCAGAAGTATGAACAAAGCTCTTGCAAACAGTGCCCCGACTCAAGTGGGCAGAAGCATGGACAGAGCCGATATCATCAATGCGGTACGCTCTCAATTGTGTGACATGGGCGGGTCTCAGACACTGGAACGAGTTCGAGAATTAGGCGTTAAGTTTGGACATGCCAATCAGTGTCGTCTTCGTGGTAGAGAGAGGGGATATAGTAATCAACTTCTCATGGGTACTGTGAGCAAATGGACTTTGGAATGGCTGCTGCAACGGAGGACAGAGCACGAATGGGAATGCCCAATGTGCCATGACGTCGATCGCATAACATAACATAACATGAACAAAGCTGATGTCATCAATGCAGTATGCACTCATTTATGTTATATGGGCGAGACTCAGACACTAGACCGATTGTGAGAGTTATGAATTAGTTATGGACATGATAGATGGTGTAGTTTCCGTGGTAGAGAGAGAAGATATACTAATCAACTTCTCGTGGGTACGGTGAGCAGGTGGACTTTGTGATGACTGCTGCATCGGAGAATGAAGCACGCAAGGGAATGCCCAATGTACCATGACGCCGATCGCATAAAATAACTATATCTGCTGGTATATTTTAATATGATACCTAACTAACTGTAAGCGACGTGAACACAAAATATTTATGTGATACAGACTTTGATGTCGCAGAGCAATAGTGATTAGAACGAAGTAACATGCATGCGCAAGTGTTGACAAGAAGTGTAGTGGTAAACAAAAGAGTAGTGGTAAACAGTATGTAACGAGAATTTATCAAATTGTGGTAACCATCACTTGAAACAAGTAGTCAGTAATGAAGTGAAGCATAACACGCAAATGTTTACCAAAACACGTAATTACAAAGTACTGTAGTTTTACAAATTACAAAAACAATGACAAAATACAGCAACGTTTCGACCAACAAGGCCTTTATCAAGCAAACGAACAAACAGGAGTGACAAATTAAAATGAAACACAAATGGACGACCAAATACAAACGTATCTAAGGAAAATCTGGAATAAAAACGAATAACGAAATAAATGTAACACAAAAACACACATAAAAACTAGAAATAGAAAGGAAAAGAAACAATGAAACATCTAGTAAATATATAACTTGAATACATGCAACATATACCCATATAGATTACAAAGCAGGGAAGAGAAAGTACTAAGAAGCATAAGAATGGAATATAACATGAATACATGCAACATATACCCATATAGATTACAAAGCATGGGAAGAGAAAGTACTAAGAAGCATAAGAATGTAATACGTTGAGCCCGCGTGGTCGCAAGGTACCATACAAAGAAATCAACCGATTCTCCAGAGCAAATCGACTGCGATCATCCGAGGAACATGATCGGATGGCTGTGACCTGGACATCGTGAGCACCTAAATGGCCAGTGTCATTGAAATGGGTGGCTACAGGGGTCACAGAGCATTGGCGTATGTCGCGTAAGTGTTGGGCGAATCGGTCACTGAGCCTCTTGCCTGTCTCGCCGATATAAGCCTTGTTACACCGCTTACAGATAATAGCATAGATAAGATTACGGGACTCGCATGTGAACCCATCGTCAATAAGAAACGTGCCTAAAGGAAAGATACAGTACGCGTCTGTATCACATAAGCACACGTGTTGCAACGCCGACGACCACACTGGACAGTGCCAAAATGAGTCTGGATATTGGACTTAAGGCGACTGTGTACCAACATATCCTTAAGACTTCTGTCCCGTCTGTAAGACACCAAAGGATAGTTGGGGAAGACAGAACGGGTCTCAGGATCTGATCTAAGGAGAGACAGATGACGGAATAAAACATTTTCACCAGGGAACTATGGGGGTGGAAAGTTAAGATAAGTTTTACTCTGTCAGAGTTAGTAGTCCTATGCTGACTGGTAAGGGCCTGCTGGCGAGTGATTTTCTGAACTCGATGCATAGCCGAGACAAGCACCCTCTCCGGGTATAGGCGCCTACGAAAGAAATCAAGCATCTCGCGAGCTCTCTCAAGAAAATCATCGTCCTCACTACAAAGGCGACGAAGGCGTAAGAGCTGCGAGAATGGCAAGAGTCACGACAAGCCGGGGATGGGAAGAAGTATAGAGGAGAAAACTATGTGCATCAGTAGGCTTGTAATATACTGATGTATAGATAGTGGATAGGCGTAAGGTGATAGTAATGTCAAGAAAGTTGACACAAGTAGTGGAGATGTGAGAAGTAAAACGAATAGAAGGGTTGAAAACATTAATGAAATTAATGAAGCGTGACAAATCGGCTTCAGGCATATCAGTGATGCCAATACAGTCATCAATGTATCTGTGATAGACAGACGGAAGGGGGCCATCATATGTAGTCCATACTAGGTGTTCAAGATAGCCCATGAAAAGACAAGCATAACTAGGTCCCATTTTAGTACCCATGGCAACCCCACTGATCTGCTCAAAGAATTGGTCATTAAACTGAAAGGAGTTAAGAGTGAGAACTAGTTCCGCAAGACGAAGGAGAGCAGAAGTTGACACAAGTGGATTAGTTCTCCTATTGAGAAAGAACTGGAGAGCTATAAGGCCGTCAGGATGAGGTATAGAAGTGTAAAACTACAGTACTTTGTAATTACGTGTTTTGCCAATCAAATAGTTTTACTGCAGTTCCATATATATATACTAAATGTTTACCAATACACTTCTTGTCAACACTTGCGGTTATCTCCCAAGTACTGGAAAAATACGTTACGGTCCGAAGTACGTTTCACTTGCCAGATATTAAAATAAAACTATCAACACGCAAGACATATACTATTATAGTTAGTTTTAAAACAATTTAATTGTATAGTATACACTGGTGGAGCGGATTAGCGTAATGTATAAGCGTTCTCCTATCAATTCGGACTTAGAAGGTCGTGGGTTCAATCCCACACGTGAGGGAAAAGAATTGGCCTTCTTACCTCCTGTATAATAGGGCCTAGAAATATGAAGTAACAGACACTTCATACCATGAGGTCTGAAAAGGTTACAGGAAATTAAAGGGGAAAAGTGTACACTGGAATACGCAGACGGTCAGGAAGTATACTTGCTAAAATCTTGTTTCACCTACCTCGTGTCACCGGTTCGAGGTATGTTTGGCTAAAGAAGCAAGATTTGACATGATTGATATCTGTCGTGTTGAAGTCTATTGGAGACGCGGAGATAGATCTGCAGAGATAGATTCAAATCTTTCATTTCCATTATGTGTAAAGATTGTAAGAGAGTTACAGTATCGTCTCTCTCTGAAATGGACAACTGTTCAACTCGTGATATTTCGCGGCCTACCACATTCCTTGTTAAGCAGATATTCTCTTGGATTTGTACGAAAAAAACTCGTAAAAACAAATCTGTTAGAGTTGATAAAAATGGACAAACATTCACGCATGCATGCTCAGTGATTCTATGAGCTTGATACAGAAGATCAACACCGGTTATGTACGAAGACAGTGGATGCTATTAATACATAACACGACAATTCAGACACTCACCTTCATCTTTGTCCCAGGTCATTCTGGGGTGAAGGACAATGAGAAAGCGGAGACACTGGCGAGCAATGCTGCGATCGAGAATGGGCTTTCTATGGACAAAAGCGACATCATCAATGCTCTCAGAGAAAGCATACGATCTGAAGATTTCAACGAAGATAACAGATATTTATTTCGGTAGCGCAAGTTATGCATACCGATAGGTGCGGCAGGACAGGGAAAACCATGAGAGAAACCCCAGTAGATACATCAACCAGCACAGAACGTGAGTTGTTAATCTAAACACACTGAAACACATGTTTAAGGGGAGATCGGAGCAATTATGGACATGTCCTATGTGCGATGAAGATGATCCTCAAATGAACACTACCAAATATACCGATATGAATTGGAAAATACAAACTATGCTGTTTGTCGCAGAAAAAGTGCGCAAATTCCTACTCCCTCTGACATCGCAAACGACATAGAATACTGTGATATATTGATTTATGAGACTGGGCAGGCTACTATGTAACTTGTTAGAGACCTCACAGTACTAGATTTTATTATTTGGTGGTGATTTTCGCAACTAACTTCCTCGTACGTTAACTTTCCTTAACTCAGTGAGCCAGATATTAAAATACAGCTGAACCGAATTATCTTTACCAGGAACTGGTACATGTCTCTTGTTTGCGTTGCCAGTTCTTTTTTTTTAACAACTTGACTCTTGCAGCACTTGACTGCAAATTAAGATTGGTTATTGAACATACTTCTTAGAGTTCCAGGCAGTCATTAATTATGTTATAGCATATATGGTAGACAAAATACAAGCACAGTTTTAGCATTCCTAACTACTACGTTTAAATGAATTTGGTGGTATCAACCTATTGCACAGGTAGAAGCATAATAAAAGTGATTAACCAGCTAGCAAGGGAAGCTTGCAACAGCTATAACTTTCGACAACTTCTGTCGGAGACTGAACATTGACACAGATGGTCAGTGTTTGAAAGACATTGCTAGAATCTGGTTTGATATTTCCGAGCTCTTTGTGTTAAAGAGAAACAACTAGTGCATTGAATGAGCAACCAAAGTAGGCATTGAAGTCGGGGGCAAAGGGTTGAAGAAAGAAAGGAAGTTATAGGGAAACCCTGATACGATTTTTACTGAGAGAGGCGAGCAATATCGTACTCAATTACATAGAGGAGATTGAACGAGTTGTCCATGATAAAGCGGTATGGATAAATTACGTATAACGGTACGAGAGGAATATAGTAATTATATATTGTATATAATTAAGTTGAATCTAAGTTGCGTTTGTCCAGCTTATCTTTTCCCATCTGTCATTTTAAAAAAAAGATATACTCATACTTGCAACACAACCGCCTTCTAGAAGTTGGAAACTTTAGGAAATAGTCGCTGCACTGTCTGTGCACGGTGCGCAGTACAAGAATGAAAGTTAGTTTGTTCCATTCGTGCCAAAGGCGGCACATAGGGCAGATGTTTTAGAGCTCCATGTGATGCGGTTCGTTGCTAGCAGTTGGAGATCTTGAATGGTTTTACATCCCAATAGTTTACTTTCCTTTAGGACTGTTCTTCGTAGAGTGGTCTTAGAATGAAAGTCTGCTTGTAAAAACAACGCAAAATTTATCACTTTATCTGTCCTTGAGCATATATATGTTTATTGAAACTATATGCGATATATTTAAAGCAAGATTAAGCTGGCTTTCATATATTATGTGTCATTTTCGATCGGAAATCGAATTTTTGCAACAGATCACGTGATGGCCTGCAGAGAAACTATACAATATACAACGGTGGAAGATCAAGATAGAATGTAAAGTAGTTGTACAAAGTACATCAGCAGATTAAATCAACGTTTCGACCAGAATGTTTTTATCATGCAATGGATTTAAGATAATATTTTTAAAAATTTGGTAGGATGTTGGAGTTTGAAACAACAACACATAAAAAAAAAAGAATAAATATTCGACCAACTTTTCTATCCAGCTTCCCATGTCGACCCAGTTTCAATTGGGCACTTGAAAAATACTGCGAAACAAAGGGGGTCGGCGGGATGTTGACCACATCACACGCTGTATCAAAGAAACAACATACGTAACACCGTTATTCACCAATATACCTCATAATATCAAAATTTGTTCAATTACTATGTGGACCAAGTACGGCTGAATGTGCAAACTCTGAGCGTCGTCATTATTTTGAATGAGTTGCCCAGAATTTGTTTAAATGTGTTTAATTGTGCCCAGTGGCGGCTCTTGATCATTTTTGTTGGTGGGGTCAGACATTTTTCCGGATAAATCATGGTTTTTGGTTGCTATATTTTAATTTATAAAATAATAAATACACGTTATACATTATTTTTGGTGGGGCCCCACTGACCCTTAATAACGAGCCGCCACTAAGTGTGCCATTCGACGTTTTATGAAGGCTCCTACCCTTTGGCCGCGACCAATTGGGCATCACACCTTGATCTTAGCTAAAAGCATATTCCATTATATTTTACAGAATAAAAATCTAAAATAAATTGATTTTGCATGATAGAAAAAAATCTGGAAACTAAACTTGTATTTTGTGTTTATATAAGCATAGAAATGTTGATCTGATTTTTAATTGATATGCACCCTTGACAAATGGTGCGGTGCGACTACGTTTAACCACGCTTACAGCTGCAAATACGCAAAGTTCTATATAATGGCTGATTCAACACTCGATGAAATCTATTAATTTTTTCAAAATCATAATTCGGTAGAGAAAGCACGTAAAAAGTTCAATTTGATCACGCTGATCTACACATTTTTTTCAGGAATATGATCTCTAAATTTTATGGTTCAAGAGTTTGTCGTTATCAAGTTTTTTTCCTGTGACACACAGACAATCAAACATTCATCAACATGTGTCTGCGCAGAATAGAGGGAATAAGATGGTATGATAGGGTCACAAATGAGAAACTTATGGAGAGAACAAGACAGATTCCAGTAAACGAACAGGTTAAAAAAGACGCTGGCGCTGGATAGGACACACTTTGCGAAAACCGGAGGCTAATATAACAAGAAGGGTCCTTGCCTAAAACCCGAACGGACAGCGAAAGAAGGGGAGGCCGAGAAATACATAGAGACGAGATTTGGAGGCGGAGATCAACAATATAAAGAACAGCTGAGAGGAGCTGCAGGAGATAGGAAGACTTGGCGTGAGTTGGTTGAGGGCATATGCCCTAATCCGGGAGTAAAAAGGCAAGAGAGAGAGAGAGAGACACAGACAATTAGTTTTATAATTAAGATTGTTACAGCGAATTGCTAAAACAAAAGTACTTTTAGTAAATTTAGTCATCCTTTTTGTTGTACTTTGTAAATGTCTATTACTTCCTATTGCGCAACTTGCATTCGTAAAGTGTTTGAATTTACCAGATATCGAATAAAGACAGGATCATGTGTACACCCAATGTAGATAACAAAATATGTCGCTACTAAGTGTAGTATCGCTTTTTAGGACAGTATAGGACAGGTGGGACGAGAGCCGGGTGAATTTAATGACCGCATGGTTAGTGCAGTCACCACGAAGCTGTTCATGTTCGGATTTTTCATTTATGCCCCCGACAGAAAACAATCCTTGGCCTTACCGTGAATTGAACACAGATCTCCCAAAAATGTAGAGAAACCAGCAGTAATTGGGTAATTCACTCGCTGAGTTATGGGGATAGAAGAGCAATCTGAAAAGATAATCGTTCACTTAATCTCCAAACGTTTACTAGTACTGTGAGATTTATAACACTTCAGTTATCAGTTATATGAGGATTATCATTTTAGCACTCCGGACGTAAAAAGGGTCTAAAGGCTTGACTTTATTGCACCGGGTAGCTCCATATGGCTCCGTCCATGTCGGCAGAGATGGCATGTCATCGACCGAGATCATTGCCCAAAGCACGAACTCCGTAGCTCCGGCAGCAATTCTAGGGATCTCATGAAAAAATTGCATGTATGTCTCGGTCCAGATTCGAACCTACAACCTTCAGTACGACAGGTAAACGATTTAACCACTTCACCATTGAGACTCTGGACATGTCCATAGGTGCTCCGATCTCCGCTTCAACAAATCCAGCAGCGTCCACCGGCCCAACACACCAGTTCCATGATGATTAATCAATCTTTTTGCATTTTTGATATGTTGTTCTTTTCAGGCTGTACCAATATTGACACCCATCTCTCTCAATCTGCTCAGCGACTGACGATTCACAACCATGAAACTCCTCTGTTCGAAAAGACTCTCTCAATGCGTTAAGAATGTCATTTCAGTCCATTGCAGCTTCCTCTGATATCGTAGCCATGCCAGCCAATCTATCAGCTCTTTCTTTACCCCTGACTCCTTCGTGCCCAGGAACGAAAATGAGGATGATTTCTCTGATCCCTATCTGTACCAGTACCTCCATCCAGTTACGTCTTCCCATTCTAACCCTGAACGTTTCTACCACAGCGTGTGTTGTGGGACTACTTTCACCTTCTTTTCTTCTATATCGATTCAATACTTTCGTCATTTCGCTTTTTGTAGTAGATGGCTAAACAATATAACAAATAATCAATAATGACCCCTATCAGCAAACACAGCTGCTGTTGCGGTAAGTAATCACATAAGCCTGATCTCAACGTAGTTAGGCTGAACACATCTCGTCTCCGCACGGTAACATCTGGGAAGTTAATGATCTGGTCTGTGTCTAACGGTGGGTGTATGAGGGATTGTGCAGTCTACGAAATGATACTTTAAATATATATATATATATATATATTTGTGGTAAAAACTGAGAACTTCGATTGTATAGACTTCATCATCAAGGTGCGTATCCTTTATAGGACGTTGCTCTCTTTGCAGCGCATCTGAAATTCACTCTGTCTCTTGCCAGTTCACCCACTTCGTCGATGGTCATTTTCATGGTTTCTTTAATATCTTGTAGCCATCTTCTTCTTGGACTGCCTCTGCGTCCTGGGACCCTGCCCTCTAGTATTGTTCTTTCCAGGCCATCGTGACGCTTGATGTGACCAAAGTATGTAATTTTTCTGTATAGTATGTTGTTTATCAGCCAATTCTCTTTAACATTTAGTTATTTCAGGACATCAGTGTTCTTTATTTTTTCTGTCCATGGTATTCGTAGGATCTTTCTGTAGCATTTAGTTTCGAAGGACTGGATTTTCGTTCTTAATTTTTGTGTAATAGTCCATGATTCACAACCATAAGTAGCCACTGGGAAAATGCATGCTCTTACATATGAAGTACATATGGATATTATCAGATCTATCAAAGTTGTGTTTATATAGGTGACAAACGGGAAAGGGTGGGTGTATGAAAGGTACGAGAATGAAAAATCCAAACACAAAGATGAAATGCTAATATCAGGAGCTTTGCGGGACAATATCACCTTCGCAGAAACACATATACTTGAAAAAACAAAGGTTACCGGGAAACCCAATGATAGTCTAACTTTTTGTAGCAGTTTTTCCCCAGTGGCTACTGTATCCCTTTTTTATTTTTATAGCAGTGCTGCCTCAATGACTACTGAATCTAACTTTCCGTCGTAGTGTTGCCTTACCGACCACTCGATTATATGTATCATTTCTTGGGCTTCTCCCAATTTATAGAGACAAGTAGAATGTTCGGTGGCGTCTGTGGCTTAAGGGTTAGTGACTCGGTCTATTAACCCCGACGTTCTGAGTTCGAATCACGCTGCGGACAGTTTGGTTGCAAATTGTTTCGCGTGGATTTTAACAAAGGACGATGGCACCACCCGTTCAGAAAGCAATGGCAAACTACTGAACGTAATAATGCCTAGAAAAATCACAAACAGCGTTAAAGGCTGGGGTTGATTCGCAAAGTCCTGTAAAGGATATGCAATTAACTTTTAGTAGAATGTTACTTGAGCCATGTTTTTCCGATTATTGTATCGTGTGTTCTTGTTTATTATATCAGTGTGACACCATTTTCATTTCTTTGTTATAGTCCATGTTGTCCATGACATCAAAACTATTGTATCATAATTATTCATAATGAAATCCTCATGTTCCCAATGGAGCATACGACAGCAACAGTCGCTACCCCCGAATCTATTCTGAGCACTATATTCAATTCTGGACATGATAATCTAATCTCTCTCCCTTCTTTTTATACCGTTATTCATCTTGCTTTCATTGTGAAGGGAAGCGTCTCTATGGCAAAGTGGTTAAGACGTTTTCCTGTTGTTCTGAAGATTGTATGTTCAAATTCGAACCGAGTCACATCTGCATTTTGTTCATGAGATCCCTATGATTATTGCTGGAGTTACGGACTTTGTGCTTTGTACAACGCTCTCGGCAGGTGGTGTGTCATTGATGCCGACATGGAAACCCGGCGAACTGAAGTTAATCATTCTCCTTTAGACCCTTCTTTCATCTTAGATTCTTTGACTTTCTCACTCTTCGTTTCTTCTGCTGGTTACAGTCAAAGTCATGCCTGACTGTGTTGTTTTGCTATTTCTTGACAGCGTTTCCAATCAATCCTCACTTGTTATCTTTAATCTTAAGCTGTATTAGTCTCTGTTTTGTTATTGTCCACAAGTCTGTATATGTTAATCAACCTATTTCATATCACCCTAACACTAGTAACAACCACATTGAATAGTCTGGTACAGCTAACTAAAGTGGTCGCAACTATAAGAGGCCAGTCCACACCCCCAACCTAGTGGACAGGTAGGAACAGGGACAGGTCTCTCCAAAGATAACTAGCGATAAAGGTTTGTTAGTACGAACAAGTCGTTGCTTGTTAGCGCAGAGATATGCGACAGCTGTTGTGTTATGACGTCAAACATGGCTGCTGAATTTTCATCGCGCTGTTTGAAATGTGAGCGGTTTCATCAGATTCAAGTTATTATTTTTTCCGATCCAGAAGCACTTGAGCTTTTCAGCTCTTCGGCTCGGTGCCATGGACATCGTAACCCTTCGGTTCGGTGCCACGAACACCGTAAATCTGGGTAATCTGTGGCTTTTTCTGCCATCCCGCGGAATTGAACCCGCACACACAGAGGATAGTCACCCGTAGTCCAACGCGCTACGAACACGCTGGGCAGACGGGCAATCAAGTTATTAAGAGAAAGTCACTATACAAACAGTGTAGTTTCTTCTTCTTCGGACGCTCCATATTGACCACTTATTAACTTCCTCTTTGTGATCTGTATGTGAACTGAGCTCAGAACCAGTGTATGTTGTGATGTGGCAGCTATGCGCCTACATGTAGGCCAGCATATCCGATTTCTGCGACGCTTTTTATTTACTAGGGTAGTTTTCCTAGGTCCCTACCTTAATCGACCCTTACGACATGCCTTGTGGGTCGCAGTGTTACTATTCTTTCCTCGCAAGGGCTCCGGCAAGAGGCGGGCGAACAGAGTAGATAAAAGTTGTATAAATGGGGACCTCTGTGTCGTCGAGATTAGTTGCTCGTCTCTCGTTCTAAAGATACTCGGCCCACTCCCTCGTGGAGCCATCTGAATATTTTTCCAAAGGTCTCTTAGCTAAGTCTAGGTGAGATCGAGTTCCTATCCCTATCGGAGAAGAACGATAAAACGTAGGTTCAAGTTTCTTTCTTTCTCGAATCCTGTATGCCTCACAGCGTCAGGTCAGGAAGAGATTTCTAAAACGGGCCCTAGTATGCGCTTCGTAGATAGTCTCTCGCCGTAAGTTGAGTACATAAAAGAACCCTTGGCAGTTCAAAATCGAAATGACCAGGCAGGAAAATCGTTGCCCACGAAAACAATATTTTCTTTATCTTCTAAATTACATCGAGAAATCTCGCCGGTGCTACGGAGTTTGTGCACTTCAGTTGAGATCTTCATGTGTAAGAAAGAGATCGGAGCACACATTGTTACTCACCGAAGTGCAATGATGATGGTCCAATCAATCATTCAGTTAGTTGATAACCATACATTTGTCATGGAATCCTTAAAACTCTTCTGCAACATTTGTATTCAAAATCATGTATATTGTTTGTTTAGTAAGGGATTAAAGCCTCTTTAAGCCGAGGCACGCCCTTTCAACCTAAGGCGAACCTTTTATTGGTTATATCAGAGCGTGTAGGCCAACAAACATGAAAAATAAGAATTAACTCCTTTCGGAGAATCCAGTAAATATGTATCTTAATCATGTATATGTTATTTTACCGCGCTGTTAACTGTCCATGTTTCACACAGATACACAACTACTGGGAGTATGCCTACTCTTAATATTTTAATATTTTTTTTTTGGGTCCTATCTGTTCCATTCTATATTGTTTTAGTTGTATAAGTTTTTGTAGAGCTATGTTTATTCTTCTTTTGGTTTTCTTAATTTAATTTTCATTTGTTAGCCGCGAACCGAGATTTCGAAACCGTTCAATTTTTATTTTTCTCTCCTTGTTAAAAATATTCTTTTTTCATGCCCGCCTGCCCAGCGTGTTCGTATCGCTTTGGACTACGAGTGATAAGTCCTCTGTGAGTGCGGGTTCAACTCCACGGACTGGCAGAAAAGCCACAGATTCCCCAGATTTACGATGTCCATGACACCGAGCCGAAGAGCTTTCAGCTCAAGTGCTTCTGGATCGAAAAGAAAAAAACAAAAAACACACACACTTTTTCATGATTTTTTGTCCGTTGTCATTACTTTTTTTTCTGCCACATTGAGATATAGTTTTTGGTTTTCACTTGCCTCTTGCACTGCCATTATTAATTTCTCAATTCATTTTGCGATGTTGATAGTAACACTATATCGCCAGCACATCTTAGTTCAGGTATTTCTCTTCCTCCTATTACACAAATATCGTAGCTATCTTATACACTATTTTCTGAAACATTTCTAATGTTTCAACATATATTTAATGTGCCGCACAAAATCATGCCTACCACTACTTACAAATAGGCAGCATTGTAAACATCCTATTTATTACAAAAAACAGTGGAAAAGTGGAGAACTGGACAAAAAGCTGGGGCCTCAAAATTAACCACACAAAAAGCACAGCAACTGTTTTTTCCCTCTCCCCACACAAGGAAAAAATATTCATCAATTTAGAAAACGAAACAATACCCCAAACAGATACACCCACCTTCCTTGGAATAACCTAGACAGCAGACTTACCTGGAAGCCAAACATAGACAAAATTCAAAGAAAAGCCATACAAAGACTTGCTGTGATGAATAAACTAGCTGGCACGTCCTGGGCGCAAATTCAAAAATATTAAAGCAGGTCTACACGGGAGCAGTAAGACCCATCATGGAATATGGCTCCAGCTCTTGGACAACAGCAGCCAAAACAAACACACATAAACTAGACAAGGTACAAAACATGGGCCTAAGAATAACTCTGGGAGCAATGAAAAGCAGTCCTATCAGAGAAATGGAAAAAAACCGCAGACATAGAACTCTAGAACTCCGCAGAAAATTTAAAACACTTACCCAGTTTGAAAAACTTAAACGGCTAAAAGAACACCCTCTACACACAAAATTCCAAGAGAAAACAAAAAACAGACTCGCAAGGAAAAATCCCAACCATCTGGCCAGAGAATTTCATATGCAACATACAGACATCCTAGAAACTGACCCAGAAATGTGGGAACCCATAATACCAGAGCCATGTACACGCTACCAAAACATGGCCAAAATACACCTAGAAGTCTCAGGAATAATCTAAAAAATACAAACAGAAACAGAGCAAAGAGCCATTTCACTCAAAATGCTACGAGAGCAATATCCCACCAGCACATGGACACATGTGTTCATAGATGGCTCAGCTACAGATGCTACCAGAAAGGGAGGCAGCGGAATCTACATCACTCACCCTCAAGGAAACACAAAAACACACTTTCTGGCAGCAGGAGAAACATGCACCAACTTTAGAGCAGAGGCAACAGGCCTTCTTGCAGCCGTACAGATTCTCAACGACCAGCAAGTGTCAGCAAAAATATTGCAATCTTTAGCGATTCAAGATCCGTTCTCCATGCTATCTCATGTCCCAGACAAGACAATCTCATTCAGGACATACGGCAAAATATCAGCTTGTTGTCAAAAAATCCGAACTGGTCTTACAGTGGATACCAGCTCACTGTGGCATACCAGGAAACGAAAATGCTGACAAACTCGCAAGGGCTTGGGGAAGCCTAACATAACACCACCCAACACAAAGTTTTACAGAAGCAAAGACTCTCCTGAAACAATTCAGGAAAATGATCTGGAGAAAACAAATGGAGGATACAACCCAGAGCACGACAGTATAAATACACTAAACAGAAAAGCACAGACCACAGTCTTCAGACTTAGAACGGACACTGCAGTCTCAGAGCACACCTCCACAGAATGGGCATCAGGGGCTCGGCAGCCTGCACCTGTGGAGCACCAAAGCAGTCCCCAGAGCACATCCTGCAAGACTACCCTAGTCTCAGTAGTGAGAGATTGGAGATCTGGCCAACAGAAACAACACTACAAGACAAACTATGGGGAACTGGTGAAGACCTCAAGCGCACCGCCCTGTTTATGACCCATACCGGAGTAATCTCATAGCAAAAGTTGATCGCAGAAGAAGAAGAAGGAGTAGGCAGCATTGTGTAATCTTCAACTCCTGTTTAGCTTTATATAGCTTTAAAAATGATTGAAAAGAGAAAGAGCTTTATTTTTGTCATGATTCCAATTATGAACACATTGACGACCGCATTGAAAAACAGGCTGTGGCCGAATTAAGTTTTGTTAATTGTATCCATGCGACATGTGCATGTAGAAATTAAGCTGTAATCTCCATATTTCTTAGAGAAATTTGATGATTTCTGTGTAATTGTTTAGATAAAAGAATGACCATTTATCAAACGATATCAGAATGCGAAACAATTATTTCTTCTTTTTCTGCGTTCTCACTAGATTGGGATTTCAGATTCTCTAATAAAGGCAGTTGTCTGTCTCAGATTATCAGCCACGCCATACATTTTGTCTTGGACACTAGTGTAAAGTGGGTCACCTCTTTCTTTTCAAGTCTACATACTGGGGCAGTTCTGTAGGATATAATTCCCATGATTTCTGCTTCCCCGTTTGTGATGACCTCTTCCAGCAGTAAGTTTTGGCCACCCTCGTGATGGTGGGTCTGACATTCTTACCGCGTGGCTAAATCTCCGAGGCAGATTGGCGATCGTAGAATCCGTTATTCCATTCCGCATTGTGAGGGTCGTTGCACCATGTTATGCGCCTTACGGCCTGGTGCATCCGTTTTCTGCAAGCATTTGTTTCGGTTAGCATTCCCTAGCGGACACATGCATCCGATTTCAGCCAAACCTCCTTAGTCGCCTCTTACAACATGCGTGGCAGGTAACAGTGGTTCTATTCTTTGCATCAAAAATGTGGGCCCCGGTAACCACTCTGGCGAAAAAATCCATGTGCAGCAGATTGCGCCATGTGTTTCATAGTCAAATTAGTCGAAAAATTACATTAACTCATTGTAATTTTTACCATGTTTTAAAATTAAAAAAAACAACACCAAAAAACACCAATTATTTAAAACCTGGTCAAAATTACAATGAGTTAATGTAATTTTTCGACTAATTTGACTATGAAACACATGGCGCAATCTGCTGCACGTGGATGATCAAATGGGATAAACGTGCGCAGACTGCAGCCCGCGGCCAAATGGGACAGACAAACGTGGCATACTGTGGCACATAGTCAAATGACAGAGACATGCGTTTGCAGACTGCGGCACTTAGTAGCTAATGAGTTAGCTTTCTTTCGTTTTCTCTCTTTCTACTTTTCTTTTCCCTACTTCTGTTTTTCCTCCTTCCACTACTGTATATGTATAATTGAAGAGGAAACCCACTATGACCTTCAATTTGTATTCTTCATTTCTCGTCGGGTGTAAACAGTGATTGCATTAGAATTCTACCGAGCTAGTCATCATCATTGGCCTCTTTGTCTCAGGAGACAATAGGTGTTGCGTCACGTAGTATGTTCTGTGCTAAATCACAACGTTTCATGTGGCTGTATTGGCCTATTCTGGAGGGGCAATCCTTGCCACAGTTGCTGCAGGTAAAACTGGAGACTAGAGCCGATGCATGGGATGTTCTCTCTGCCCTCTGTGCTCTCTTTGCCTCCACATGTGATGTTGTTTTTCTTCTTTTCTTTTTGAGCCGGTCCTTACTGCCGCTCGCCATGCTTGCCTGTCTTTGGCCAGCCGCTCCCAGTGTTTTTGTCTATGCCGCATGAAGTTAGATCACGCTTGCAGGTGTCAATGAAGCGTAATAATGGGCGTCCATGCTGTCTAGCACCAGATGCGAGTTGACCATATAGAATGTTCTTTGGGATTCTATCATCGCTCATACGGCACACGTGTCCCAGCCATCTGAGACGTCGCTGACTCAGTAAAGTGTGCATGCTTGGAATGCCAGCACTGTTCATGCGAGCTAGTCAACAACCTAATTAACAGCTATTATATGTATTATACCAGAAATATGTGCTGTTAGAATTACCAAATGTCATAGTTGAGTCAGCGAATTTATTTATTGGACTTCTTTGTGTTTTGAGCTTTCGCATTTGGTGTATAGTTTGTATTGCATTATACCAACTTATAATAAAATACAGAAAAGGTTGATGATTATATTCAAACAAACGCTGGAAGTGGAGACGGAACTAGGACTGATTGACCTTGCAGCTAAATTGTTCATGTTTATTGTGACCTTGCAGCTAAATTGTTCATGTTTATTGTGACCTTGCAGCTAAATTGTTCATGTTTATTGTATTGATATTGAGAATTATTTAATGTAGCGTTTCTCAAACTAGGGTCCTCTGCTGCTGACACACGGGGCCCGAGGTACTCACAGGAAAGGAAGTTTGGGGTGGGGGTGGGAAGGGGTGTCCTCAAGCGCTTGAAGAAATATTATGACCTTTGACATTTCAAACAGAAAAATAGTTTACTCCTAATTAAAGGTCTAATGTTTTATTTGTTGTTTATTAAAAGGCTAAATTGCAGACATTGTTTACTATTATAACACACAGATAATTTCTTCCTGTCCATTTTCATTTATAGAAACATTTGGGGTTCTGGGGCAGCAAAAATGTATTCAAAAGGGGTCTGCGATAATACAAAGTTTAGGAACCGCTGGTTTAATGGACCATAGCTAGGGTTGCCATACGTCCTTATTTTTGCGAACACGTTCTCATTTCACGAGTAAATCTGAACGTCCGTAAACCATTTTAGAAATGCGTAGATTTGTCCGCAATTTTACAAGCCAAAACAACATTAACACTCTGTCAACGACATCATCTAGTAAACACGTGGTATCTGACGAAATGTACTCTGAAATCATGAAGATAGCACAGTTCTTATTTGCTATTCCAGCACACAATGCTTCGGTAGAAAGACTATTTTCTTTCATCCATACCCAATGGACCGTTGAGATAAATCTTCTTAGTGTGGATTCAGTCAAGTTAATTTCACTTGAAAAATTTAATTTCACACATTTCACATGTAGGCAATTTTATGGACATTTGATGCAAAAGCATTCTAAAAAAAAAAAGATTCGGTCTTCAGAAAAGTAATTTAAATTGAATTTAATGTTAGGAGAAGTGTCATCATTTCAGAAGATCAAAATATGGCAATCCTACACAGATAAACACAGTTGTTGCTTTTGACATAAACAAATGTACATGGGAAAGTCGCTAAATACATTGATATTTATTTTTATTTTTTAGTTTCCCACATTCTTTTCAGACCTTTTGGTAGGAAGTGCCTGTCGCTTCATATTTCTAGTCACTATTATTCCTTTCCTCGCGCATGGAGCGTCAAGAGTGGGATTGAACTCACACACCTCTTGAGTCTGAGTCGTTGACGAACGGCATTACGCTAATACGTCCTACCACCAAAGACATATGTACCAGGAGAAAGACACTTGTATTTTGAGCATATTCTTATCAATAAAGCAGAGAAAACGTAACTTTACGGACGATACAATACCATATCGAGAGACCTGACTCCCTATTTGGGTGTGAGAACTGAGACAGAGAATGTCCCTTTTGCATTGAAATTTACATTCACAAACCAAGCATATATACAGCGGTTAATCTCTATCGTACCTCAGATTGAAGGAGGTCTCTTACTACAGACAGGTCACAGTACAATAATAACATAAATGAAATCATATAACAAATATCACCAAATTTAAAATGCGAGCATGACACAATGAACACTAAAAGAGTATTGTAAAACATCTTAATCCCGACATTATACTTTCAGTGCCAAAACGTGGATGTTGACATCACGACACAGATGAAGTGTCTACTTAGGGTGCTAGGAATATCATGAAAAGATCTATTTAAGAATGAACATATCAGAAAAATAAATAGATAAATATTCAATACTCAACTTACTCAAGAAACAACAAAAGGAATGGTTCGTCTACATAAGCAGATTACCAATAGACATTGCTCCTCAAAGGGAAATACTAGTCAGATACAGTGGATACAAGGCAAAAGGTCGTCCACGCAAAATGTGGACCACATAAATAAAATCCCGTTCTAGAAATCTCATCTGATCCGGACGCTGTGAGACAAAACAGGACTAGTGATACGAAAAGACTTTGTTGAATAACCATTTTTTATTCTGGTGTTTTTCTTACAGATATCGAAGGGTATGCATACTGATGGCTCCTGTGGCTCGCTGGTTAAATCACAGTCAACTATAAACTCATAAGTTTATAGTTGGCTGTGGTTAAACACACTTCTCTCTCTGCCCCTCAAGCATCCAACTTGACTTGTACAACGTAATTGTATGATCGAGAGAGCGAGAAAGAGAGAGAGAGAGAGAAATTACGAAGGACACTTAGCGTGGTAAAGTTCTGCTCCTGGCAGCTATTGAATGATGAATAGTAATAACAGTAGCAGTAGTAGTAACAGTAATATCAGTAGCAATGGTAACATCAGTAGTAATTGTAATATCAGTAGTAACAGTAATATCAGTCGTAACTGTAATATCAGTAGTAATAGTAATATCAATAGTAATTGTAATATCAGTCGTAATTGTAATATAAGTAATAATTCTAAAAATCAATTGTAATAGTAATATCAGTATAATGCCACCTAAGAGAACATACTATATAGTATATCTCATTTCAAGCAATGTAACAGTACTCATCACTCAAAAATAGCAGTCATTACAATCTAAAATATTGCATATTATGAATACAATTGATATTTTTATATTTAAGGTACAGATTAAATTTCCAATTTAAGTTTCTTTGTAGCATACATCTAGTGGCTAATAATAGCAAAGGGTAATATGCGATTCCTGATCCACTTAATAGTGTTATCCCAGCTGGTGTTTATAATTATCGTTACATGAACCGCGAAAGGTAAGTTATAAACTATTGCAATAAAGTGTAGTAAAGGGGCGAGGAATGACTTCATTGCACCAGGTTTCCCCATATGGCTCCGTCCCTGTCGACAGAGATGGCATGTCATCTGCCGAGAGCACTGCACAAAGCACGAACTACGTAGCTCCAGCAATAGTTCTAGGAAAAAATTGCACATGTCAGGTCTGGATTCGAACACACAACCTTTAGTACAACAGGTAAACAACTTAACCACGTCTGTCTCGATCTAGATTCGAAGCAACAATCTTCAGTACAACAGGTAAACAACTTAACCACGTCTGTCTCGATCTAGATTCGAAGCAACAATCTTCAGTACAACAGGTAAACAACTTAACCACGTCTGTCTCGATCTAGATTCGAAGCAACAATCTTCAGTACAACAGGTAAACAACTAACACGTCTGTCTCGATCTAGATTCGAACCAACAATCTTTAGTACAACAGGTAAACAACTTAACCACGTCTGTCTCGATATGGATTCCAACCAACAATCTTCAGTACAACAGGTAAACAATTTAACCACGTCTGTCTCGATCTAGATTCCAACCAACAATCTTCAGTACAACAGGTAAACAACTTAACCACGTCTGTCTCGATCTAGATTCCAACCAACAATCTTCAGTACAACAGGTAAACAACTTAACCACGTCTGTCTCGATCTAGATTCCAACCAACAATCTTCAGTACAACAGGTAAACAACTTAACCACGTCTGTCTCGATCTAGATTCGTACCAACAATCTTCAGTACAACAGGTAAACAACTTAACCACGTCTGTCTCGATCTAGATTCCAACCAACAATCTTCAGTACAACAGGTAAACAATTTAACCACGTATGTCTCGATCTAGATTCGAACCCACAAACTTTAGTACGACATGCAAGCGACCCACGTCGCCATTGAAACCCCCATACGTGTAGTAAGGGTTACAGTTAATCGTTTGGCTTCTGGATTGTCTTTTAAGCTAAGGTGATGCATGATGTACTTCCTGCACACACATCACATACAACAAATACACTTCATCAAACTAACAAACAACAGAAGAAAATGTTGTTGATATTAAGTCACAGTTGATTAGAGTGTGGTCAACTCGGCACTCGCTCGTGTATTGATGGGACTCGCAAAGGAGCAAAGAATAGTAACACTGCGACGTACAAGGCATGTCGTAAGAGACGACTGTGGTAGGGGCTTAGGGAAGCTACCCAGAGCCGGATTAGCATAGTAGCAGAAGTAGCAAATGCTACGGGCCCCGCGCTTTGGGGGCCGCGCCTCTGGAGCTAAGTTGTCACTAGTCATAAACAAGGAACCAAGTTTGGGAGGTGGGTAATAATTTCCCCTTTCATTTTTTTTTTATTGAGGTTAGGGCAGAACGAGGTCTTGCATTTCGGGTAGGGATGAAATTATTGGTTCACCTAATAATGGAAATTATTTAGGTTTGTTGGAATTAATAGCCAAATTTGACATTTTCTGGCTCAGCATATAAATACTTATGCAAATAAAGGAAAGGGACATACATCATACTTATCAAAAACAACATGTGAGGAATTTATCCATCTAATTGCATCAACTTACTAGATCATATTATTTGAGAAATTAAGAAATGCAAGTACTATTCCGTATCACTGGACTCTACTCCAGACATTTCGCATGTGGACCAACTCACTCTAATAGTGCGCTATGTGTTACCATCTGGACCAGTGGAAAGGTTTGTGAAGTTCTTGGATATGGAAGGTCATACTGCTGAACAACTCGCCCAAAGTTTACTTGATTTTTAAAGGAAAATGGCATTGATATCAAAGACTGTCGCGGTCAAAGCTATGACAATGCCAGCAACATGAGTGGGAAATACAACGGCTTACAAGCACGCATTAAGGAGATAAATAAGTACGCAGAATACATTCCCTGCTTTGCACATTCACTGAATTTGGTTGCGAAGTGTGCTGCAGAATGTTGTATAGAAGCATCCATTTTTTCGATTTTGTTGAAAATCTCTATACATTCTTTTCCGCTTCTACCTATCGATGGGGCATTCTTACAAAACACTGGAAGATACAGGTTCAAAACTCCCGACTTTGAAGAGACTGTCGGACACCAGGTGGTCTTCCCGAGCTGATGCGACAAAAGCACTTTTATGTGGTTTTACCATTATCAAACAAGTTTTGGATGACATCTCAAATAACATGGATCAAAGGTAGAGTGTCGTAATCAAGCGTATGGGCTAGTTTTGGAGATGAGTAAGTTGGAAACGGGAATAGTTAGCATTTTATGGAACGGAATTCTAGAACGCTTGCAAGCGTCTAGCGCTTCATTACAGTCACCTGATCAAGACCTTAACACGGGATATGCTCTTATGAATCGTTACACGGGTACGTTCAAGCAATGCGGCCTACATTTTCAGATATTGAGGCCAAAGCCAAAATCCTGACTCACTGTCAAGAATATCAGCAACAAACTTCACGACGACACAAGCGAAATACTAAGTACGACGATTTTAGTGGCTCTACTACGCTCGATGAAGTTGTAGAAAATCAAACACCCAAACAAAAATTTGAAAGTCAGGTGTTTATTGTCATAATTGATAATGTACTCTCTGCCTTAGCTAAACGCATGGAAGCGTACCATAGAGTGACTGATGTATTTGGAACATTTCGGCAGTTAAAATCTCTTACAGCAGAAGAGATCTTGAAAAGAACTTCAAATATTGTCAGCTCTTACCAAGAGGATTTGGAAGAAAGCCTAGGCGACGAACTTGTGCAGTTCGCTGAACTTCTAAAACTAATGTAGCTGCTGCTATTAGCAACGAAAAGAATGAGGCCCTTGAACTGCAATTTTATAAACTTATAATGGAAAATTCATTAGAGTCGTGTTTCCCAAATGTAGAAATAGTCTTACGAATTTACTTGTGTTTAATGATTACTAACTGCAGCGGAGAACGTTCTTTTTCAACATTAAAGCGTATAAAAAGTGAGTTAAGAAACATGATGGGACAAGATCGTCTAAATAACCTCACCTTAATGAACATTGAATGTAATTTACTTAGAGAATTGATTTGTCTAGTATTATCTCTAAATTTGCTCACATTAAATCGAGACAAGTTTGTTTGTAAAATTTATGTTTTATTATTTATTATCATACAAAACTTAGGGCCCGCGCTAAAATTTGCTACGGGCCCCGCGCTGGTCTAATCCGGCTCTGAAGCTACCCTAGTAAATGAAAAGCATCATAGAAATGCTGGCATACATGTAGGCGCATAATTGGCACGGCGTACAATCGCTCTTGGGCTCGGATCACTTACAAATCACAGAGAGTGGTTTAACAAGTGGTCGATATGGAGCGTTCGAAGAAGAAAAAAGCTGCACATCATAGAACCAGAAAAATACTGGTGACAAAAATGGAAACATATAAATCTATTTATTGATTGATAGAACCATCATCATTGCACTTCGGTAAGTGACTATGTGTGCTCCGATCTTTTTCTTACACAGAACGGTCTCAGTGGCAGAGCACGAACTCTGTAGCACCAGCAAGGATCCCCGATGCAATTTTGAAGATGGTGAAAATATTTTGTAGGATTTTTATTTTTAATCTTTCTAATGAATTTTGCCCGGGCAGCTGCTTTCCAGCCTGCTCTTCACGATTTTTAAAACTGCCGGTGCTTCTTTTACGTGCTCAAACTAAATACGGGACCTCCTTTTTATCGTTCGTCTACGATAGGACTAGGAACTTCACCTCACCTACACTGAGATCAGGGATCTCTGGTAAAACATCTCGATGGCTCCATGAGCGAGCGAGCCTATTACATTTGGAAAGTTATTCTTGTTGCACAGACTTATAATTCACGATGCCTGGATCATATTGTCTCCTCTCCATGTATGTCTCATTGTCTATCGTTCTCTTCCTTGTACGTAAAAACTTCACATATTAATGAGCCTTCATGTGTACTCATCTTTCCCCTTTCTTATTTCTTCTGACCATGCCTGTATTGGCACGTCTCTGGTCAATCTCAACACTGGATGGTTTCACGAATCTACAACGAACTGACACTTCCGTGACTCCTATATGATTGCATTGAGTCAGCGATAGTTCAGTTCTATGTTATAACTGTCTATTGTCTCTGTTATCTTTCTGGTTCCACATATCACATAACGCTTGCGACATTATTCTCTAGAATGTTAACATAATTTGTGGCTTTCTCTTTGCTTACATAAACGGGGCCACCTTGCACACACGTTTGACATATTCAGTTTTCGTGGTCACCACATTTCCTAGTTGTATGAGGCGGTTATCATTTGGAACGGTCATGATGCGCTCTGCAACCAAGTGTGTGGTCTTTTCCTATTTATCAGATTGTAATGTACGTTCCATCTATGCGTGCTTATCCAGAGCCAACTATAAACTACTGGGCCTTCGGGCTCAGGTAAGAATTATTGGAAATCAGACCCCAACTACACCACGTGACCTCGCATTCCAGTATTGGTGTATATAGACGAATTCCTTTTAAAATCAACACAAAATGCTAACTCGAAGTCATATTATGCAACAAGTTAAGTTTAACAATAAGGAATATCAATATTATAAATATTTTCACCAATAAATAACCATAGACTCACCGAATTGAGTAAAATTGCAAAAAGCATGCAGTGTTCTATCAAACATCTGTAATTTTCAGATCCCTTTTCTTATCTAGGTCAAGGAATACCCGGCCAGTTGTCTGGCCTGTGCTAGAGCCTGGCTGTGGCTTATCCTATTTCATTTCTCTTGATGATAATGCTTTTATTGCCTATAAACCGGACCGTCGATTTAAAAATTAAATATTTGGTGATATATCCCTTGTTTATTAACAACTATAATCTTCTTGTTCTCGTAATTATCACATATTTATTCAGTTTTATCGCGGTCACCTATCGAATTGCACTTGTATCTAATTGCTTCAACAATTTGAAACCTGATTAGCGCACGACAGACGAAGGAAATTGGAAACTCCATCGCAGGCGAGGACACCGAGCGAGGAAATTTCTATTAAGGTCATATTTTTCTATATTTAGCAAAACACTGCAACTCCCGGAATTCCCTAATTGATTGGTTGGAACCTTAAAGAAAAAAGTATTAAAAATCTAAACCCACGTTTATTGCTTGCAACGTATTTTTTATTATGTGAAGTATAATAAAAATTAACATATGTGTGTGTGTGAGTATTTTGTATACTACATAAATATGTGAATAAGTAAAATAAAATGTTAACTTGTTAAATGAAATGAGAAGATTGGTTTGCGCGCAAGGATTTAAGCGCATTGATAAAATAGTGAGAAGGCGGAAAGTAGGACAGTCACGACTGGCGAACACTGGAGTACAGCGGACGAGAGACAGCAAGGATCCCTCCTACTTTACAAACGGCTGACGGCTATCCCTTGAGGTTTTACGGTTTTTCGTATCAGACCTCAGGGACACTACGACCATGGATCTTCTCTACGGACACGATATAAAACACAGTTATCTGGACGAGCCAGATATGGATGACATGTTAGATTCGAACCATATGTTTCACACTCCAATGGTAAGTCGTAAGTTAACTTGGTAGTGCGTGCTGTGGTGTGTAATTTAACTAATGATGTCCGTTGTACGTACGGTGAAATTGTCACATGTTGCTTGTACTTTTACTCAAATTTGCTGTTGTTACTAACGGATTCTGGAGAGTATGGTTTAAAAATTATTGTACTGAACGATATTGTGCAACGCATAAATCCTCCAAGATTATGAACCTCTTTACAACTTACATGTTTACTTTTGAGATCAGATCATTTGTATCCGCTTTGCACCTTGTCTGACTGATATGTATTTTTGAACTGTGGCCGGCAGTATTCATGGCCGCCTTTGTCACATTTGACACACACTTCAGAATATATATTGGTAACGCCCATAATTTGATATATACTCATAGAATAGAAGACGCTCCAATTTCTGCTTGATTATGAATGATTAATTCATATGTATTGATATAGTATGATCGTTTATATCAACATTGATTTAGTAACGCTGCAAATCGAATTTAATGTGTTTTATATATTAATATAGGTACATTCAGTACTACTTTTGTATGTTTGAAAGTGAAAAGAAAAATGCTAAGATAATAAGATGAAAGCATGAATTAAACAGTTAGTAGGTTCTTAGCTGCTGCACTTAGAATACTTAAATATATTGGGATCTCAGTGTGAGTGTCAAGTGTCATCTCTTGGTCCTGAAGTATTCAGTTCGAACTGAGTTTGCATACCGTGAGGAGCGATCTAGCTATACAAACATTGATCCCTAATCTCAGGGTGAAATCAAGTCCTAATCCTGTTGAAGATGATGATAAAACGTAGCCTGTAGGTCCATGTACAAGTTGAGCACATGAAAATCTCATTGAATTTGCTAAAATGTATGTTGGAAATCCATTGCCCCCTGCAAACTTCAATATAAATTTAAAATAAAAATTCCTACAAAATTTTAACCAGGATCTAGGAACCCTCACAAGTTCTGGAGAGGTCGTGCACTGAGATTTTCCAGTGTAATAAATATATTGAAGTGCACATGGTTATTCCCTGAAGTGCATTGATGATGGATGCTATTAATTTAGCACTTAAATATTGTTAGTAAGTTTGTCTTTGTAACTTTCCATTAACAAAAATAATTGTACAGGTAATTTGTTTGCAAAAGTTGTGTGAATGTATTAGAAACAAGTCAATAGGTAGCATATAGTTACAATGTCTTTTTCTTCCATCTCTCTCTCTCTTCACTTCTGTTAGGTAGGAATAAAAAGGGAGTTGAACACAATAATTATTGACTTGAAAAACACAAGCTTTGACCTATTATTTGTGTTCACATTTTTTTATCCTGCTTGTCTAGGATCAGTTCAAACAAGTATCTTATTTTGAACTATTCAGTAACTACCAGTGGAATTAAAAGGAAGTAATTCAAAAATTTGTATATCTGGACAAAGTAAAATTAATTGATCATTTCAGTTTTTGAACTAGCATTCACTGAGATAACAATCGGTGTAAGCAGCCACTCAATCCTGCTATATTATGTATTAAGTGAGTAAAGAATAACCAAAAAACCCGGATGAAGTGCCAGAGTCAATAAATAAAAAAAAAGTTGATTGCATATCCTTTACAGGACTTTGCTAATCAACCCCAGCTTTTAAACGCTGTTGGGATTTTTCTGCACATTATTACGTTCAGTAGTTTGTCATTGCTTTCTGAGCGGGTGGTGCCATCGTCCTTTGTAAAAATCCACGCGAAACAATTTGCAACCAAACTGTCCATGCGATTTGAACTCAGAACGTCGGGGTTAATAGACCAAGTCCCTAAGCCACAGATGCCACCAAGAGCCAATGAATAGGGGAAATAAATAAACCATAAAGTATTTAAGGCCGCATTAAAAAACAATTACCAGATACATGTTTCAAACCACAAACCTTAATTTTTCATGCCACCCATTGCCTAACCCTGCAGGCGAGCATTTTTCAAAACACAACCAGCATGTATTAGTGTTATATATTAATGTAGTTCAATTAATCCCTACATACACAGTCAGAGTAAAGATTGTTTAATACAGCCTGATTGAAAGTAGACAGCAATATAGGGAAAGTGGTAAATATGGATATGCTGTTTGCAGATGATGCTGCTTTGGTCACACACACAGAAACCAAACTTCAGACCCTTATGACAATACTAGCCACAGCCTGTGAAGATTTTGGATTTTGTCAGCGTTAACAAAACTACTGGGGTAATACAGGACATAAAACCTCCAGGTATAAACATCAGTGGCTATGTATTGGGGGTTGTAAATCAAGTTTATTTATCTTGACTCTGTCATCTCTGATGACCTATACTAGATGCAGAACTGTACTTTGCTTCAACAGTCTTAACCAGACTAGAACAAAAAGTATGGAAAAATATGCTGATGATCAAGATTATATATAGCCTGCATACTGAGCATATGACGTGATACCAGTTAATCTCAGTCCTGGAATGGAACTACTAGGAAAACAAAGATCAGAATACTAAGAGCATGCATATTCCCAGTGGCAACATATGGGTGTGAAGCATGGACATTTAACAAGGCAGCTTAAAACATATGTGCTTTTGAATATAAGTGTTACAGAAGAGTCCTCTGTATATCAGGGACATAGAAGAGAACAAATAGATTTATCCAAAAAAGAACTGAAAATTAAAAAAAAACTGGCTGATGTTATAAATAAGAATGAGATAATTAAAGTATTTTGAACATATAAAGAGACACGAAGGGCTGGAGAAGACCATCATGAAAGAAAGCATCCAGGCAAAGAGGAGAAGAGGAAGACCACGGAGTAGATGGATTCAGGATGTAACTGATGATTTGAGTATGACCGCTTCAGAGGTGGGGCATCTGGTTTATGAGAGAAATTCCAAAGGACTGTTAAGATTTCAAAGTTCAGCAAGCTTGCAGTATGAGTGTTTATTATCTATTAAGGCTTCCAGCCTCCAGGGTTTACATGAATGCTGTTCTAAGCATGTGGCTATTAACATTAATGAAAGGGCAGACAGGCTTGAATCATAAGCATTGATCATCGAGGCGTTGATAATGGATATCCTTTGGTTGCATAGTAACCACCTGTTGGATGAGAACACTGAAACTGATGTTGAATCTAAATAATGTTTTATGAAGTTTGAAATCACATGTTTGAATTTGAGTAAGTGCCTTAGGAGAACATTCTTTATTCTGCCTCTGATGTGATTTACTAGATTGTGGGGACGCCTGAGGGGCAGAATAAGGAGTGTTTTTAACCTAGGAGCCACAGGGACCATTATCATGAATACCTTTTGACCTCCGCTAAGAAGATAGAGCACCTGATGGGTCTGCACAGAGTGCTGTAACATTAGTTCAGTAACCAATAACTATGTCACTGCGCAAGTCATTGTAGTTAATGTATATCATCATCATCAAATAGCTTGTCCTGAGCAGAACTTTGCCACCCCAACAGTCCTCCGGAATTTCTCTCTCTCTCATAGGCCAGATGTCCTGCCTCTGCAGCCATCATGTTCAAATGTTAATGTATAACATTTTCTCTTCTCTTTGCATTCGTTCTTTACGACCAATTTTAATCACTCTTTGTGATATGTTTGATCTTTGCCGAGAACGTGTATATGTTGCACATTGGTTTGGTAGGTCCCTAAACGCATAGACTTCTACACGTTTAGGACACATGCATCAGATTTCAGCCAAACCTCCTTAGTCATCTCTTACGACATGCATGGCAGGCAATAGTGTTTCTATTCTTTACACCCCAAAATTGGGCCCTGGTAACCATTCTGGCTACATTTTATAAAGAGTGTTAATGTATATAGCTTCCATATATCAATGTGTTAGATTTGCATATCTTGAAGAATTAGGAGCATTTGCTCTGTTCTGCTGTCCAAGTAGCAGTACGGAAACATCAATCATAACAGAGTTGCCAAGACAGGTTGATTATGGTGCCATCAGTCAGCTAGACTCGGATGGACATGACTTTCCCTCTGCAGGCGGTATTGTGTGTCTATTGCTAGAACCAGTATATTTGACACTTGCACGACTTTTGTGCCATCTATCAATCTCTGGACATTGGTCAGGTGAATCGTTTGGATGTCGCCATGCTGAGATATTGCTCGTCTGTTGTACAATTTAATCTCATCCAGTTCACAGCTGCTTTACTACTAAGTAGTCTAATGTGTAGCTTCGATTCCTACCTGCTTTGCCAGATTATGTACAGCGATCTGTTTCCAGGGCCACCACAAGGAGTTTGAGTAGGGTCTTAGGCAGCTCACTGACCCTGGTACTACCTTTTCATCCTTTTTCATTGCGTTTATGGCCCCGATTTGATTACCAACATAGATTGTTTAATTCACAGTAAGTTTACTCTCCGATCATCTATCTGAAAATGGGTACATGTTTTTTTTTTTTGGGGGAGATAATAGAAAATTTCACAATAGTTACTGCGTAAATGTTAGGACGTGAATTCTGTAGATTGAACTGTCGACGTGAACATACACAGAAAACGGTTTATCAACTCTGGCATTAGTTGTTTATATGACCAATTTGTTTTCCAATGACGGTTTATCTAACCTGTCATGTGATTGTTTTCTATTGATATGTGATAAGACACTTACTTTCAAGTGTAGGTATGGCGTAAACCTGATTCTCCTTGTGTAAAAGAAAAGCAAGGCGGGTAGAAGAGAATGTACAGCAAAGTATTATCTGGGGGATCCCTTTCATTAACAATATATCTATATCCTTTTTTCATATCTCGAGGCATATTGGTTAATACGGTGTTAGTCCCGTATTTTCATTGACCGTCGGAACACGATGGTCAACATCACGCCTGCCGTCTTTACTTTCCAGTGCTGCTTTTTCTGGTATCCAATTGAGGCTGTGTTGACATGAGAGCCTTTACGGTCGGAAAAATATTCCACTCCAAAAACCCAGACTACTAGTCTAAGAAGTGAGTTCATTAACAACGACTGCCACTCTCTTTCATTACATGCAATATTATTGTAGAATTTTCAAATTTCACAGTCAGAGTGGGAAATTTGTTTCAGTTTGGAATATCTTCATTGCACTCCGGACATGTCCATAGGTGCTCCGATCTCCTTCGCAATATCTCCAACAGCATCCAGCGACTGACCGTCCCAGTTCGATTTTGATTGATGAGCCTACTCGTATATCTGTCGTACTGTTCGTTTCTTGCCACACCAATCTTCAAACCCAACTCTCGCAATCTAGTAGTTGACGGGGAAATGTGTTCTACCGTAACTGCTCTCAGTTCGACCCAACCTCAATTGGGTACTAGTGAAACGTTGGGAAGTAAATGTAGCTGGAATAATATTGATCATATCACCCATCGTGTGCCGTTTGATAAAGAAAAATATGCACTTAACACTGTAATCCCCGTTATATCTCATTGTGCGAAAACAGATTCTTAACTTCTGCTTTTATTAGGTTCCGTCACGATACTTGAACATAGCTGCGGTTGTTTTCTATTGAAAAATACATAAAGGTGTATTTTTCATTTTTGTATATAAAGTGGGCTGAATAGCTGGCACACATGATATGAATATAAAATTTATATATTATGCTATCTACGAGGAAGTACCAATTGACACTTTTTTTTTCTTAATGCCAGTCTCCCTGCAGATTTTTTTATTTGTCCCGAATAGTCGTTTACTTTCTGGAGACACATTTGAACAGGTTAGTTTTATAGGGCTTTGAAATCCCAGATGTTTGTTCCATCTCAAGTCAAAGTTTATAATGCTACTAGCAACTTTGGAAGGTACTTTGCTGTGGCTCTTTTACAATCTCGAGACATGATGATGATGAAAGTGTGGGTTTATTTCCCTCATGTCTCTAGCACGCGTCTCCATCGTGATGTTTTCTATCTGCTTTATAGACAGACAAGTCTGTTTTAGAGAGTTCCATTCCCTCTTCACTTAATACTTCGACATACTGTGTTTGCATTTAAAATGTCTACATCTACTCATTGGGATAACATGTCTCGCTTTTTCTGTTAAACCGACCTGATGAACTATCAATCCTCAACAACGGCCTGAACATTATTCCAACTCAACATTATCCCCTTATGGATGGCCCTCCACTGTAATAGCACGTCACCTGTAGAAAGTGTTTCACAAAGCACGTACTCAGTAACTCCAGCAGCAATCATAAGGGATATCCGGTATAACGCCCCAAGTGAACATCTGCCGCTGCTTTTATTTACACATTTCTCTCCCATATCATGTAGACATCTCTTATGAATAGGTGTCACTGCTGGTTACCAATTGCGACATATATGATGTGTATAAGTGAAAAGTAGTCCACAACACTATCCTAACAGCACATATCATATGAGTGTCACTTAGGTAATCAAGAAGATCATAGTATGGATAGACAAGTATAACACAAGTTGCACTTAAAACTTCATGAGAAATAACAGCTAAATAAGACAGCTAAAAGTTACTGTCGAGCAGAGCAACAGTAGAATATTTTGTATACCACCACCTTGTACTTGATATTTTAAAAACAATTTTTACTTGATGAGCGCATGTATGTTGAAACGTCGGTTTTGTTGCTTGTAGTGCTACCAATTTTCTGGCTGTTTGTTACAATTTATTTGCAAGGGTATAACGTTATAAATATGTCATTTATAAATTTACCATGTTAAGTTTACTAGAACATTGCTCACATGAACTACACTGATTTGTCACCTGTTTTTGAGTAGAGCTGGGCAATTCTTAAAAGGTATTCCTACTACTGCTACTAGTTCCCAGTTGAACAGTTGTACAGAAGATCAAGACACGGTTGTATACGAAGACAGTGGATGCAATTAATACAACATGGGACAATCCAGACATCTTTGTCCCAGATCATTCTGGGGTGAAGGGCAATGAGAGAGCTGATGCACTGGCGAGCAATGCTGCGATTGAAAATAGTTCAATAGGTCTTCTATAGACAAAGGCGACATCATCAATGCTCCTAGAGAAAACAATCGCTCTGCAGATCTCAACAAAGAAAATAAAGGGTATTCTCTCTCTTTGATGCACACTTTATGCTTACCGATATGTGTTGTATTGTAAGACGGGAAAATCATGAGAGAAAACCCAGCAGATACATCAACCAACACAAAACGGGAATGTTAGTACAATTAGAATGTACAGTTAGTCTAAACACACTGAAATACATGCTTGGGAGGTGATCGTAGCAATTATAGACGTCTCCGATGATGATCCTCAAATAAACATTAGGCTGCAACTGTCACTCCGCAGTGCCCTATTTTGGGCCCTTATCTTCAGCTTTCACGAGGCTTCTATGGCTTTGACCTCGCCCACTAGATTTATTCGTTAGATATTCTTCAGCCTTCAAACTCTTCTCTTCCAACTAGTGAAGTATTATTAACATATCCATTCTAGAAACTTGAATGTGTTATTTTTACATTGATTTGATTAGTTTAGAGAGCCGCAGTAGCATAGTTGTTAGTGAACTCGGTTCTTAGGATAGTGGTTCGAGTCTTGAATTTTTTCCCACCGTAACGGCTATCAGGTCGACCAAGCCTCAATTGGGTACCAGGAAAAGCACTGGGAAGTAAAGGGGCCCGGCGTGATGTTGACCATATCAAATCGTGTACCTATGGTCAATGAAAAATACGGACATAACACAGTCTATTGTCTTTCCCCAGGCGGATGATGGAATTGGTTGTCCACTCTTGCCGTTAAGCGTAGGGGTGGGAGTTTTAATTTGCTTTTAAGTGCCAGATGAGTCGCCCTTGTGTTATATCCGTATTTATTTATCGTGGTCTCGATATTGCCTATCCATCATTTTCTTTCCTATCCATCTTTTTCTTGGTCTTCCTTAGCTCTAGTACCTGATCTCTTTTTATTGTATTATGTTATTGGTGGTTGGTTGTATTTCATTCTCATTAAATGTCCAAACCACTGCATGTGTTGTCTTTCAATGTATTCGGTGCATGAAGTTATGTCCACCTTGCTTCTGATACACAGTATTACCATATATACCACGTGGTATAAAAATGTTTACCATTTTGATTAGTTTATATTTCCTACATTAGTGAAAAGACAGATGATAAAAGTATTTTCCTACCAACACTTTGTTACCAGTGCCAAACTTGGTCTCTTACAGCAACACATCACAGAAAGCTCACCACGTGTGAAATGAAATGCTTAAGGAAGGCAGTGGGTGTCACCAGGACAGACTACGAAATGAGGACATCAGAAGCAGAGTGGGCATAACTTCATGCACCGAATACATCGAAAGACAACAAATGCAGTGGTTTGGACATTTAATTAATGAGAATGAAATACAACCAACCACAAATAACAGCATACAATAAAAAGAGATCGGGTACTAGAGCTAAGTGAAGACCAAGAAAAGATGGATAGACAATATCAAGACCACACTACATAAACACGGATACAACACAAGGGCGACTCATCTAGCCCTAGAACGCAAATTAAAGCTTCCATCCCTACGCTTAATGGCAAGAGTGGACAGCCAGCTACATCTTCCACCTGGGAATAGACTATATTTTTCTACAATTTCCATGACGGTAAAAAAACATCCAAACCCTGAGTCTTTCTTTCTCAGTGATAATTACACGTGTAAACGTGTTGCACCGAGCAAACATCACAAGTAAGGGTGTGTGTACACACAGTCTTCAGTTGTAACGACACACATTCGTAAGGATAAACACTGCCTGTAGGTGTTCACTAACTTCTTTACGCTCTGACATTTACTTTTCGGGCATTTTCTCTCCCCTAATGAGATTTGTAGAGGCATGCTAGAGAAAGACTGTCCGAAACTTGGGCTGAATGTAACTTAAATGCGAACCAGGATATGCCAACTTGTAGAAGGGGGTGTGGCTTCCATGTTTTGTATGTAAACTGTTTGAATGGAATCTGTCAGCTATTACGTAGTGACACCATGTACAGAATATTTGGGTAATCGTGTGCCATGCCGGATCTTCATAAATGTTTGTTTTGGGTAACGCCCATGTGTTGATGGGGCTCGCAAGGGGAGAAAAGAATAGTAACACTGCTACCTACAAAACATGTCGTCAGAGGCGACTGAGGTAGGGGCCTATGGAAGCTACCATAGTAAATAAAAAGCGTCGCAGAAATCCGATGTGCTAACCTACTTGTAGGCGCATAACTGGCACAACGTACAATCGCTCTTAGGCTCGGATCATTTACAAATCACAAAGAGCGGTTTAACAAGTGGTCGATATGAAGCGTTCGAAGAAGAAAACTTGGGTACTATCAGTTCATTTTAATGTTTACATGTTTCCGTGCCAGGATATTCTTCTTCTTCAGCCGTCGCCCCCATGGAGGCATAGGTCCGCAACTAAGGCCTTCCAATCCCATTTTTTCCAGATCTCCTTGCAGGGTCCTTCTTCTTCCTCGGGTGGCGAGCTATGAATTTTCATGGTTGTTTCTGTAGCTATCTAGTGTTTTTTACGGGGTGGGGTAGTTAGCCCCACGTCCAACTCCTTTGTCGCCTCTTACGACATGCGTGGCAGGTAACTGGTTCTATTCTTTACACCCCAATTTGGACCCCGGTAACCACTCGGGCGTGCCAGGATATTACTTACTACTTATTCCTCCTGGAGCATAGAACCTCAACAGTTTTCCTACCCTTTTCCCGGCTCCTGTCTGTATTCTTTATGGCCTCCCAGGATAGTCCAGTGTCCTACAGTTCCTCGAGAAGTCTGTGATATTAGGATGTCCATAATTTTCGTTCGCTGTCTTGTACCACACTGATTCTGTTGTTAGTCGCAATGTGTTCTAAGCCTCTTTTTTTTTCTTATATCCGAGAAATATCTTTTTTCGATATTTGATATCGTTGATAGTGAGCTTAATCTGAGACATAACCCACCTGCCCAGCGTGTTTGAAGCGCGTTGGACGACGGTGTGACAAGCCCCCTGTGAGTGCGGGTTCAATTCCGCGGGCTGGCAGAAGAAGCCACATGTTCTCCAGATTTACGGTGTTCGTGGCACCGAACCGAAGGGTTTC
This sequence comes from Arion vulgaris, assembly GCA_020796225.1. Lineage (NCBI taxonomy): Eukaryota > Metazoa > Mollusca > Gastropoda > Stylommatophora > Arionidae > Arion > Arion vulgaris. Next base: position 14,659,814 of record CM036762.1, on the reverse strand, counting down.
GGTGTCCATGGCACCGAGCTGAAGAGCTGAAAGCTCATGTTCTGGATCGGGAAAAAAAATCAATCTATTTTGTTACTGTAATATGGTTTAGTAACATTGATGCTTTGTAAATGGAAGGTAATTCCTTCTCTTCTAGTACACAATAAAGCTGTACATGTTCCTGGTGCTACCTGATAACAAAAAGATAACTATTGTAAATATTAGCATCCCCCTCCTTTTATGATTATAAACTTGGCCCCTGATAACACAATCTGTCGGAAGAGGTCATGGGAAATCCGTTCTCACTTCGAATTGCTATCTGCACCAACCACTTGTTAAAACCTGCGGGTCAAAATCGGCCCGTCAAACAATTTTGACCGGCTCCCAATGTGTGTAGAACAACGGACCCCTAAAAGTTTCTATATATGAAAATGTACAGCAATGAGTTATCTGTGTGTTACAATAGTAAACAATGTTCTCAGACTGCGGGTAACTTCAGATGATCTTTCATTTTGTCCTGTAAGACATTTAGACTCCGTTGCGTCCGGGTCCTTTGATTTCGCAGCGTTTGATTACGTCTTGTTTTTATACGTGTTTTAAATATTTTTCTGTTTGAAATGTCAAAGATCATAATATTTCTTCAAGCGCTTGAGGGCCTCATGTGAGTAACTCGCGGACCCCAGTTTGGGAAACGCTGGGTATACAACGTTATTATACACTTCAGCTACTGAGCTGAACCAGAGCCAACTATAAACTACTGGGCCTTCGGGCTCATGTAAGAATTGTGGGAAATCAGACCCCAACTACACCACGTGACCTCGCATTCCAGTATTGGTGTATATAGACGAATTCATTTTAAAATCAACACAAAATGCTAACTCGAAGTTATATTATGCAATAAGTTAAGTTTAACAATAAGGAATATCAATATTATAAATATTTGTTACCAATAAATAACCATAGACTCACCGAATTGAGTAAAATTGCAAAAAGCGTGCAGTGTTCTATCATACATCTGTATTTTCCAGATCCCTTTTCTTATCTAGGTCAGGGAATACCCGGCCAGTTGTCTGGCCTGTGCTAGAGCCTGGCTGTGGCTGAACACAATTTATTTAGGAAAAAAAAAACACACACACACACACAATCCCCATTTTTAAATACAACGTTAGCCCGCCTGCCCAGCGTGTTCGTAGCGCGTTGGACTGCGGGTGACTAGCCCTCTGTGTGTACGGGTTCAATTTCGCGGGCTGGCAGAAAAGCCACAGGTTCCCCAGATTCACGGTGTTCGTGGCACCGAACCGAAGGGTTACGATGTCCACGGCACCGAGCCGAAGAGCTGAAAGCTCAAGTGCTTCTGGATCTGAAAAAAAAATACAACGTTAAAAAATATATTTGTAATTGGGAGTTATTAAAGAGTCCTTTAAAAATGATTTCTTCAAATCTCTGATCGTACAAGAAGTAAAACTGGGGGTGTTGAAGGAAACCATCTGTGATGCTGAGAAGATAGTATCGTTCGGAGTTTTTGATAACCAGACACTGAGTAGACAGCGGTATTTGATACATTTGGCAAGCCTCTGAGATAAAGAGTGTTGTTGCTGTGTCTGTGCAATTTGTAAATGGGGTAAGGGGAAGGAATTGTGGTGTTGGATGGTAGGTACATGAGAAAGGCATTGCGAATGGCTAATCATTTGTCACAATTTACACGATGGCAATGTCAAGCAATGAAACTTCTTCTTGGAACGCTCCATATCGACCACTTGTTAACCACTCTTTGTGATTTGTATGTGACCCGAGTCTAAGAACGATTTAGGTTGTGCCAGTTATGCGCCTACAAGTAGGCCAGCACATCCGATTTCTACGACGCTTTTTATTTGCTATGTTAGCTTCCCAAGGCCCCTACATCAGTCGCCTCTTACGACATGCCTTGGAGGTGGCAATGTTACTATTCTTTGCTTCCCTCGCCGGCCCCAGCAACACATGGGCGACACAGTAAGGAACGAAAAGGGGACAAAGAATTTCGTACTTTCCAGGAAAGATTAACTGTGGTTTACTTCCTTATTCTGTATCGCGATAACCCTTAGTTAATCTTAATACACATTGCCAGTTCAGCAAAACACCACCAGATTATAGATCGGCATTTCGGGACGTTCAAGCTCAATCCCGCTTTGTTGTGACTATTATGTGTGCTTCTGTCTGACTGTTCTTGCTCTCTGTACCAGTAATGCTCTCTAAACATTTAGGGGATCTCTGTGGCGTAGAGGCTAGGTGCTCGCCTCTCGTGCCAAAGGTACCAGGTTCGCTCCCTCGTGGAGCCATCGTGGTATTTAACCAGAGATCCCTGATCTCAGTGTAGGTTAGATTGAGTTCCTAATCCTATTGGAAGACGTAGTGATCTTATGTGTGCTTGTTTTAAGGCACTTTGTAAGCTGATATTCATTTATGTAAGGATGTTCTTGATGCCGTCGCTCCATCTTTTGTGTGGTCTACATGCAGTAACGACAGTTATTTGTTTTTTTTAAATCTAGGCACTTCACTTAATAAATTCATTAAAAAGATTAAAATAAAATTCGTTAAAAAAATTGAAAATTGCATGGGGAATATTTGTCGGTGCTACGGAGTGTGTGCAGCACCGCTAACATAGTGTAAGAAAGAATATCGGAGCACACTTGTTAATCGTTTTGGAGTCTCGTCACCGCTGCTCATATTTCTATCTTTACCAGCATGCATGCAGACGTGTGGATTGAATTCAAAATGTAGCCGATTTTGCTGCAGCCATGGTCAATATTATCAGAAAATGTTAACTATGAGATATCAACTGCTTTTTATATTCTTATTTTTAATATCTTGCTTCGTCCATTAACTTTGTTCATATCGTTTAAATTATCAATAGTGCATTATTTTTTCTCTCCAAACGTCCACCAACGAAACCATAAATAAACAAGGAAGCTTCCTGTTGTTCAAACTTCTGTCAAAATCTGATTGGTTGTCAGTGACCTCTGACATGCGATCTCTGTATAATATTTGTCCAATAAAGTTTTGTTGTTTTTGTCCTCTTGAAATCAAGCTACAACGTTCGCTTTTGTTAGGGCTTCCTTGTTTCCGGAGTTTGCATGTTTATTTCATGTATTGATTTTCTTGTACTTGGAAGACAGCACATACTAAGAACAAATTCATGAAGAAAATAATAATCGCATCCCACTGCTAGAAACCCATCAACTCTCATACATCACACTCACATACAGAGGGGACGCCATTTCGCTCTTTACTTTATAGAAATGGGGGTCACAAAACTTGACCTGCTTCTTGAATTGCTGCTCAGTTTTTGTGTAAGTGCACAATAGTACAACCTAATGGATATAAATCGACTTGTGGCAAATCGACAAAGGATATGTTATTGTTTCAAACTACCCAAATCACCAATTACTGCTCCAGTGTTCACGTTTTCTGTGTGCATATTCTTGAAGTCATGCAGTTACCATAAAAATCAGGTATTAAGATACAGATCTCCCACACCAGCCCACAGTAAAGATAACAAATTGACATCACCGCCCACACTGATACCATCCAAAAGGCAAATTCCGGTTACGTGCCATTCATGATGGGTTTCTCTGCCTCTTCTCTCTCTCTGCTTGTGTGTGTGCCATGTGTGTATTGTTTTGGGTCCCTACTCCAAATGCTTCCGGTCAAGATGGCGCGGCAAGCTGGTTGTGAATTTCTGCCGGCCTCTAACCGAAGTCGATTTTCAGTTTTCTTTGGATGGAATTTGTGTATTCTAGCCTGAATGTGATAGTCTAGTGCACCGTGTGACCCATCTAGGGAATTCTGAAACCACTGGGACAGGCCTAGCAAGCCGACAGTGGTATAACCCAATTTGTGCTCGTAGAATTATGAAGAGATTTCGAAAAACGGTAAGCAGGGACACAGGGGGGGAAACCAAGAAATAACATCAAGATATGCACTATTAATATCTGTGGAGCACGAGGAAAATTTCAAGACATCGTAGAACAAATGAAAAAACGTAAAATAGCAATATTAGGACTAGCAGACACACGCACCAAAGGACAAGGCTGCAAGAAGTTACATCTAGATTACACATACGCATACTCAGGTGTAGAAATCAATGCAAGAGCTAAACATGGCGTCGGATTCATCATTGACCCAGATCTAGCTAAGTCAATACTACACATAGGTTACATCTCAGAAAGAATAATGACAATCACAATCCGGGAGAACGACATGGACACGACCTACATTCAAATTTACGCGCCGTGTAATAGTGCTGACAATATAGAAGAATGCGATGAATTTTATGACGTCATTAGCGATACTATAAATAGAATCAAATCAGAGGGAGACTACTTTCTATTGGGTGATTTTAATGCACATTTAGGTTCTGATAGGACAGGAGTTGAGACATACCTAGGTCAATTCGGAGACAACACTAGTCAGAGAAATGGAAACGGCATAAGACTTCTGGAATTGTGTAACCAGCACGACCTAATTATTACCAACACACAATTTCAACACCGGCAATCACACATTTATACTTGGTACAAATGGAACAACTTAGACTGCAAGAGCCAAATAGATTTCATTCTAGTCCAAAGATCAAAAAGAAGGTCAGTGGTAGACGCTAGGGCTATACCAAATTTATGCATAGACACGGACCACAAAGCGGTAGTTATGACTATCAGAACACACAAGAAGAGTACCAGAGGGCAACACACAACTACAAAAGAAATAATCAAAATCAATAAATTAACAGATGTCAACACACAAGAGTCATATCTACAAAGAGTCACAGATAATTTTGTTAAACTAACTGAAGAAAGCAAGTCAGTAGAAGAAGAATGGACAGTATTTAAGAGAACTTTATTAGAAGCAGCCAAAGAAACATGTGGAACAGCAAAATACAGAGGTACCCGACCAAAAGCACAACTTGGTGGAATGACGAAGTAAAACTAGCGGTAAAGGAGAAAAACACAGATACAACTTATGGGCAAAAACAAACATCAAAACGACCTCACTGAGTATAGAACAGCTAGAAAACAAGCCAAGGAGATAATAAAGAAGTCTAAAATACAAGCATGGCAAGATTATGGCGAAACATTAAATTCAGACTACAAAAATTCAACAAGACATTTTTACAAGAAAATTAAAGCTATGCGGGAAAGACAAGAACAATATGACCCAACTGAAATTATTAACGATGAAACGGCCAAGCTCTTAATGATCCAAAAATGATAATGAACAGATGGCGACAATACTTTAGTGAACTTCTCAACCTTCAACAAGAGGACCAACCGAACACTCAAGAACTCACAGTAAATGTAACTTCAGAAGTAGAACCAAGCATAACACTATCAGAGATCAGAAATGCTGTAAATATGGCCCCACCTAATAAAACACCAGGCCCAGACAATATCCCGGCCGACCTAATCAAAGCAACTAAAGAGGTAGGAATCAGCTGGCTCCATAGACTATTCAACCAAGTCTGGATCACACAAGAAACACCAGAAGATTGGAGGAATGCTACAATTGTTCCCATCTGGAAGAAGAAAGGTAGCAAGAGGGACTGTACAAAGTATAGAGGCATAGCGCTACTGAGCCACACTGGGAAAATATTCTGCAAAATACTTGAGAAAGGCTCCAGCCACATCCTTCGAGCCACAGCTTAATGACTCCCAAATGGGATTCAGGAAGAACAAAAGCTGTACAGACGCAATATTCGCCCTCAGACAGTTAGTAGAAAGGACTATCGAATCCGACAAACATTTACACGTTGCATTTGTAGATCAGGAAAAAGCGTTCGACCGCGTAGATAGGCACAAGTTGTGGAAAATACTAACAACCTATGGGGTTAATGAACACCTAATCAACCTTTGCAAGAACATTTATACTGACAGCCAATGTACGATTAGAACAAATACAGGATTATCAGAAAAGTTTCACGTAGGGTCAGGAGTAAGACAAGGCTGCGTACTATCGCTGCTATTCATCACGTACATTGACCACATTTGTAAAATAGCTAACACCAGCGAAGGAAACAACCTCGGAGAACTCTTAAATGAATTTTTTTTGCAGGCGATCAGGCAATCATATCAACAACAGAAGAACAGCTACAACAACACATCAACAGACTCCAGTTAGCATGTACGAATACAACATGAGAATTAACATCGACAAAACAGAAGTAATGACATTCGCCAGAGAGGAAAACACTACCAACATCTCCATCGATAATCATCTACTAAATCAAGCAAAAGATTTCACATACCTAGGGAGCATTTTTCAGCAAATGGAAGAATAACTAATGAAATTCAACACAGATGCAACAAAGCAAACCAAATGATAGGGCAAATGGCGCCAATTTTAAGATGCAAACACGTCACCATGAACACAAAAGAGCAATGTTCAACACAATCTTTCTCCACATTATGTTACCAGTGCCAAACCTGGACGCTGACAACAAGCGATAGAAGAAAACTAGTCACAACAGAGATGAAGTGTCTCGCAGAATGCTGGGTGTAACAAGAAGAGACCGGTTGAGAAATGAAGACATCAGGAAAAAGTGGGTACAACATCAGTACTAGACTTCATCAGAAACAACAAATTAAATGGTTCGGTCACGTAAGCAGATTACCATCAGACAGTGCACCTCAAATAGCAATGCTGCTTCGATACAATGGGTACAAAGCAAAAGGCCAGCCATGCAAAAGATGGACCTCAGAGATAACAGAGGCGCGAAAGAGACTATCTACGAAGCGCATACTAGGGCCCGTTTAGAAATCTCTTCCTGACCTGACGCTGTGAGGCATACAGGATTCGAGAAAGAAGAGAAGACTCCAAACACGTTTCTTGTATTTCCGTCACTTGATTGATATCTGTTGGTTTTGATAACTTTATGAAACTGTCATATCGTTCAGACTTGTTTTACTAATGGACTAGAATATGTGCATAATAACTTGTTATTTGTTGCACAAATTTTCCAAAGTCTTCTCAGTCTTTATGGTATGATGCAACTTCCACTTCACATTTATAGACCATAGTGTGCAGAAGGTAGGAGGGCCAATTCCTTTCCTCACACGTGGAACTTCAAGCGTGGAGTTGAACCCACAACCATCTTTGTTCGAGTCGCCAGACGGACATTTATACATTAATCCATCCCATATGTATGTATCTATGTATATAACACACATCAAGGAACTTTGGTTTGTTGTAGTCTGATTTTTGGGGTATGAGGCTGCTGACGTGTTGCTATCATATTGTAGCTAAAGGCCAGTCTATTCTGTTTGACACACAATGAATGCACTTTACAATGTTCAGTGTTGACAAACTAGTGGTGAACTACCAGATACAGTAAGGTCTTTAATGCATGAGAATTAAATCCAAGGATTATATCACATGACAGAGAATAGCTGTTTCAGAACTTAAATAACATATTCCTGGGTTATATCAGATGAAATAACCCTACAAAAGCGACAGTAACATGGTTCTCACTCAATCTGTCGTATACTGTTCTTCCCTTCATCTTTCTGCCATCTTGTCCTCAGTCATGATCGAATACCTTTCCCACGGACCATCCTGAGAGCAATATCAATGGTACCCTGTGTACCATCTCCACTATTATTTCTTCTGATATAGCCTAAGAATGTTATTTTGGTTTGCATTCTACCTCCAACTAGTCAGCTTGTTATTGCTGTTCTGTTTTTGCTCTAATCTGCTTATCATGTATACAAACATATGTTGAGTTTTATGTATTAGCTAACTCAGTGGTTTTAAACTTGTGTGATGTATAGCATAATGTCGGGAGAAAGATTGTGTTTTAGTGTTCATGGTGACATGCTTGCATTTCTTTCTTTCTTCGAATCTCTCCACACCGACCACTTGTCAACCACTCTGTGTGATTTGTATGTGACATGAGCCTAAGAGCAATTGTACGTTGTGCCAGTTATGCGCCCACAAGTAGGCCAGCACATCTGATTTCTGCGCTGCTTTTTATTTACTAGGGCAGCATCCCAAGGACCTACATCAGTCGCCTCTTGCAATATGCATTGTAGGTTGCAATGGTACTATTCTTTGCTTCTCTTGCAGGCCCCAGCACCATGACGGGTGTTTTAAATTTCAAAATCAGTGAAATTTGTTGTATGATGTGATTTGCTTTATTGGAATCCATCTATGGTGAATTTACTTAGTTATTCTTCCATTTGCTGAAAAAGTACTCTAGTTATGTAAAACCTTTAACTTGTTTTAATTTGTTTGTTCTTTCCTCTATAGTGAGTGTCATTACTTCGGTTTTAGTCTATGTTTATTTTTATCTTTTATTCATTGTATGTTAAGTGGGTGAGAGTCTGTAGCTCAAGTGGTAGTGAGCTCAATCACAAACCCAAGCGTACCTGGTTCAAACCTCACGGTGGGCAAGTTTGGAAGCAAATTCATTTCCGTGGGATTTTTACAAAAGGGAGACCTCATCGTTCAGAAAGCAATGGCAAACTTCTGAACGTATAAGTGGTGCCCAGAAAATCAATCAATGGCGTTTTTACTGTTGTTGATGGCTACATCCTGTAAAAGATATGCCACGATTTTCATGTCATTTCATGTTAAGTGGAGTCTGTTACTATGTTTTGTAGCTGTCCTTCTGTTGATGATATCGTCGGCAAAAAGAAATTCATTAAGTTCCCCATGAATTGCTCTGTATATGGTGTTAAATACTGGACATCAGTAGGATACAAAGAAAGTCTTAGCTGTTAAACCTCTACACACTCTTTCTAAAGAAAATGATCAGAATTTTCCAGTTGAACAAATCCAGCAATATAAATATTTTTTACTTATATTTACAGCAGGAATATTTGCATATCAGAATAATTTGACAAAAATATGTAAAACCAATGAAACATAGGGTTACATGGATATAGAAATGCTTTATGAGTGGATGTCATATATTAAGGTTCCCAATCTCCAGAGGCTTATGTGGATCTACTGTTAAGGGCATGTGTGTGTGCTCACTCCAATAAGAGAGCTTACAGGCTTTCATCAACAGCAGTTGCAGAGAGGTTGAGTATTGTCAGTTTCTTATATCAATGATTAGTTTCTTCTGTGTTTTGGCCTATTTCACCACATCAGCATTAATCTCATAGTAGTGCATGTGGTTCTCACCATCTTTCTGTAAAACCACATCTCTGTGACCCCCTAGAGATGTTGCTGTTTGGTTATTCATTCTCCATGTCTTGCATCAACATTTCAATGGTGGTTTTTATGTAACACTGAATAACTCGGGTTATCGCATCAATAAACCACTTGTTGTATATAATGTCTGGATTGCTATCTTTGTCTGGCTTTTTATGTTCTATTGTTTTGTACCCATACCATACGCAGAGCAAAAATAAATTGTAATGGAACCCTTACATACGTGAACTATACCAATCTTACATAAGTGCCTGCATCTGTCTCAGTTTATCATGCTGTAAATAAACCATGAATTCTAACTGAAATTATGCATGTAAACTGTATTTAAAAACCCACATGCACACTAGTTTACTGTTAATGCTTTCATTTTATTGCTCAGCACATCTTTATCAAAGATTCTCAATATAGCTATCTTGATGAACACCTTATCTGAGAAGTGTTGCTGCAATATCCTGCTTACTTTTACAATAATCTAACATAAAAAGTCGACCACGAAGTGACCTCTCCGTGACGCATGCCCAGACAATTTTTATGGAGTAGCTGAGTTGTCCAAGCGCCAGCTAACCCCTCTTGACCTTACCGATAGAACCGAGAGGAGTGCAATCACCACGTCTAGTATCAGTTTGGTTGCAGAAGCTGCCAGAAGGGCACCACATTATGCCTGTCTGCCTTAGGGGCTCCACTCCGGATTTTCTGTTTGGATTTACTCCCGTAGTCTTTGTCTCTCCTGAGGCTCCCACAAAGCAGTGGCGCTATTTGCCCATAGCTGGGAGTCTGGTTTTGTATATCAGGGTAAATCCACTCATACCACAAGTTTGGGGACTAGACCTTCACCGAGATTTTTTCCCAGGTTTACTCTCCACAGGACATTTAAAAAAAACCAAACTCATGGGAGTCCATCTCCCTAGGTGAGCCATTGTCCCGTTGGCCTTTTACCTCACGGTGAATGTTCACAAATCTGTACAGTAATGTTAAATAGTCTGGAAGTAGTGACTGCCTTCGTTGTCAGTCATTAACATAGAAGTATGAAAGCATAAGAAGAGGAACATTTTTATTCAGATTTTATTAACACACTGAAATACATGCTTGGGAGGAGATGGGAGCAATTATGGACATGTCTGATGTGTGATGAAGATGATCCTCAAATGGGCAAATATTCAGACTTTAATGGCAGGTTAAACTGCAGTAGTGAAGTCTGTTGACTTCATATGTGACCATGTGTGTGGCAACTGAAGGAAGCCTGCTATGAATTCAGACTTAGTCATTGATCCTAATATGGCCCCTGTGGCTGATTTTTGCATGAAGGCTTGCTTTCCTTATAACCAATGTCTCTCGACATTCAGACAGTCCTTACTCAAACTTCAGAGGTAAAGAAGAATTTGAGAATCGCTTCCAGTGAAACTCTGAAACAAACTTTGCTGAGAAAGGTAAAAAGTATTGGACTCAACTCTGGGGAAGAGATTGTGCAAGTTACCCAGAACATAGCAGTATGGAGAAATTACTTGTTGCCCCTATGTAACATAATGGTTCTAGAGGAATATATATATATTATATATATAATGTACATTGTAGTCAATTTTAATTCTTGATATATTTTTACTGAAGCTAATTTTATAACTAATTGTGTATTGTTGTTGTTTTGGTTTTATATGCACAGTGCAATCAAAGGTAATTACTTCTTACAAGTAATAAAAACTAGATACATGGAATGTGTAGCTTGCTGTATGGTGTATTTAATTTAAACAATGGTTGTATGTGTCAACATAGTTTTAGGAAACTTATGCTAGAGGCAAGTATATTGAATTATTTTATAAAACAATCACACCAAACCAACATTGGGACACTCAGTTGCCCAAGTACCCTAACATGGTTCTCTCATGCAGCAAGGAGGATGAATCTCGGTCCGACTTCCGAGTCTGTGATTTTCTTTTCTGTTTAGTTAATGTTTTAAACCCTTTTTTCGTGCATTTTAAAAATTACTGTAATGACTAGCCCCTAATCTTGGAGTTTTCGCTGTGTTTTGGTTCTAGTAACACCGGTTTAAAGAAAGACAAAATATTGTAAGTTGTGTGTATGCTTGGGTGATAACAGCTAGAGTTATATGTAGCAAAATACTTCGAGATCAAGCGCCCCCAAAGTGACATGTGTGTTCGATAAACTATTAATGAATGTAACCATTTCAACAACAAAGTTGAAGTAAAATATTAAGAACCAAGTTTCATACTATGAGGTATATTGGTGAATATGATGTTTGGTCTGTGCTTTGCTGTGACCAATGACATATAATGTGGTAAATGTCACTCCGACCACCTTTACTTCCTAGTGTTTCTCTGGTACACAGGCAAGGCTGGGTTGATCCAAGAGTTATTACAGTTGTAAAAAATCTCCACTCCAATTGGGGAACTCGTTCTTTTAACCATAACCTTCAAAGCAAATGCACTAACTACTATACTAATGTGGCTCTCTCAACAAAAAAGTAAGATTAATTTATTGTGACTTTACAATTCTTTTTTCTAAAGTAGTTTGCCTGTGGAAATCAAAGCTCCCATAGCGTGAGTCAGGAGCTTTTTATCTGGTAGTTCTGGTATAGACTAAAGCTATAAATTATGCACTCCTTTCCTCTTCAAACTCTTTGGAGCATAGGCCAGCAACCGTAAATCTCCAGCTGCAACCCTCTCCTTGTCTCCCTCCCTAAATGGAGCAAGAAGGAAAATCACCTGACTGGCTTCCATATTGTGTGTGGCATTCTCACTCCAGTATTATAGTATTTATGTGGGTCTCTTCCAGAACTGATTTGAGCTTTTGAAATATTGTTCACGATTCAAGGATTTTTTTTAACAGGATGGAATAGACTAAAGCTATTGATGTATTTATTCTGTATTGTGTATATATACTTTTGTTATCTTCTTGCAGACCAGTTTCCATTCACATGAAGATGAAGGTTATGAGAATGATTGGCTGAATTCTTTCTTGGATGACCCAGTTCTCAATGACAAGATGATGACAGATGCCATGCAGCCTCCCTGTATTAAATCAGAACACAGTTACAGCATCAATGATGAATTTGAATCTCCACTTGAACTTAATGATCAAGAAGGTATGTCTGCATTATACTACCATCTTACTTAATTGTGGGCATCTGTAGCTTCTTCTTCTTCTTTGCGTTTGTTCTTTACGACCAATTTTAATCACTCTTTATGATATGTGTGATCTATGCCAAGAACGTGTATATGTTGCACATTGGTTTGGTAGGCCCCTAAACGCATAGATTTCTACACGTTTAGGACATGTGCATCCGATTTCAGCCAAACCTCCTTAGTCGCCTCTTACGACATGTGTGGCTGGTAACAGGGGTTCTATTCTTTACACCCCAAATTTGGGCCCGGTAACCACTTGGGCGATCTGTAGCTTAAGTGGTAGTGAGCTCGATCACAACCCAAGCGTATCTAGTTCAAACACCATGAGGGCAGTTTGGAACAAAATTCGTTCCCCTGGATCTTTGCGAACAGTAAATATAGACCTCACCTTTTAGAAAGCAATGACAAACTACTGAACGCCTAGAAAAATTGATGACTCGTTTACTGTGGTTGATGGTCACGTCCTGTAAAAAGATATGCCACGATTTTCATTTTCTTGCTTAATTACTGGTCCCTTGAATTCTGTTTATTCTTGCTTCTTGTAAGTATATAAACAAATTTGTTTTAAAATCTGAAACTGGAGGAGTGTCTGACTGAATGGATTAGAGCACAGGCTCCCAAGCCAAGAAGTTTTTTCTGTCTGGGGTATAAAGAAAAAAATCATAACCTGAAGTTTCGCGGTGACCACACTAGCCATGCAGCCATTAAATTCCTCAGGTTCATGTCTTTCCCCCAATCCTACACTGCCCTAAAAAGTGGTTAACAGTTACATGAGGAATATCATCATAGCACTCCGGACATGTCCATAGGTGCTCTGATCTCCGCCTCGGCAAATCCAGCAGCGTCCAGCGACACAACACGCCAGTTCGATGTTGATTAATCAATCTCTTTGTATACTTAGTATGCCGTTCTTTTCGGGCTGCACCAAAATTGACACCCATCTCTCTCAATCTGGTCAGTGAGTGGGATTAACAGACCTGAAACTCCTCTGTTCGGAAAGACTCTTTCATTGCATAAAGAATGTCATTTCAATTCATGGCAGCACCTTCTGATATTGTAGCCAAGCCAACCAATCTATCAGCTCATTAAAAGTGGTATTAGTTAATTGCATATCCTTTACAGGACTTTGCGAATCAACCTCAGCTTTGTAACGTTGTTTGTGATTTTTCTAGGCATTATTACGTTCAGTAGTTTGCCATTGCTTTCTGAACGGGTGGTTTCATCGTCCTTTTGTTAAAATCCACGCTAAACAATTTGCAACCAAACTGTCCGCAGCGTGATTCGAACTCAGAACGTCGAGGTTAATAGACAGAGGCACTAACAAAAGTGGTATTACAGGCAGTAAATCAGAAACCACCTTGCTTATCTAACTGTTTATCTCACAGTCTACTTGTAACCCAAGTTGCATATCTGTTTGATACCCCACACTTACTTTCTCTGCATATATAAGTTCTACTAATCATTACAAATTAGAATCACAGACTTTTATCCATGCATGTTTTCTCAGTGACTCAATGAGTATGCTCAGGAAGATTGAAACAGGATAGGCTCGGAGGCATTGGATAGAGTCGCTGGGAGGTCTAAGCTGACAAAGATCAGTTTTATTTTTGTGCCAGGGCATGCAGGTGTAAGGGGAATGAACGTTCGGATAAGCTTGCAGGTATGGCTGCTGTCCAAAGCGGGCGAGCAATGGACCAGGCCGATATGATAAATTCCTTAAGGAGAGAGGGCGTGTACATGATTCACGTAATAGCGGCGAATCCACAACACTAACCAGACTGCAAGAACTCAAAGTTAAGTGTGGTGTAGCTCGACAAGAACGCTATGCTGGCAGACAAAGAAGAATTGTAAACCAACAAAGAACCGGTGCGTTAGTCGCCACACGCTGATGGACATACTGAGGGAGAGATCGGAGCACTTATGGACTAATTTGTTCGACGTGCAATGATGGTGATCCAACGACTAAACTAAACTAATTACATATTAAAATGTTTTTTCTGGTAACTTTGCACCACTAATAGTAGTTTCTAGTAGCTGGCACACAAACGAGTAGTGGGTTATGGGTCAAAGTGCACCTTTCTTCTATGTTAATATGGTGGTTGACAATAGATGTGAGAAGTGTTGCAGTGTGTAGTGTATGGTAATGAGATATGTTCTGATATTGATCACCAGATGTAATTTGCTTGAATTTGCTTTTTTTTTATATTCTCATTTATTCTTGTTGTTGGTATATCTGTTGTGGGGCATTGAGAGCTGTATAAACTTTATTGTCATAGTTATTGGCTTCACTAGGAGCATGTAGCTTTCAAAACAGTTGTTGTTTTAGCAAGAAGTCTCTTCTTAAACATATATTTGCTATCACAGTGCTGACTTACGTATTGGTTTGTTTTACATAAGGCTGCTAGTCACATATAGATTTATTGTTAGTAAACTATTGTGACTTGTTTGATGGAGCATTGTGTGTCTTCTTCTTGTTGAAATTCCTCTTCTTCTTTAAACGCTCCATATCGAACACTTGTCAACTACTCTGTTTGATTTGTATGTGATCTGAGCCTAAGAGCGATTTTACGTTGTGCCAGTTATGCGCCTACAAGTAGGCCAGTAACCTCTTATTTCGCTCGTGTGGTGCCTCGGTCCACAAGGGAAGCAAAGAATAGTACCACTGCAACCTACAATGCATGTCATAAGAGGCGGCTGATGAAGACCCTAGCGATGTACCCTAGTAAATAAAAAGCATCACAGAAATCGAATGTGCTAACCTACTTGTAGGCACATAACTGGCAAAATCGCTCTTAGGCTCAGAACACATACAAATCGTACAGACTAAGCACGAGTAGTTAGGTAACAAGTGGTCAATATAGAGCTTTCAAAGAAGAAGAAGATGATCTTGAATAAGTTTCAGACCTTTGTCAACGGATGTCTGCGATGTATTCTCAGACTGAGATAGGATGACATAGTTACAAACACAGACCTGTGGATAAGAACAGGACAGGAACCCACAATGACTCAGGCTAAGAGGACAAAATGGCGGTGGGTAGGGCATACACTATGGAAGACACAGTCGAGTGTCAGTAGACAAGCATTTGAGTGGAACCCGCAGGGAAAGTGGAAAGTTCTAAACAGATCTGGATGCGGTCTTCTTGAGTAAGTGAAGAGGGCTCAACTATCCTGGGAGGACATAAAGAAAACAGCCAAAGTCTGAGAAAAATGGCAAACAACTGTTGAGGCCTTATGAGGTACAACAAGGAGCGGAGAGGAATAAGTCGAATCTGCAGTTAGAATCTGTTGGATCTGCAAGTTTTGTTTGAAACATTGAATTTCATGGGGTATTATGACAGTGCATAATGAAAAACACTAATTCTGACAAGACAGTGGGTGGTTAGTTGGTAACAGATTGCATCAGTATTTAGCTATCAACTCTCTGTAATCTGTCATAACATTACACACAGTTGCTGTTGTGAGACATATTTGAGCACATAACAGTTTGTTGATATATATTGCCTAGTTTATCACCTTTTAGTGCATACGTTGCTATTTATCTGAAGTGGGCGTTTGTAGTTTAAGCAGTGGTGAGTTCGATCAGAAACCAAGCGTACCTGGTTCAAACTTCTGCAAGCAGTTTGGAAGCAAATTTATTAGGCGTGGATTTTTACAAAGGTAAAAATAGACATAGCCTGTCAGAAAGTAATGGCAAACTACTGAACGTATAAGTAGTGCCTAGAAAATCAACTACTCGTTTACTGTGGTTGATAGTGAAGTTCTGTAAAGGATATGCTATGATTTTCATATCATATTTCTGTACAAAAATAAAAGAAAACTGGATGGTGCTACATATCCTCTTCTTTGAACGCTCTATTTCGACCACTTGTTAAATCATTTGTGATTTGTATATCATCTGAGCCTAAGAGTGATTGTATATTGTGCAAGTTATGCGACTACTAGTAGGACAGCACATCCGATTTCTGCGACGCTATGTATTTACTAGGGGAACTTCCTAGGCAACTACCTCAGTCGCCTCTTATGATGTGCCTTGTAGGTCGCAGTGTTGCTATTATTTGCTCCACTTGCGAACTCCGGCAACACACAGGCGGGTGCTACAAATAAGAATGAGAAAATTGAGGTATTTTGAATGCTTATAAAACACAATGGGTTGGAGAAGACCATTATGGAAGGAGGCGTTTCATCAAAAAGGAGAATAGGAAGACCACAGAGAAGATGGATTCATGATGTGAATTATGATTTGAGCATGACTTCTGTAAAGGTAGGACATCTGGTCTATGAGAGAGAAATTCTCAAGGACTGATAGGGTGATATAGTTCTGCTCAGTATAACTTTTTAGTAAAAAGTAAGTAAGGAATCCTTTATCATACTTCAGAGTATATTGGATAATACAGTGTTAGGCCTGTATTTCCCATGACCATCAGCACACAATGAGGAATGTGGTCAACATGTCGGCCACCTTTACTTCCCAGTGCTTTTTCTGGTACAGAATTCAGGCTGAGTCAACCTCTACAGTCTGAAAAAAATTCCATGCCCACTGTGAAATTGAACCTGGACCATTAGTCTAAGAAGCGAGTTCACTAACAACTACGCTACTGCAGCTTTAACAACTTTTTGGATATTTCTGTAAAATATAACTATCATATTGTCACCTGCAGGAGAGCAACCGGATGTGCCAGTTACCTACCACCCAAAGAAAAGGATGATTAAATCAATCAGAAAGCCACAAATACCAATACAAAATGACTACTATAATATGAGCAGATTCAAACAAGTTGTCATTCTGCGCCTTAGAACAGGACAAAATCGACTCTTAAGCCACATGTATACAAAATTCAAGATTGGCAATTCGGCCATGTGGACAGGCACATCAGACTGCAGATCACATACTTTAAAATTGCCCCAAATATGATATACTGAGGCAAACTCACTGTCCTAACGAAACAACACTGGACATAAAACTACACCAGCCCCTGTGTGAGCTACAAAAGATGGTGAAGTTCATACAAGAGACAACATTGAATATATAGACAATATTTCAAACGAACGAAAGGAAGGAAGAATATAGTCACCATTCTTGAATGTAATGTAAAAAAATTATAGAGATATTTTTAATTGCTGAGTAATACAAAATGAATGCATAGTCAACAAAAGTAACACATACCATTTGCAAATCTTACAGACAGTCGCATAATTAGTCACTGAAAGTTCAAGTTCTCTCTCTATTCCTATGTTTTATTTGTTCGGCAGTCAGTATATACTCAGTACTTGACAGGCTGGGTGTAAAAGGGGTTGAGTGCTTGTACTATTTATTGCTGGGCAAAATGTTCTCTTACTTTGCAGTGTAGTCATTTTCAATGATTTTGTTAGTTGTTTGATGTGTATGACATCATTATGCATGCATGTATATGTAATATATTATATATTCCTGGTTCTCTAAATGATGTGCCAGTGGGTGGTTGTTATGTTTTTGTATGGTGGAGGAGATGATGTATATTCATCTGTGTTTGTGTATGTCAGGGTGTGGATATGTTTGTGAGTGGGTGATATTGGGATTGGTGGGATTTTGATGTGCTGGTGTGAATGTGTGTGTTTGTGAGTGAGTGATTGTGTGGGCAGATGTTGACATGCTTGTTTGTGTATGGCAGGGTTTTGAGTTGGTGATCATGGGGGAATGTGTTGTATGTGTGTGTATATGGCAGGGTGGAGATTTTGATCTGCTTGTATGTTTGTTTGCATGTGTCTATGTATGTACATGTTTTAAGTATGTGATAATGGGTGAATGTTGATGTGCCTGTGTATGGCAGGGTAATGGTATATTTGTGTATGTGTTACCTGGGCGTGTGTACGTAGTTAGTATCTTTATTTGATACTTTAACTCCATTCTTTGATTTATTTTTGGAGCAGATATAATCTCTGTCAAATACTTCAGAATGAAATGTTCTCTTGACTAGGTCAACGAGTCACATTTTTTTTACTTTGTTCGTTTTATACTTATGTAGAAATGGTTAGTTATTTCAAGTACTCTTAGATCAGTTGTCCTGCCTGAGTGGTCTCCGGGCCCAAATTGGGGTGTAAAGAATAGAACCACTGTTACCTGCCACACATGTCGTAAGAGGCAACTTAGGAGGTAAGGGATGGGGCTAGCTACCCACACAGTAAAAAACACTAGATGGCTACAGAACGGAGAGCGAACTGAGTTAGCGCTGGCTGAAACCGGACACATCACCAAAGGATAAGCACCAGAGCTCCAAATGGTGCTGAAGATGTGACGTAAAACACACCAATCCTAAGGCTGCATGAATCAGATTTCCACATGAATGGAATTTATGGAGAGATCAGGCATATCGTTCTGGGCGGTGATCGCGAGAGATAAAGAGATCAGTTGTCCATGTAATAGAATTGATCAGTTCTTGATGTCAAAAAGATAGTAATTGTACTATTGGTTATATTCTGCAACAACCACACATGAAAGAATCATCATCATTGCCTTTTTCGTCGCAGGAGACAATAGGTTTTGTGCCAGGTAGTTTGTTCTGTGCTGAATCACATCGTCTGTTGTGACTGTAATGGCCTATTGAGGAGTGGCAATCCTTGCCACAGTTAACCTCTCCGTGACATATGCCTGTGAAATTTTTATGGAGTAGCTGAGTTGCCCAAACGTCAACTACCCCCTCTCCACCTCACTGATAGAATACAGGGACGTGCAAGCACCACGTCTGGTATCAGTTAGGTTGCAAGAGCTGCCAGTAGGGCATCACATACCTGCCCACCTTAGGGGCTCCACTGCGGATTTTCTGTTTAGATTTACTTCCATAGTCGATGCCTCTCCTGAGGCTCCCGCAAGGTAATGGGGCTTTTAACCCATAGCTGGTAGTCTCGTTGTTGGGTATCAGAATAAATCCACTCATATCACAAGTCTGGGAGCCAGACTCTGACACAATATGGAAAGCAACAGTCACAAGAGACTTATGGATGAGTTGAAATGCAAGAGAGACAAGCTCAAATTCAGAAGTTACCATAGTAAAACACTTGCCAATTGACTCTGTAAAGATGAAAAAGTCATACATATATATAGGAGCACTTTCAGCTGGAACAATACACTGTGTTGGGGGTCTGTTGTACTTAGTGGGCATAAATTATCTCTGCCTTCCTTATGACCAGTCATATCTGCCATTTATTTCCTATCCGACAATATTCCCGTATGTAATCTCTGGTTGGTTTAGAGCATAGGTTCCCAAAGTGGCGGTACCGCCCCAGGAGCACTGAAGATTTTTTTTGGGGGGGGCGATAGTGAGTTCAGAAGAATATGGGGGGCATTCAAGTGATCTAGGGGTCGGTGGCTCCTTATAGAAGAAATTAATAATATATATTAAAAAATAATCCGAACCAAGACGCATGTGCAATTTTTCATGAGATCCCTAGGATTGTTGCAGGAGTTACGGAGTTCATGCTTTGGGCACTGCTCCTGACAGATGTCATGCCATCTCTGCAGACAGGGACGGAGCCATATGGGGGAATAAATCTGGTGCAATGAAGTCAATCC
The DNA here is from genome assembly GCA_020796225.1 of Arion vulgaris. Taxonomy (NCBI): domain Eukaryota; kingdom Metazoa; phylum Mollusca; class Gastropoda; order Stylommatophora; family Arionidae; genus Arion; species Arion vulgaris. Next base: position 14,639,966 of record CM036762.1, on the reverse strand, counting down.
TTCACCTTTGTACCCCTTTTTTAAGTTGTTATTTACGCTGAAAATATCAAAAGGTGCAAACGCAGAAAACTTTTAGGGGGCTATAAAATTGATGTCTAGCAAAGTGGGTGGTGGCCCCAAAACGTTTGTGAACCTATAGTTTAGAGGTAGCAACCATAATCTATAAAAATGAGTTTGCTACAGAAATTGCAATGAAAATCTGACACTCTTAGAAACAATTTCAGCACTATCTGTATTGCCAAACTAATTTAAATGTTAATAAGTTGAAGGTTGTGTGGTCCATAGAGAACAGAAAGGAATAATAGAGAGTAGTTAGTTATTAGGTTGTTACTTCCTCACACTCCACTCTACCGTTTGATTGATTAATAGGGCCAGCATTGCACTGCGGTGAGTAACCATGTGTACTTCAATCTCTTTCTTACACGGGAAGATCTCAGTGGCAGTGCACAGACTCGTATTACACCGGTGAGGGTCTCCGATGTAATTTAGAATATGGTGAAAATATTTTGTAGGAATTTTATTAAAAGTCTTTCTACAGAAGTTTGTCAGGGCAGCAGCTTTCCAGCCTGCGCTTCTCGATTTTGAACTGCCCATGGTTCTTTTATTTGCTCAACTTGAACACTGGACCTACATTTTATCATCCATCTCCGATAGGACTAGGAACTTGATCTTACCTACACTGAGATTAGGGATGTGGAGAAATATCCAGATTGCTCTACGAGGGAGCAAATCGAGTACCTATGGAACGAGAGGTGAGCACCTAACCTCTACGCAACAGAGACTCTATAGACTGCACCTTTGCCCTGAAATAATGATATTTGCAAGTTGTACTGGCATGTTTTTTTTAAATATTCCTCAGATATGGAGTCACATTTGTTCTCAAACACCTCAGCTCTGGATCTGACCATGAAATCTGTTTCTACATCTCCTGTCAAGTGTGAACCTGTTAGCTCAGATGCTTTCATGACTGTAGCAACTACAGCATCCACACTTAGCATCACTCGGCAGCCAACCATCATTGTTACCACATCAACACCCACACCATCTTCAGCTTTCTTTACCAGTGAGACCATCTCTTTCCCAACCATCCAGATTAAACAGGATCCTGGAGACTATTTAGATCAATTGCATGAACAAAGTGGTGAGTATTCTCTCTAGCAGTTTCCTCAACTAGTGCAGATTGTTTATTTCAGTTTGGAATATCTTCATTGCATTTCAGTCATGTCCATAGGTGCTCCGATCTCCTTCGCAATATCTCCAACAGCAGAATATCTTCATTGCACTCCAATCATGTCCATAGGTGCTTCGATCTCCTTTCGCAATATCTCCAACAGCAGAATATCTTCATTGCACTCCGGTCATGTCCATAGGTGCTCTGATCTCCTTCGCAATATCTCAAACAGCAGAATATCTTATAGCACTCTAGTCATGTCCATAGATGCTCAGATCTCCATCGCAATATCTCCAACAGAATATCTTCATTGCCCTCCGGTCATGTCCATATGTGCTCCGATCTCCTTTTGCAATATTTCCAAAAGTGTCCAGGGACTGACCGTACCAGCTCGATTTTGATTGATGCGCCTACTCATATACCTGTTGTGCTGTTCTTTTTTGGCTACTTCAATCCCATCTCTTACAATCTAGTAGTTGACGTGGGTTTTTAAAAAATGAAATGCTCTTTGTGGCCACACTCTTTGAGAGCGTTCAGAATGTCAGCTCTATCCATTGGCTGACCCCTTGATATGGAGGCAGAGCCAACCAGCCTGTCTGCTCTGAGATTGTATGTATATTTGGTTAGCTTGGGACTTGAGGAGCCTGCATGAACAAAGTAGTGAGTATTCTCTAGTAGTCTCTTCAACTAGTGCAGATTGTATGTGTCTGGTTAGCAGTGGACTTCAGTAGTCTGAATAGCACACTAGAGTTAATTCACTAATGTACAAGTCCAGGCAATTACCTACATCTTTGTCTCAGGTCATTCTGGGGTGAAGGGCAATTAGAGAGCGGATGCACTGGCGAGCAATGCTGCGATTGACAATGGGTCTTCTATGGAAAATATGGACATCATCAATGCCCTAAGAGAAAACATACACTGAAGATTTCAATGAAGATAAAGGGTATTCTCAATCTTGGTTGCGAAATTTATGCATACCGATAAGTGCGACAAGACAGGAAAACCACAAGAGATACATCGACCAACACACAACGGAGCTGTTAGTCTAAACACATTGAAATACATGCTTGGGAGGAGATCGGAGCAATTATAGAGTGTCCGATTTGCGATGAAGATGATCCTCAAATGAACTAATGTATAAGATTCAATTATTGGTACTGTCGATTCCCTAGTCTACTCAACTTTTCTGAGTTAGGACAGAATATGATTCGTTGCTGGAGATGCTTTGCTGACAATTTATCTTGCTATAATGGATTTAGCATCTGTGAGACACCCAATGTACAGAGGTGTAAATAGTCTTTTGTGAGATGCATATATTCCTCTAGTGCCATTACATCTTTACATATGGCCTACTAGCAACTTCTCCATATCGCTCTATCCTGATCAATTTCTTCAATCTCTACTATGGAATTGAGTTCGATATTTCTTGATTCATACAGTGAAGTTCATTTTAGGGCTTCCATTAGACATCCTTTCTTACTTGAATCATTTGCCTTTCACTTCAATGTCTGCTTTGTGATTCTTTGATCATTTCTTCTCAGAGTATGACCAACATATCTCCATCTTCTCTTTCTAGTAACAGTCGTTCCTAGTGATTGACTAGAAATTTATCTGATCCCATCACTTTCTTCCCTTTTTTTCATTATTTTTCCAGACATCTATTTTCAAACGCATTCTACTTATTTTTGTTGTCTTCAGTTATTTTCCTACTTTCTCTGAGATGTTAGGAATGAGACAACATTGGAATTGAAAATTCATAATTTAGTTTTAAAACCTATATAACTTGGGCATTTACAATTTTTGTTAGACTACTTCTTTGAACACTCCATATGGACCACTTGTTAAACCCCTCGTTGTGATTTGTATATGATCCGAGCCTAAGAAGGATCATACATTGTGCCAGTTATGCGACTACAAGTAGGCCAGCACATCCAATTTCTGCAACGCTTTATATTTATTAGGGTAGCTTCCATAGCCCCTTCCTCAGTCGTCTCTTACGACATGCCTTGTAGGTTGCAGTGGTACTGTTTTTTGCTTCAATTGCGAATCTGATGTTGCTTTAATAAGTAATAGCATAATCTTTTTATTTTGGTATGTCCTTTCAGCCAAACTTGCTACCCAAAAAAGGTGAACTGCTCTGTTTTTATCATTTTGAATTCCAACATGATATCTGCATTGTTTATCAAAGTTTGTCTGCTGTATATCAGAGAGCTGACTTAGACAGGTGATCCCAGGCACAAAATCCCAGTCAAAGACAGGTGATCCCAAGCACAAAATCACAGTCAAGAGTTCCAATCTGAAAATGTCTATCGGGTTGACACAGCCTTAATTTAATACAAGGGAAATACTGGAAAGAATGGTGGCTGACGTGATGTTGATTACATCTCCCATCCTGTGCTGTTGGTCAAAGACAAATATGTGTCAAGCATTGTATTCCCAACAATAATACATGGTAGGACATGTTGTTTACTTCATAACAATAATAACAATCGTGGTTTATTGTGTACACAATTTATGTTTATATTCTTTTCTCCTTCAGTTAACTTGGAGTCTATCGTCCTACCCCCAACTCCACCTGGTAGCTCAGGTAGTGATAGCGAGGGCAGTCAAAGTCCACAGGGATCTGCTCCCTCCAGTCCCATGCGACAAGTATCTTATAGACATTCATCTTCACTCTCAGACAAAGCATTCACTCAGCCACTTTTTATCAGTCCGGTAAGTAGTACTTGTGAGAAAAGTTGATCGCAAATGTTAGTTTCTTTATGTATGTGACTGTCATATGTATATTCTCTATTCCTGTAAGTGTATGTGACTGTCATTTGTACGTTCTTTATTTGTGTATGTGGCTGTTATTTGTACGTTCTTTATTCCTGTAAGTGTATGGGGCTGTCATTTGTACGTTATTTATTTCTGGGAGTGTATGATTCATTTGTATGTTCGTTATTCCTGTGAGTGTATTGGACTCATTTGTATGTTCTTTATTCCTGTGAGTGTATGTGATTGTCAGCTGAAGAATATACTCTGTCCAGATCAAATAATTGCAGAGAACAGCAAATTCAGTACTGTGAATGTTGAGGTTTAGTAACAACGGTGCTGATCAGTTGTACAATGTTGTGGATGAGTCATATCAATTACTCACAATTACCACCCACTCCCCAATTTTCTGAAACAATTTAACCTACAAGTTTCAAATAAAATTGTGTTCTTTATGATTCGATGTTTTAAAAAAAATTGATTTATCTGTTTCTCAGCATGTATTTTTACATGTTAAAAGAACTGACTTAACTGCACTCAGGACGTATTCTGCATATTTAAGTTCTTGATACATGACTTGCTAAATGAGAACAGGACAGAATACCAATAAGGCTAAAGAGAGAAAGTGGTGATGATGGAAATTGGTGCAATTTGTTCAGTGATTTTCTTTATTGCATCTGTGTTGGATTTTTATTAAGTTATTCTTTCATTTGCTGACAAAATGCTCCCCAGATATGAAAGTCTTTAAACTTATTTTAATTGATGGCTGTCAAAGGAGATATTGGTAGTGCTTTCCACTCTATCGAGTGTCATTATTGTGATTTTTGTCTATGTTGATTTTCATGTTGTAGTCATCGCATGGTAACTGGAGACTGTTAGTATGTAGTTGTAGCTGTTTTTTCTGCTGATGGTATGATTGCATGATCGTTGACGACAGGCAATTCATTTAGTAGTTCCTCAAGGCTATCGCTTGACTTGTGTTATCTGTCTTACATATTTGGTTGCATGATCATTGAGAAAAGGCAATTGATTTAGTAGTTCCTCAAGGCTGTCCCATGACTGGTGTTAGTTGTCTTATATATTTGATTGAATGGCCACATAATACCACCTGAACTACTTTCATTGACCACTAAGTGTTGCATAGGGCACCGTCTTGTATGTTTTCATGGGATTAAAGCTTCTTCAAGCTGAGGCACACGACTTTCAACCTGAGTACGAGTCTTGTTTGGGTTATATCATTGTGTTTTGGTTATAAAAAATAAGAATTAAAACTACGGAGAATCAAAATCAATTTTAGCAAACTTTATATTTAAGGACACTTGTCATTTACTGTTTACAACCCATCCTTTTTGATTGATTGATAGAACTATCATCATTGCACTTCCGTGAGTAACCATGTGTGCTCCGATCTCTTTCTTACACAGGAAGATCTCACAAAATCTGTAGCACCGGCGAGGGTTCCCGATGTGATTTTGAAGATATTTTGGAGGAATTTTATTTTTAATCTTTTCTAGTGAATTTAGCTCGGGCAGAAGCTTTCCAGTCTGCTCTTCTCAATTGTGAACTGCCAAGAGTTCTTTTACATGCCCAAATTGAACACGGGACCTAAATTTTGATGTCCATCTCTGATAGGACTAGGAGCTCGATCTCACCTACACTGAGATCAGGGATCTCTGGAAAAATATCCTGATGGCTCCACAAGGGAGAGAACCAGGTACCTTTAGCACGAGATGCCGCTGAGTAGTTACCGGGCCCAAATTTGGGGTGTAAAGAATAGAACCACTGTTACCTGCCATGCATGTCGTAGAGGCGACTAAGGAGGTTTGGCTGAAATCTGATGCACATGTCCTAAGCGTGTAGAAGCTTATGCGTTTAGGGGCCTACCAAACCAATGTGCAACGTATACACGTTCTTGGCAAAGATCAAACATATCACAAAAAGTGATTAAAATTGGTCGTAAAGAAGAAGAAGAAGAAGACGAAAGAAGCATGAGATGCGAGCACCTAACCTCTATGCCACAGAGACCCCATCCTTTTTTATTCTTTACTTCTGAAATACATCTGCCATCTCATTTATCAGAGTTGCTAGGTATTGAAATCAATATATAAGCTTATTGTAACAGTGCTGCAAGCTTGAACTGGCTACCTTGATCACAGATATGATAGTGTATAGTCAGCCTAGCTCTAGCTTCATGTTGAACACATTAGTCGCTGACACCAAACTTTTTGTGATTAAAATCCATCTGTTGTATCCCACACAAGGCAGACTGTAATTTTTATTATACACAGAGAGGGAGAGACCTAGGTATGATTGTTGTATATCTTATTTGCCATCGTGGCAGATGTTGCCTCCCAAAACAATTGCTTAACACCAGTTGTGCTAAAAGAAGAAGAAAAATAAAGGGGCCGGGAAATTGAATTTTGCTCAAACAATCATGTATGTATTTTATAGAACAAATGTATCGTCCTACTACACACTGACTTAACACACGTCTTATTGAAATGGAGACAAGCAAAAAAAGGAGGGAGAGATTAAATTTCACTCAAACAATCATATATTATTTTATAGAACAAATGTCTTGTCCTACTACACACTGACTTAACACACGTCTTGTTGAAATGGAGACATCCACCAGGACATAATATATATTATGGACAGATTATATGTACCATCGAAGACTTCTTGGCAGTAGGTGACTTGGTCCATCAACAAAAAGATGTTGATTAATTGATTGATAGGACCATCATCATTGCACTTCAGTGAGTAATCATGTGTGCTCCGATCTCTTTCTTACACAGAAAGATCTCAGCTGCAGTCCACCGACTCCATAGCACCGGCAAAGGTATCTGATATAATTTAGAAGATGGGGAAATATTTTGTAGGAATTTTATTTAATAATTTTTCTAATGAATTTGCCAGGGCAGTGACTTTCCAGCCTGCTCTGCTTGATTTCGAACTGCCATGGGTTCTTTTACATGCTCAACTTAACACAGGACCTATGTTTTATCGTCAGTCTCCGAAGATGTTGGAAAGAATAAGCATGACAACAGTATTTTTCGTGCTCGGTTATCATAGACTTAGATAAATGAGACACATATTCAGTGGATTGAGGGTTGTAGAATGCCAGAAGATTTCCTTTAGGAGGAGTTTAAGATGAGTTAGGGATGTCAGGTGACTATTTATAATGAAGCATAGTGCTCGCCAGTGGTTACCGGGCCCAAATTTGGGGTGTAAAGAATAGAACCACTGTTACCTGACATGCATGTCGTAAGAGGCGACGAAGAAGGTTTGGCTGAAATCTGATGCACATGTCCTAAACGTGTAGAAGTCTATGCGTTTAGATGCCTACCAAACCAATGTGCAACGTATACACATTACTGGCAAAGATCAAATATACCACAAAGAGTGATTAAAATTGGTCGTAAAGAACAGACGCAAAGAAGAAGAAGCATAGTGCTGAATTTGCTCCTAACACTATGTTGCTATTTTATTGAAGTTTCTGTAGCAGTCATTTAAAAAAAAAAACTCAGGAACTTGACTGTTAGAACTTACACAACCACCGATAGCATGAGGGAAGTTGATGAGACAATGGGAAATTCGTAGATTAGAACATATTACATGTCTTTATTATCATGTTAAACAACATAATTATGTCTGGGTTATTTACTCATATTGATGTCATGGAACAGCTTGCATGCCTTACCATACCATTAGGTAAGCCTACATTGAGAGTTTTGATCTCGCATATGAGTTCCGCCCACTAGGCCCCTATGTCTCTAACCTACTGTTCAGTTTGTTTTTGTCCTCTCTGCTGTTCCGTTACCATGTATGCTCATTTTTGATTACCTTGTTGAGTTATTTCATGAGAGTGTGTTCAAGCTATCACCCTTTCACATTATTTTACTCCAGCTATATGTGGAGCGTCTGGCAGAATGGATTAGAGCGCAAACATTTCAATCAGGAGACCCAAGTTCAATCCCCGGTATGACCAAGTTTTTTTTTCTGTCAGGGGCATACACAAATCCTGGCCTGAACAGTTGCGCAGCATCTGCACTAGCCATGTGGTCATTAAACCACCCCACCCTCATCCTACACCACTCTAAAAAGCGGTAATAACAGTTTTTAAAAAAAACATAATTGTTTGAAGTATTGCTAGTCTTTCATTGCACATATAATCCTCTCATTTCATAGAGAGCATCACACCGTATTTGACTTTAATCTGCTTATAAGAATGACCTCAATAAACACATGTATGATCTTTTACTTTATGGTTTTCTGGGAGACAGGTCAATGAAGTCATGACCAAGAGGTCAAAAAAAAGAAATGATAGAACAGCAAAGGATTGATCTCATTGCACTGGGTTTCCCCATTTGGCTCAGTCTCTCTCTGCAGGAAGGGTACACCACCTGCAGAGAGTATTTAATGTCCGCATGGCTGGTGCAGTCTGTGGTCAGGTTCTCTCTCGCACGATCATTCTTCACTGTCAATTTTATCATTCTTTTTGTGATATATAATTGGTCCTTTGACAAGAACGCTTGATCTACGTTGGGCCGATTATGCACCTATGGTGACTAGACCCGCCCACCCAGTTTCAGCCAGCTTTTGATTGACTAGAGTGAGCTTTCCTAGGGGTTTTCCCGGTTCAGCTGTTCAGGTTAGGATTTTATGCCCACTACAGAAAAAAATCCATGGCCTTACCGTGAATTTAACACAGGTCTCCCCCATGGGAGCCGCACTCTAATCCATTCAGTCAGATGCTCCTCAATGATGACTTATGCTCCCCAATGTGACTGAAAAGATCCCACCTATGAGAAAAATGTGAATTGCTGTAAGGAGACTTACATTGTACTTGGGTAAGGATGGCTGCAGAGGCAGGACATCTGGCCTATGAGAGAGAGAAATTCTGGAGGACTGTTGGGGTGGCAAAGTTCTGCTCAGGACAAGCTATTTGATGATGATGAAGGAAATGAAAAAAAAAACTGAATATAATCTTCTTCAGCGATTAACGTCAGCTATGCTTCTATTCTGGAATGGGTTGTGAGCGAACAAGATAGTGCTTCTAGAGTCTTTGCTGGTTCCCAAACAATTGAACTTGAAGATCTGCTTCCTTAGACCAAGTTACCATTCTTTGACCGACAAGGATGTAAAAGTTTTGCAAGACATGTTCTGGGGTTTGCCTGTGTGCTCTCTCTATCAACAAATCTCAGGTCAATTTTGTGCATATGAGATCTGAGACTACTAAGTCCTGCTCTGAGTTTGAATATTTTTATCTATTCATTTCTGTTGAGCTCTTTTATACTGCCTTGCTCTTACTTGCATCCACTCTATGTTCATGGATTGAAGATCGAACCAACATCAATCCACACAGGGTCCTTATTTTGTATTGGTCTCTTTAAATATAGCTGGAAGCAAACTGAAAGTCTCACCTTCAGAGCACTTAATTGTAACTCTGTCATCAATTCATTAAGAAATGGCCATACTGGTATTTGATGCACTGCAAACAGTGTGTATCTCCAACTGGCTGCCAAAAAACTACTGCAACTCTTGAAGTGATTTGAATAGGATTGAGATATAAACTTTTTGAACATCATATAGAAACTTTCTTAGCTAACAACTGTCCCCAGTTAGGCACTTAACTTGAAACCCTAGTTCTGAACGTCGCTAATCTTGTGTGCTGTATATCTCAAGTCTTGTACATGATAAAGTCATTGTATAATCTAAATTATGACTTTCCTTAGCTCATTGAATACAACATATCTTTAAAAAAATCATTCTAATCGTAACTCTTAAAACAACGTGGCTATCATGTCACATTTCAAACAATGCTATCACAGAAGATTGTAAGAACAAACATATAAATATCAAATATATAGAATGATCTGACAATATAAACACAAACTGTAGCTTTACACCATATTGTTTTCCAGTTTCAAAGTATGTACACAGCCTCAGCTAAACAATTGACTACCACTTTTCAAAGTTGAGGAAAAAAAAATGTTGGGAAGATTAGCTCTGTTCTAGAAACAGTTTAGACCATAGATTCCCAAACTTTTTCGGCACACCGCCCACTTTGCACAACATAAACTGTAATGCGCCCCCTACATTATAACAGTTTGTCAACGACTCCCCCTCCCCCAAACATATATACATGCCCTTTTTTCTTGTTGGCATGGAAAATTTATATATATTTCTGTAATACATGGTCAATTTTCAAATGATTATATGTATGAAATAGAAAATTTATGACAAAATGGATCGTGTAAGACGGGCATAAGATGAATTAAAATGAAGAATTCAAATTTTGAATGATTATTCAATCGCAAAATCACGAAAATAATCTATTATAAAATATTAATTTCTCCTTTAAGGAGCCACCGACCCCAAATCGCATGAACACCCCCAAATTCTTCTGGACCCACTATCACCTCCTCCCCTCCTCCCCCACACACACACACACTATAACGTTTCAGCGCCCACTGGGGGCAGTGCCCCACTTTGGGAAACACTGGTTTAGACAATTGTTAACAGAGTATTCTTCCATAAGTTGATTAATCTTCCCTTTTATTATCTCCCATTTTACTATCATAGGTGAATACAAATTGTGGTGTGATGGGGTGTACGGTAAAGTGGGGGTGGAGTGTGTTGTGGTTGAGTGTGATGATGTGTGTTGCTTATTTTCTGGAGATATGCAGGGATTATGGCTCATTTCATTTTTTTTCCTCTAGGAAAATCTTTTTTTTTTCTTTTTAGTGTTATATTTATTTTAATATCACAGTTTTAAGCAAACTATAAAAAAAAAACCTCAATGCCAGCAAGATAATATAAGCACCATCATCCAAAGAGATGTTGAAGATGAATTGGACATGTGATACACATGGAGACTAACTCTGTCATTAAAGCTGCACTGAGATGGACACCAAAGAATAAACGAAAATGTTGAAGACCCAAAGCGTCCTAGAGGAGAACAGTAGAGCAAGAATAGAAAGGAATGAATCACAGCTGGAACACAATACAGAGAACAGCCAAGAATAGAGAAGAAGGGTGTGTATTTTTGCTGCCCTAAGCATCAGGGTCTCACAGACTAGAGAGAGAGAGAATAAAAAATGTATCTTTCACGACAGAAAACATAACAAATATTTCTAGTTATCATGATGCATCATTGTCATAGGGATTTTGAATATGAAAGAAAAATGATAAAAATATAATATCATTTCTACCGTATTTAGATATCATATAGGGTCAAAGACGCAAGAAAACAATGGCGCACCAGGATTAGTGAGCTGGTGCGCCAGGATTAGTGAGCTGGTGCGCCAAGATTAGTGAGCTGGTGCGCCAGGATTAGTGAGCTGGTGCTAATCCCCTGCCCACACCTACACGTGGTGACCCTGGTAACAGACGGTAGTTCCGTTTGACTAAGAGGGCAGGTGTTGTGAGAGAGCTACTCTGGGACAAGTAGAGATGCAAAGGTAGACACGCTAGATGGGATTTTTCCGCAACACAGACAAGCGAACTCCCAGGTTATTGGTTACTAAACTGACATCATTGCACTCCGGGCAGACCCATAGGTGCTCAGTCTCCTCCAACGGATATCGAGGAGTATGCATACTGATGGTTCCTGTGGCTCGCTGATTAAACACACCTCTCACGCATCCAGTTCGACTTGAACAACGGGTAAGTCCAAACGGCCTAAATCGCTTGATCGATTCAACATCGATTTTAGTGTCCTCATCCAACAGATAGTCGCGAAGAGACCGAAGAATATCCCCCTTATCCATCTCCCAGAGTGACTTAATGCTCGCCTCTCCCGGGCCGATGGGAAAAGCTGGAAGGATAGACATGGAACCGCGTGGGGCAAAATTCGAGCCCGCGCATGCTCTCTCTTGAGCCGATGAGTATGCTGGGAGTTGAGTTGAGCTGCACGAGGGCCCACATAGGGTGAAACTCGGGCCCCTATCTCAGGGATAGGGGCACAATTATAAGCCCCAAAGTCGGACAATCCAGGCAAACATGAGCATGGCAAAAACTGATGATGACGATAAGGCAGGCACCATCGTAAAGCGAGCACACACACTGGCGATGCAAGAGTGGGCCCGCCGATGGGCAGGCGATCATGGCAAGGTAGGCACGGAAGGCACGCATGCGGGCGATGCAAGAGTGGGCCCTCCGGTGGGCAGACGAGCATGGCTAGGCAGGCAAAAGGGTGTGCGAATCACCCGAATGCGCAGAACAACTGGAAAGCCCAGCAGAGGTAAAGCCAGTGCGCGTTTCCGCTCGCAGGGGAAATACTGCGGCCTTGTAGTTTGATTGGGGACAATCGAAGGCTAAGGGGCAAACCAAGCAGTCCATTAAAAAGACTGGTATTGCTGGGCAGATGCCGCACATCAGCCCGGGAGGGCGGGTCGCTGCCCTGAAAGAAAATAGCAACCTGCTGCCTTGTGGGTTTTGGCTGGGGACAGCAAAAGGCTAACGGAGAGTGAACCCAGTAAATGCTGGTTGAAATCAAACACGCCGCCGAAGGATAAGCACATAAGCTCCAATAAATACTGAATGCTGTGCACATACATCCATTCTTGATGTTTGACTGCCTATATATCACAATCGAATGATAAAAGTGGCCTAAGAACGATCGCGCGAGGGAGAGATATCATATTCTTATATTTGCTTACTGTTCACACCCAGCAAAGTTATGCTTTTCAGTAGATCAGGCCTGCTAGGTGAGAAGGGGATATCCTATTGACATCACAACTGTGGTCCTATCACACATGGTCAGCTGAACTGCTAACTATTGTATCAATTGGATTTGTAGACTATTATGTATATAATGGATAAGTCAAATTTTTATACTGTATTTGTACAACAGTACTTACATTTTCCATTGACATTTATAAGGCAGACAAACAAAGTATCATGGTGTTATCATCAAGTAGCATGTCCCTTGCAGACTGTTGCTTTCATTACAGCCTGTCTGAAAAACTCTGTCTCTTATAAGTTCTCCCTCCTCTTCTAACTTGTTTCTTTGATGTCCTGCTGCCACCTTCTTCGTGATCTTCCCTGCCTGTACCCCAGGAACCATGCCTTCCATTACTGTTCTCTCCAAACCACAGAGTCGTTAGTATGACCAAAATACTTCATTTTCGGGAACATAATGTTGTTTATGAGTCAATGCTCCATGATATGTAAGTCTTGTAGCATGTCCTTGTTTTCCTCTGCTCTGACCAAGAATTTTTCGGTAGCACCTTATTTCGAACACTTCAGTTTTGTTCCTTAATGCCTACATCTCGCAACTGTGCGTTGCCACATGCTCTCAGAAGTCTTAACTTCGTTCCTTTGCTTGTATCATGCCATAGTTTCTTCATGCTGGCCACTCTCTTATAAAGCCATAGCTAATATTCGTCTGTCTCCCGTTAACACGCAAATATATTCACAACTATATCCAGAAACTGCACATTTAAAAATTCTCAATAATAGGCGATAATTTCGTTTTCTGAAAGATTAGTAGAGGATCTTTGCTAACTTTTTTTTTAATGATGATGATTTACTAAAGGACATGTCATTCTGAACCTTACTGTGAATATTTAAGAACATATTTACCTTGGAAACAATGTTTACCTTTGAACAACCTTCAACTCAGACACCAGATATCTCACCAGTGTAATATTCATGTAAATGTAAATAATAAAGGTTTTTTGTGGTGTTTGCTGGATAGAAATTGTGTTTCAAGCTCAACAAATATAGGTTTCTGCATCACTGCATAGGCTACAAATGTCAAATCAAATTATAAGCTGGAAATGGTACTTCAAATTGCCATGTCAAGTAATTGTATTTTATGGACATTGTATCTGTACCACTATCATATGTCAATGATCTTCATACCATGTCAATGATTTAGCAATCTGCAGCAGAGCCTTGCATTCATCTTCTTCGAACACTCCATATCAACCACTTGTTAACCACTCTTTGTGATTTGTATGTGATCTGATCCTAAGAGCGATTGTACATTGTGCCAGTTATGCCAGCACATCCGATTTCTGCTATGCTTTTATTTACTAGGGTAGCTTTCCTAGGTCCCTACCTCAGTCGTCTCTTACGACATGCCTTGTAGGTCGCAGTGTTACTATTATTTGCTCCCTATAGAGCCCGGCAACATACGGGCGGGGCCTTGCATTCAATAAGTAAAGGAACCATTTTTATACCACATGATATATAGGGTAATACAGTGTTAGGATCTTATTTTTCATTGACCATCAGCACACGATGGGTGATGTGGTCAACATCACGCCGGCCGCCTTTATTTCCCTCATGCTTTTCCTTGTACCTAATTGAGGCTGGGTCGACCTGAGAGCTGTTACAGTCTGAAAAAGTTCCACAACAACTGGAATTGAACCCGAACCACTAGCCTAAGAAGTGAGTACAGTAACAACTACGATACTGTGGCTCACCTTGCATTCAGTACACTGGTATTTTTCCAGTTCAATTCATTAGAAACAAATTCCAGCAATATAGTCCAGAGATTATTGTTCTTCTTCTGCACATTTCAAAACAAGCTATTCAGACATGAATATTTATGTAAAAGAACACTTTCTATGCATTAGACTAAAGAACTTCAGTATTAATATCAACAACATTCCTAATTATTGTTGCTGATAAACTCTGAAAGATGAAAGATAGGAACATCTCTGTAGTTTGATGATAAATTCAACAGTGAGTAAACTATTTCAATTTATCTTCCTAGTTGGGCTTGTCCATAGCAAAGTGGATAACTTGCTGTACTAGTGAACATTCTGGGGTATTGATCAGCTTGGGCCAAAATAATTCTAATCTTGTATACAGTGCGTGGTTGAACTACAGGAGTCCCTGATCCTTTACTTAAGATCTAAATTACCAGCACTTTTGAAGTCAGAGTAAGGTCCGCCTGAATGACGAGAGACACTTGGTGATAAGAAAAGCAAGCCTTCATGCAAAAATTTGTCAGAAATGCCAAATTACTTACCATGATTATGCCAGAATGCATAACGGACGTACAGCAAAAAAATGACAGTCCTTATCACTGAATACCGGGTGAATTTATTACTATTTCTCTGTCCTCAGATATCTCAATCAGGTATTCTTATTCTATCCGAAGAAGAGAGAAGGACACTCATTTCAGAAGGTTATCCAATTCCTACCAAACTTCCACTTACTAAACAAGAAGAGAAAAATTTGAAGAAAATCAGAAGAAAAATCAAGAACAAGGTATTTTATATAGATGTTTGTTTGGTTGGAAATAATGGATGAAAATAGATACATTTTTATAGGTAAAGAAATTTTCTGATAAAATATGTGATACACATAGAGATACTCAGACTGGTTCACAGTCAATTCGGGTGTGAAGCAGGGCTGCGTGATGTCACCTATGCTTTTTGGGATAGCTATAGACTGGATCATGCGCAAATGCACCCAAGATGATCAACTAGGCATCAAATGGCTTAATAACAGCAGACTATTTGATCTTGACTTTGCCGATGACGTGGCCATATTGAATTCAACCACACAAGCAACCCACAAACTAACGAGCAATCTTTGCACACTTGCAGAACAGGTTGGTCTCCAGATTAATTCTGCCAAGACCAAAATTATGGACCTCACAAACTCGACAGACAACATCGTAATAAATGGCCAAACACTGGAGAAAGTTGAACATTTTACATATTTGGGTAGTAAAGTGTCAAACAACGGAGACACAATGAAAGAAATAAACTCGTATTGCTATAGCAGCTAGTGCCTTCACTAAATTAACGAATATCTGACAATCTCAAGACCTTAGTATATGCACAAAAGTTCAATTATTTAGGTCATGTGTGATTCCTGTACTGACCTACGGTTGTGAAAGTTGAAATCAACAAAGAAAATTGATAAGAAACTGGACAGCTTTGAGAATAAATGTCTACGAAAATTATTAAAAGTAAAATGGAGTGATTTCGTTTCTAACAACACAGTGAGAGATAGAACACACCAACAACCCGTATCAAATATTATAAGGAAACGAAGGTGGAAATATTTAGGTCATGTTTTTAGATCAGACGAAAAGAGACTAAATCGACAAGTCCTTATGTGGTCACCAGTTGGGAAAAGAAAACGTGGAAGACCAAAGACCACTCTTCGAAGAACCATCCAACAAGAAAGTAAACTATTGGGATGTAAAACCATACAAGATCTCCAACTGCTAGCAAAGAACCGTATCACATGGAGATCTAAAACCTCTGTCCTATGTGCCGCCTTTGGCTCGAAAGGAATAAACTAACTAACTAACTATAGAGAATTATTTCATACGTTATTGAGAACCTCAAGGGTTGTGTGTTTTAACAAGGGTTTTGGAGAGGACTTTCTATAACCTTTTTTTTTCTTCATATCCTGAAGACTCCAAAATTCTCAGTGGGATATGTAATTGAGTTGTGAAGGCTCCTATTATCGATATATGGGAAGACTGCAGTAAAATTATGTAGCAGTGGCGAAACATGTAAAAACAAGCTAGTTTTACAAAGTACAAAACAATATATAGCGACGTTTCAACCAAAAGTGCTTTATATAGCAAAGTATACAACAGAAGAGAAGAAATTTAGACTTTCTTGGACTACTTAACTAGATCATTACTGTATTTCTGCTTGTTGTTTTTTTGCTATATTCTTTACCTATTAATCTGGACTTTTCTTTTGCTATCAGATATCTGCACAAGAAAGTCGAAGGAAAAAGAAAGAGTATTTAGAAGCTTTAGAGAAAAGGTATGATACCCAGTTCAGAATTTATGACACATTCTGTAGCAGTGTTATCATCTATGTTAATCTACTTATCATCACCAGTGTTATTTGTGATAGCTAGCACTACATTCCAGTCTCATGAATGGGCAGTCTCTATTGAGAGAAGCATACTGATGGTTGCTGTGACTTGCTGGTTAGTCTAGTCTCTTATACATGTTCTCAAACCAGTTGATATATGGCGAGCTTGAAAGGGACAGATGATCAGTTGGTGGTCAGAAAAAGCGCTTTAAAGACACATTAAACATGACTCTAAAAAACTAAAATACATTGATATAGACACCACATGCTGGGAATACCATGTGCAAGATTGCCAAATGTGGCGCTGTAACAACATAAGGAAACTTGATAATCGCTGTGCCGTTAAGGAGCCTGGAAAGCGAGCTGTGCGCAAAGACAGAACACAAACACCCATATGTTTAACCTTGATCACGTATGCCCCATCTATGGTAGGAGATTGTGCTTGAAGATTTGACTCTAGATTCACCTCTGCACACACCAGTGATGTGCAGCAGCACCCGCCTGTGGCCGTTGTTATCATTGCTTGCGATGGACTGCTATTATTATTATTATAACATGCTCTCAGATGTTGACTTATGTTACTGTGAATTGCTGGATATTCTTACACATGCTCTTAGCTGTTGTATTATGTTATACTACAGGGTGTTCAACTTAAAAGCAGCCTGTGAATGGAGCTAATCTGGCATATATGTATGGAAATGAGAAGGTTCAGTTATGACGTAGTATAGGTCAAGGTTGTGTGATGGTGTGTAATTGTAGTGCGGGAAGGGGCGATGAACAAATGTGACGTAGGACAAGCTAGTCAGAACCGGTTTAAATAGTAAATAGACGAGATGCAATGCGTACCTGGCAAATTTCTATTTATTACTGGAGCTGCTTTTAAGTTGAACACCCTGTAGATAGAGAATTGGCATAGTACATTGAGTAGGATTTGTACCTTAATGGATGCTGTTCAATTTCCAGTATAGTTGATTCCCCCGTCTTAGTTGATCCACTTCTATCCTAGGGTGTAGAAGTAATTCCATAGATTTACTGAGCCGCTCAAGTTTTACTCTATTATTCCCCAGTAATAGTCATGTGAGTTCTACTTTGGAGTGTGGCGGTTATTCCCCAGTAATTGTTGCTCTTGTTTTACTCTGGGGTATAGATGTGATTCCCCAGACATTCATCTGAAAAATTAGTACACATAATATCTGAATTAGGGACAATTGAGAGTTGCTGATGATTCTACTTTATAAGTGCTCTGTAGCTGATACTTAGATAGTTGGAAGGAATGGAGCACTTATGTGGGCTCTCTGACTGTACAGTCATCAGTTTCCTCCAATTTTCCAGTTTATTTCTATTAAGCCAAATAACTGGAGCCATTCCTTGCGAATAAATTGAATTAACATTGTCTTACTTTAAAACAGAATTATTCTCTCTCATGTCGCCCGTGAGGTGCCGAGACCCGCAAGGGAAGCAAAGAATAATACCATACACGGTATGTCGTAAGAGGCGACTGATGTAGGACCTAGGAAGCTACCCTAGTAAATAAAAAACACCGCAGAAATCGGATGTGCTGGCCTACTTGTAGGCACATAACTGGCACAACGTTCAGTCACTCTTAGACTCAGATCACATACAAATCACACAGAGTGGTTAACAAGTGGTCGATATGGAGCATTAGAAGAAGAATTCTCACATGTGAAATACTGGTCATTTTATGTAGTTACCAAAATTCACCTCCTTTCCTTTTGATATGCTAATCATTGTCCCCATGTCTCTGTTCCCATGAATTTGGCCTGTTGTCGCTATTTACCCTAACTATTTCCTTCTAATAGCATTCAGGCAAACAAAAGTTAGCTATTCAATTTTTATTGCAGTCGTATAGATCCTTTCACGAAAGACATGAACAATCAGGTGCTTTATTGTTAGTTAACACATGGTAAATGTTTATTGCCATTGATAAAATATTGTGTCCAATAAATTGTCTTGTATCGCTGAGATTAAACAGTCAGTAAGCTATGTCGGTTTCTTCTTCTTTCTTTCTTTCTACTTTTCTCTAATCCTGATTTGCCTCACATCATCGGGATAAGATCTCTAGAACGGGTTGTGTGGGTTGCATAAACAGTATTTTTCGTCTCTTGTTTTTTTATGCTCATAAGTTAACCAAATTTTAATTCTTGGTTGCATACATGAATTAATCTTTGTTGTTCTCTTTCAGAGTTGAGGCATATAATCATGAAAACAGTGATTTAAAGAAGAAAGTTGAAAGCTTGGAAAATAATAACAGGTACATTAAAAAAAAAATAGAGAATAAGCTGCAGCGGTAATGAAAGCCAATGGTAAAAGATAAATAAAATATCAATTATGAGAACTTGCACATGGCAGCAGCAGACAAAGTTGACATTTTTACTAAAACATAATTTTCAGACACATGAAAAATGAGCAAATCATATTAATTCATGAATTAGTAACACAGCATTACCCAGTGAGATCCCATTATTTTCTCATATCTGTTTGGTTAGTTTCCTCTTCTTCTTTATTGATTCTGTTACCAACAAAGCAGCCAGTGGCTGATACATCCTTGTGATGTCTTGTAAAGCAGCAGAAAAGTTTCTCCACCTTTGTTCAAGCAGTGGTCGTCCTTTACAGGTGTCCCAAGTTAGGTCCACGCTGTCCATCTTTGCGTTCATTGTTCTCCACCAGGTTGTCCTTGATCTGCCTTTCATTTGTTTTCCTCCAAAATCCACTGTGGGGTAGTTCCTGTGCTATTGGTTGTTGGTTATCAAAATCAACTTGCGGTCAGAGTAGACCCATGTGTGCTCAGCCACTATCTGCAGATAACAGTGTTTATTCATGCTCATCGCCCGTCTGCCCAGCGTGTTCGTAGCGCGTTGGACTACGGGTGACCACTCTGTGTGTGCGGGTTCAATTCGCGGGATGGCAGAAAAAGCCACAGATTCCCCAGATTTACGGTGTTCGTGGCACCAAACCGAAGGGTTACAATGTCCATGGCACCGAGCCAAAGAGCTGAAAAAGCTCAAGTGCTTCTGGATTGGAAAAAAACAAACAAATTCATGCTCATCATTCAATGTACAAATTTGTAAGAAAAAAGATTAAAATAAAATTCCTAAACAATATCCACTATCTTTAATATTAAATCAAAGGCACTTGCCGATGCTACAGAGTTGGTGCACTGCTGCTAAGATCTTCTGGTGTAAGAAAGATATTGAAGCAAACATGATTGATTATTAACTAAAGTGCAATGATGATGATCCTATCAATCAAATAAATCATGTAAAACAACATGAAACATTTTTTATTCTTCCTCTCATTTGTCCCTAACTATTCCCACCATATTCCAATGTACAATACCTACAGATGCAAATGCATTCTACATTTTTATGTTGTCCAACAGGTCCTTACTTGGTCAACTTCATAAACTCCAGTCCTTGGTCAGCAAAATGCCAAAAGCAGCCTCAGCTACTCAAGCAGGCACTGCGTTGATGGTCAGTATCATGCTTCATAAATATATCACAGATTTGGATCATTTTATTGTTTTCATGCTCATTCAAACCTAGTTTTTGTAGGATTTCAATCTTCTATATTATATTTTTATTGTTTGTGCATGGGGAAACCTTTAAGTTGAGTAATTAGAATTTAGAGTTTTCACGACAAACCTTATTTGTTTTAAGTAACCTTTTAGTTTTTGAACATGGAAAGTGTATCTTTATACACACATGCCATCATCAAATAGTTTGTCCTGAGCAGAACTTTGCCACCCCAACAGTTCTCCAAAATTTCTCTCTCTCATAGGCCAGATGTCCTGCCTCTGCAGCCGTCATGTTCAAACCATCAGTTACATCCTGAATCCTTCTCTATTATGTTGTATTCCATATTCTGTAAGATACATTTATTTATGAAATCAACATATACAGTTTTTTTTTTAATGCAGTCATGTCAGGTTCTGTTCTATGTGTTTGAAATATTTAGTCTCATTTCTGCATGTGTATATACACATATAATATGGTACTCTCTGTGTGGTATTGTGATTGAGGTGAGCAATTTGTGTGGTATGGTGTAGTATTGCTTGTGTTTTGTGGTCTTGTGTGTAGTGCACCAATGTTTGTGTGATGTGTTGTGTGCCAGGGACAGAGATCAAGGTCAGTCAAAAGTTTTGCCCTCTCAAACAGTGGGAATTCAAAAGGTGGAGGCTGGTTCGGTGCGCAGGCAATGAACTGAATCACTACTATCATCAACAATTTTGCAGAATAACTCTTGTCTTAGTTCCGGGGCACATGGGTGTCATTGGCAATGAGAGAGCAGACAGGCTGGCTATCTGTCACAATATGAGAGGGTCAGCAAATGAATAGAGATGACATTTTGAATACCCTCATAGAATGTGGCTGCAAAGATTTTCATTTAAACCAATCCACGCCAACTACTAGATTGCAGGAGCTGGGTTTGAAGATTGGAGTAGCAAGAAAAGAACAGCATAACAGATATATATGAGTAGGCTCATCAATCAAAATCAAACTGCCACAGTCAGTTGTTAGACGCTGTTGGAGATATTGCAAATGAGACTGGTACACATATGGATGTCCAGAGTGCAGTGAAGATATTCCAAACTGAAACTGAACTCATACAGTCGGACTGTTATTGAACTTTAATCTTTATACTTGTCACATCACACCAAGTAAACAAGTCATAGTTTGAAATATTATCATGGTTTATACTTGTCACATCACACCAAGTAAACAAGTCATAGTTTGAAATATTATCATGGTTTATATGTTTGAGGAACATCTGGCCGAATGGATTAGAGCGTGACTGCCATGCGGGAGACCTGTGTTCAATTTACGGCTATTTTAGGCAAAGGATTTTTTTCTATTGTAGGCATAAATAAAAAATCCTAACCTGAACAGCTTCGCGGAGACTGCACTAACCATGTGACCATTAAATCCCTCAGGCTCTTGTCCTACACCGCCCTACTAAGCGGTGCTACAGGCGGTAACAGTAGTTTTTGGTGTTTTTTTAATGTATGAAATAAATAAATACCCTTGCTTATATACTAAATACGCCGTCTGCCCAGCGTGTTCGTAGCGGGTTGGACTACGGGTGACTATCCCTCTGTGTGTGCGGGTTCAATTCGCGGGATGGCAGAAAAAGCCACAGATTCCCCAGATTTACGGTGTTCGTGGCACCGAACCAAAGGGTTACGATGTCCATGGCACAGAGCCGAAGAGCTGAAAAGATCAAGTGCTTCTGGATCCAATAAAAATTTAAAAATATACTAAATACAATGGTAGATAATGACATAATACAACACTCAGATTAGACAGTCTGGAAGCAAATTTGTTCCAGTGAATTTTTGCGAACAGTAAAAATAGATCTCACCGTCCAGAAAGCAATGACAAACTACTGGACGTATAAGTGATGCCTAGAAAATCTCTGACTCGTTTACTGTGGTTGATAGCTACATTCTGTAAAGGATATACCATTTTCATTTCAATACAACGCTTATACGTTTTATTGTGCTTGCGAAACAGGAAGTTTTTTTGACTGAGCTTTTTTGTATTTGTTGTTACCAGTACTTGACCATTTAATTAACCAGCAGTTTTATAATTGACTTGAGTGGAAGTTTTGTTTGACAGAGTCACACATGTTTTGTGGTTGATGTTGATGAACAGTAAACACGACAGACATTGTGTTTTGTATGTAACAAACTGCATGATATGTTCCAGCTTAACCTTTCACATCTGGTCTTTATTTACTGCTATGTTGTATTATGTCATGTTCTGATGTTGTTTTCAGTTGTCAGATACATTAGTTAACGTTGAATTTTATTAAGTAAGAAATAGGAAGCTACCTAGTAAATAGAGAGTTGCAGAAATCGGATGTGCTCGGCCTACTTGTAGTCGCATAACTTCTACTTTGAGTGCTCCATTTCGACCACCGCTCTTTGTGGTTTGTATGTGATCTGAACCTAAGAGTGGTTGTATGTTGTGACAGTTATGCGCCTACAAGTAGGCCAGCACATCTTATTTCTGGGATGCTTTTATTTACTAGGTAGCTTCCTATGGCTCCTTCCTCCGTCGCCTCTTACGATGTGCTTTTTAGGTGACATTGTTACTATTCTTTGTTCCCCTTGACAGCCCCGGCAACACACAAGCGTTAATAGCTTAACTTTGAATCAATTCAACAGAGATATGTAGCTTATCTTTGTTTGAATATATTAATCTAATTGCTATGATGCTTTAACTAGAACATGAATAGAAACGGGTAAGAGGAGCAGTTATAACTACTACCCCTGTAAGTGTTAGGGTAGAAAGGAAAGTTTTAAACTAAGTAAGCATCCCTTTTATCATACATCGGAACCTCCGAAATCAGAGTAAGGCTTGTCTAAATGGCAAGGGACACTGGTGATAAGGAATGCAAGCCTTCACACAAAAATCAGTCAGGGGTGTCATATTAAATATTCTGACTGCACCTGAATTCATAGAGGCGAAAGAAAATAAATTCGGTATTTTTTATATTTGGGTGATGGTTCCAATAAATTTTATTTCCTGCATGCAAAATCATTTTTATAGTAGACTATTGTGATGAAGACAGTGGTTGTTTGTTTCAGCTACTATTTGTACCCTCAACTCTAAAATCACTTTTTTCTTTAAAAATAATTCACATCTTCGCTCAGTGTCTCAAAAATGTATTTGATTTCAGATGTAATATCCGTTAGTTTTATCGATATACGGGAAGACTGCAGTAAAACTATGTAGCAACGGTGAAACACATAAAAAAAAATAAAGTACTGTAGTTTTACAAAGTACAATAACAATACACAGCAATGTTTCGATTAAAAGGCCTGTATCAAGCAAAGGATACAACAGAAGTAAAGACACACTACATATAGAATCAGACAATAAATTCATAATGGCCTTAAAATAAAAATCTGTGGCTAAAAACGAATAACGAAATAAATGCCAAAAACTAGAAGTGGAAAAAGAAGATAAACAATAAAAATCAAATATATGTATAAAACATATTTTTAGTCACATATTTTCATTATAGGGCCGTTAGAAATTTATTGTCTGGTTCTATATTTAGTGTGCCATGTAAGAAGTGAAATTCTTCACTTCTGTTGTATCCTTTGTTTGATAAAAGCCTTTTGGTCGAAACATTGGTGTGTGTTGTGATTGTTTTTTTGGTATTTTGTAAAACTACAGTACTTTGTTTTTATTTTATCCGTAGTTTTAAGAAATGACTCCACATTTATCCACCTCAAAAAGTACTGTTAGATTTCTAACATTCTATAGCAGTATGCTATAAGATTACCATTTATGGTTTTTGTTTGTATAAATTCAATCCAATTTACTGTCCTCACAACCACTGGCCAATGTATTTGTATCTCTAATTGGAGCTTCCTCGCTCATTTCACTGCTGCAGGTCCTTGTGTTTTGCTTTGCGGTATTTCTGGGAAGCATGTCTCCGTCAAACCTGAATATTGGCTACTTCACAAAACCCAATGTGCTGGGATTTGTACAGCAGCAGCCCAACACTTTACCGCACCAGGAAATGGGACCTCAGCCTTTAGCTCCAGATGACATCTACCATACCTATGTGACTCCCAATTGTAAGTAGCTGCTCCGCATGAACCTTTTTGTTGCGTGGTTTCTGTTTTGGCCATATTGTTTAAAGCTGATGGTGGTTTTGTGGATTGGCTAGTAACTATTGTATTAACTGATGGTGGTTTACTTGACTTGACTATTGTATTAACTGATGTTAGTTTTATTGACTTGACTATTGTATTAACTGATGGTGGTTTTATAAACCTGTCTATTGCATTAACTGATGGTAGTTTTTTTGACTTGACTAGCCAGCCTGCCCAGCGTGTTCGTAGCACGTTGGACGATGGTGTGACAAACCCTCTGTGAGTGCGGGTTCAATTCCACGGGCTGGCAGAAAATGCCACAGGTTCTCCAGATTTACTGTGTTCTTGGCACCGAACTGAAGGGTTACGATGTCCATGGCACGAGTCGAAGAGCTGAAAGCTCAAGTGCTTCTGGATCGAAGAAATAAAAATTGACTTGACTATTGTATTAACTAATGGTAGTTTTATTGACTTGGCTACTGATGGTACGTACATGAAGTTAAAAACATCTCTGATCACCATCAGATCCAAATACGTACAGTATAGCAACCAATATATGATTTCATAGTTTTCTGTTTCAGTGACCATTGCAAGTTGCCGATGATTAGTACATGATTATGTATCTGTTGCTATTTGTCCATGTACTTGTGTCCTGTAACTCCCGTATTATGACCTTTTTGTTTTTGATTATAGAGTTTTTTCAATTGTAAGATTACTTAATTCTTAGTGGATCAGGTAAAAGCCCTGTTTTTACAAGACATTTTTAGAATAAAAACAGCCTTTAGTGTGGCTCCTGGTAAAAAGGTGTCCAACCTAAAGCCACATAGTGTGGCGTTTGGTCCAGAAGGTAAAGTATATTTCTGGAGAAATGAAATGAACATGAAAACAGAAATGAAGAACAGCTTTACCAAGACAGAGACAAGAAGAAATCGTCATCTTCTTCGAACACTTCATATTGATCACTTGTTAACCACTGTGTGATTTGTATGTGATCTGAGCCTAAGAGCAATTATACATTGTGTGAGTTATGCGCCTACAAGTAGGCCAACACATCCAATTTCTGCGATTCTTTTTATTTACTAGGTAGCTTTCCTAGGTCCTACATCAGTCGTCTCTTATGATATGCCTTGTAGGTTCAGTGGTACTATTCTTTGCTTCCCTTGTGGGTCCTGGCACCACGCTTGTGAAATATCTTAACCAGCATATTGACCAATCGATCATCAAGATTCAACAACACAGTGTTTCGTGCTTTGTGCAATACTCTTGGCGGATAGCATGCCATTTCTGTGGAGAGGGATCAAGCCATACAGGGTAAAACCCAGTGCAGTGAAGTCAATCCTTCGACTTTAGACCCTTTTGTGCCTGTGTTGTGTCGGGCCTGCAAGGGAAGCAAAGAATAGTACCACTGTGACCTACAAGACATGTAAGAGGCGACTGATGTACGATCTAGGCAAGCTACCCTAGTAAATAAAAAGCATAGCAGAAATAGGGTGTACTTGTAGGCGCATAACTGGCACAACGCACAATTACTCTTAGACTCAGATCACATACAAATCACACAGAGGGGTTAACAAGTAGTCGATATGGAGCGCTCGAAGAAGATCCTTTTGTTTTTCTAGAGAGATGCCATAATAAAGAATGATGAATATGGGCATAAATATAGCTGATTGCTTTACTATAGTAACGATATGAGAAAATTAACAGATGTGTTCCTCACTCATCACAAATACTAGTATCAGAGAGAAGGTTGGAACAAGACCCAGTTTGAATTACATTAAAAAAATTAATGAAATAAATGTTATCACTTAGTAAGAATACAGTCAGACTACGCTGTCTGTAAAGTCCTCTACAGCAGGTCATCTGGGCGGGAGGAAGACCAAGTAAAAAATGGATAGATATGGTCTAAAATTATACCAAAAGAAGGGCGACAAATTAGCATAATGCATAGAATGCTCACGTATTGAATCAAATGCAAGACATCTGGGGGTTCAGTCTCACACTCAACATCCCACATGAGGAAAGGAATTGACTCTTCTGCCTCCTGTTCACTCTGTACTAGAAAGTAAAGTAACAGACATTTTATAATACCCTAAGGTCTTAAAATGTTGGGAACCGCGATATCATAGTGGTTTGTGCACTCAATTACTAGACACATGGTCCAGGTTCAATTTCACGGGGGAAGTGGAAATGTTTTCTGAACTTAACGGCTTATAGGTTGACCCAGCCTCTATTCTATCTATCTATTCTCTATTTCTGCTTTGCCTTTCAGCATTAGGTCAAAAAAGGACACACCTGAAACGAGCCTCTCTATGTGTGTTCTCTATCTTTCTCTTCTCCAGTCCTGATTTGCCTCACAGCTTCAGGGTAAGAAGAGATTTCTAGAACAGGCTTTTGTGTGTGCTTCACAAAGTGTCTTCGTGCCTCTGTTATCTCTGAAGTCCACCTTTTGCTTGGCTGGCGTTTTGCTTTGTATCCACTGTATCAGATTCATAATAGCTTCTATTGGATTCCAGAATAGCACTGAAATTGCTGGCATGATATTGGCCACATCACCCATCATGTGCTGATTGTCAATGAGAAATATGCACTAACACCGTATTCCCTAATATACCTCATGGCTTGAAAATGGGTTCCTTTACTTACATAGATACATGCATGTAGTAAAGTTCATGTCAAGAGAGTACATTGACAAAGCTGTATTGTATAGACAGTTTTAGCATGTAAAGTTATTTTGGGATTTACTACAATCGGTATTGTAGCAGTTTGAACATGGCACAGATTTCTCACAAATCTTGGTTTGTTTCTTCTTTATATTGTAGTATTGATATTGTATCCAATAAATCCAACAGCTGTCTAAGATTACAGATCTAGATCAGTCTATAGGCATGCATACAACAAACTCTGGTCCATTTAATATAGAAAGTTGGTCACATTTTAGCTACAAACTTGAGGAAAGGGGGAGGGGGTTTAGAATTGCTAGCAGCAACAGATGGTGTTGTTTACATCATAGGAGGATGTGTTTAATACCCAGGAATAATGTTAATCTTTTCAGTCTCAGTGAAATCTGTATCTTTCATCAGTCTGTTTGTATCTTTCATCAGTTTTGTTGGTATCTTTCATCAGTTTTGTTGGTATCTTTCATCAGTTTTGTTGGTATCTTTCATCAGTTTGTTTGTATCTTGAATCAGTTTGTTTGTATCTTTCATCTGTTTGTATCTTTCATCAGTATTGTTGGTATCTTTCATCAGTTTGTTGATATCTTTCATCAGTTTGTTTGTATCTTTCATCAGTTTGTTTGTATCTTTCATCAGTTTGTTTGTATCTTTCATCAGTCTGTTTGTATCTTTCATCAGTTTGTTGGTATCTTTCATCAGTTTGTATCTTGCATCAGTTTGTTGGTATCTTTCATCAGTTTGTTGGTATCTTTCATCAGTTTGTTTGTATCTTTCATCAGTTTGTTTGTATCTTTCATCAGTTTGTTTGTATCTTTCATTAGTTTGTTTTTGTATCTTTCATCAGTTTGTTTGTATCTTTCATCAGTTTGTTTGTATCTTTCATCGGTTTGTTTGTATCTTTCATCAGTTTGTATCTTTCATCAGTTTGTTGGTATCTTTCATCAGTTTGTTTGTATCTTTCATCAGTTTGTTGATATCTTTCATCAGTTTGTTTGTATCTTTCATCAGTTTGTGTTTGTATCTGTCATCAGTTTGTTTGTATCTTTCATCAGTTTGTTTTTGTATTTCAACAGATTATTGATTTCATCATGTTTCATAAATTTGTATTTTTATCAGTTTGATGATGTCATCAGTTTGTATCTTTGATCAGTTAGTCAGTCTCTTTTAGGAGTTTGTTACGTTCATCAGTTTGAGTTCATCTGTCTCTCTTTCATAAGTTTGTGTTTGATCAGTCTGGATTTCCTCAGTTTGTATCTCAAGTTTATTGATTTCAGCAATTTCGATTTCATCCGTTTGAAGTTGTATTAATGAATCTCTTTGGTTTATATCTCATCAGTTTAAAATTTGTTATTCTGTATGCTTCCATGTTAAAATATGGTTAGTTGAATGTTGCTTTTATGTCTAGGTCCGCAGACTTGTTATGGAACTCAGTTTAGTGATTAGAGTACGGACTTCACAAATTGAAAGAGGTTGGGGTCACTTCCAAGTTTAGACATGCAGTAATCAACTATACTAAAATGTTGTTATTGGAGCGTTGATTAGGGGATAGAAGTTAAAGAATAGAGCTGACAACTTCTTCTTCTGCAGTTAACTTCTGCTATGCGACTACTCCGGTATGTATCATAAACAGGCAGTGCGCTTGAGGTCTTCGCCTGTCCCCCATCGTTTGTTTTCTAGAGTTGTTTCTTTTGACCAGATTTCCATTCTCACGCTGCTCAGGCTGGGGCAGATTGTGCTCTGGGAACTGCTTTGGTGCTCCACAGGTGCAGGCAGCCGAGTCCCTGAGACCCATTCTATGGAGGTGTGCTCTGAGACTGCAGTGTTCCGTTCTAAGTCTGAACACTGTGGTCTGTGCTTTTTTGTTTAGTGTATTTATACTGTCGTGCTCTGGGATATATCCCCTGTTTGTTTTTATCCACATAATTTTTCTAACTTCAAATTCTAAGACTTAGTACTGGGGTGTCTAACACTTCACATCACTACAGCATTATATGCTAAGATATTATCTTCACTATTTGTAAAATGAGAGCTGCAGTGGCGTAGTTGTTAATACACTCTCTTCTTAGGCTAGTGGTCCAGGTTCAATTCCACAAGTGGGCATGACATTTTTTCAGACCGTAGCAGCTCTCAAGTTGACCCAACCTCAATTGGGTACCAGGAAGAGGACTGGGGAGTAAAGGCGGCCGACATGATGTTGACCACGTCACCCTTCGTATGCCAACAGTCAATGAAAAATACGGGCTTAACACCGTATATACCACATGGCATAAAAAGGGTCCCTTTACTTTTTTAAAATTACTTTTTGTAAAAGTCTAAATATTGATCTTTTCTTTGTTTTCATTTTTTGACAGTAAAATCAAGAATGCTGATGTCTGTTGATCAGGAAGATCATTGTGATGATTTCCCGGTGGATGCCATGGGAGAACGCTGTGTCCTGTCCACTGTCTCAGCACAGTGCTGACAAGAATGAGAAGTTACCTAATCCAGGCGTGGACTTACTTGGAGGTGCAGAAATTCCAACTGGTGGCAAGACAATCCCAGACATGATGGTGGTAATGGTTGTTGCTGCTAGCGGAGAGAACACCAACAACAGTGGTGCACATGTCATCAACGGAGATGCATACAATTACCACGCGGCTCACTCCTGATGTCCAAATTAGACATGACAATCTGTTAAAATACGGACAACTACAGAATATGTCAGCAGAAATGGAAACAGCTTAGAACGATTCAAAATTTATACAGTTAAAGAAAAGTAGGAAAACAAAGAGATAGAGACTGAAATTAAAAAGATAGACAAGACATGGAAAGAATTGAAAGCGATGACAAGAGAGAAGAAGAACTGGCAGAAGTTTGTTGAGGACCTGTGCTCCATTGGGAGTTGAAGGATGAAGAAAAAGAAGGAAAACTAAATTATAGATTGCTTCAATTATCCATATATATATATATATATATATATATATATATATATATATATATATATATATATATATATATATATATTTACATCCTCTAATATGGAGAAAGTAGATACTAGTATATTATAACTATATAGAGAATGATCATTTATGAGAGATTTTTTCATGAGGTGATACATTCGCAGTGTACAAAGATCTTAAGTCTTACATTCGCAGTGTACAAAGATCTCAAATGAAGTCTTATTAGTTTACCTCTGAAATTGTACTTTTGCATATTTTTTTCTTAAATTATTGCAAGATTGCAGAAGGGATCTTAGGTGGGTTTTTTAAACTTTAAAATTACTGTATGTAATGTTGACATCACTCATAAAATTGTTGTTAGTAAAGTATTGTAATATCTTATTTATTGTTAAGGATGGGATAAAGTTCAATTATCAAACAAATTTTATGAAATCTGGACAATACTAGCAAATCTTAAATTAAAGCTCAAATTTGTATTTTATGAAGTAACATGAGAAGACAGCAAGATATACAATAGTTTAATTTGATGATTGCTACATTATTATACAATTTGAGAATATTCAGCGAAGGGTAGAATTTATTGCATTGAACTGAATGTTTACAGTCAAGAATATATGTTCATTGTACTTTGTAACTTTATGCTCTGTCAACTTTGTAAAATTGGAATTTTGCTTGCAACATAAACAAAACCACTTTGCATGGTCACCTTTGTAAAAGGGAATTGTGCTTGGGGCCTAAACAAAACGACTTCTCAAAGTCACCTTTGTAAAAGTTAAATTTTTGCTTGCAACATACACAAAAAACAATTTGCATAGTCACCTTTTTAAAAAAAGTTCATTGCGCTTGTAGCACAGACAAAAGTCACATCTCATAGTCACCTTTGTAAAAGGGAAATTGAGCTTGGAAACAAAAACCACTTCTCATAGCCACTTTTGTAAAAGGGGAATTTTGTTTGCAACATAAATAAAAACCACTTCTCATAGCCACTTTTGTAAAAGGGGAATTTTGCTTGCAACATAAACAAAAACCACTTTGTAATAGTTGTAGTAACAAACATG
Source organism: Arion vulgaris (assembly GCA_020796225.1). Taxonomy (NCBI): domain Eukaryota; kingdom Metazoa; phylum Mollusca; class Gastropoda; order Stylommatophora; family Arionidae; genus Arion; species Arion vulgaris. Next base: position 14,608,927 of record CM036762.1, on the reverse strand, counting down.
TGTTTGGAAACATGTTAACACACACATACTCACTCACATATGGACACACCCACAGGTGATCATCTGAAACTGGTGTTTTGGATTTGGCTTTTCTGGTCTTTGTACAAATTTATTTTAAATTATTGCTTTCTGCAATGTTTTTCTTATACAACTTTACTGCAAAATTTATTTTTTGGGTGCATTTGCATCAACTTTAACTTAAAAACCTTCACATTTTATTATACGGAAAGTGTTATTGAATATTTTCTTGAGAATTGTACAGGACATTGATATTGGACCAAGTTTAATTGTTCTTCATAAACTATTATTTTATGATGGTTCAGTATATTTGTGATTTTTTTGTACATAAGATTGTCAGTATAGGACACTTCTTCAAGAAAGTGTTTAGAGAATAATGATAGCCGTCCATCGCAAGCGATGACGACAACAGTCTCTGACGTGTGTTGCTGCACCTATTTGGTGTGTGCGGAGGGGACTGTAATCCCAATCTTCAAACACAACCCCTACCACAGGTGGGGCATACATGATCAAGGTTAGACATGTGTGTTTTATCTTTCTGCACAGCTCGCTTTCACTGCGCCGTAACAGTTTGGTGGTTCTCATCTATGCGAGTTCCTCTTGTGTTGTTACAGCACCACATTTGGCGATCTTGCGCATGGGATTCCAGCATGTGGTGTCTTTATAGTAGCATTTTAGAGACACTTTAAGGGTGTCTTTAAAGCATTTTTTCTGTCCACCAACTGATCGTCTGCCTCCTTCAAGCTTGCCATACATCAATGGTTTTGGGATGAGTTTGTGTTTCTAGAATAATTCTTGAAGAAACTAACATCCACCATTAAATCTCTTGAGACAAGCAATTTAAAAGGATGTCATTTTTCCAATAAAATTTTTTGAATAGTAAAATACTATTATATATAAAAAGACATGAAGGGTTGTAGAAAACCGTTATGAAGGGAGACATCCCTGTAAAACAGAATAAGAGAAAAACAATAAAGAAAATGGATTCAGGATGTAATGATGATTTGAGCATGGTGGTTGTAACAGCGAACGCCTGGCCTACGAGAAAAGAAATTCAGAAGAATGATTAGGGTGGAAAGTTCTGCTCAGGACAAGCTATTTGATGCAAATACTGTTATTTTCTTATAAATATTAATAACAGCTAGACAATGCTAAGTCTAATGCTTTGTTAACTTGCAACATCATTAAAGTTTTCTCATAATATATATCAGGGAGGTTTGCGATGGCAGCGAGTCTTACATTGTTATTTGCAAGCACAACTTGTTTGAATATGTATATATATATATATATATAAAGTGCTATAGAAATTAAGTAGAATAGATTGTTGGAAATGGTAATATTTTTTATTCAAAGTACAGGCGGCAAACTTTAGTTGACATATACAAAAGTTATATTGGATCACTTAATATTTAATTTGTTTGTTTGCTGCAGTCTGATGTGTAGAGGATACATACAATTTGTGCTGACTGTCTGTCTGGCATGTCATAGAATGGGAGACAATATTTCATGTGTATGAAGAAGTGAGCGATAGTATTTTATGTGTATGAAGAAGTGAGCGATAGTTTTTCATGTGTATAAAAAAGTGAGAGATAGTATTTTATGTGTATGAAGAAGTGAGAGACAGTATTTCATGTGTATAAAGAAGTGATAGTATTTCATGTGTATGAAGAAAGTTTTTTTTTAATATGGAGACGGATCGAACATTAGCGAGTTCAGTTAAGGATTTGGGAATTCTGAGCTATTGTATAAATTCTCTTGCTGACACTTTCAGCAAGCTGAATAGGACTGAGCACCAGGTTTTTTTTAGAAAGGCGTGGATGAAACGTATAACATTTTTGCCTGCAGAATGTCTTAATCAAATGCATTATTTGATTAACCATTGTTCACTTTATCAACCATTATTTATATTATTTATTTTCTATAGTTCATAATTACCTGGTAACATTTGCATAGCATTTGTCATGTGATCAGGTAAGATAGTAATTTCTTGTCATTGACTGTACAAACACACACACACACCAATGAGGTTCAACTTTAATATTAATATAGAGCAGACCAACACTGTGATGTCCTAACCTGACTTGGAGAGCAGATTCCCTTAGTAGTAAAATATTGTCCGTAAAACATTCTGAATTAAATAAGTATTCATTTTAAAATGTGATTATAGTTAACTGATTAGCTCTCTCTTCACCTTTCAACTCCCAACGGAGCACAGGTCTTCAACAAACTTTTTCCAGCTCTTCCTATCTCTTGCCACTCCTTCCAATTCTTTCTATGTTTTACCTATCCTTTTGATATCAGTCTTCAGCTCTCTTCTCCAGGTCTGCCTAGGCCTTCCCCATCTCATCTTTCTCTGCGGGTTCTAAAACAGTGCCTGTCTTGCAATTCTTCCGGTCGGTCTTCTCAATGTATGTCCTATCCATCACCGGCGTCTCTTCCTGAGCTCTTTATCCACTGGTATCTGCTTATTTCTTTCTCTGAGTTGCTCATTTGTAATCTTATCATGCCATCTCAGTCCCTCTATTGTACGTAAACATCCATTTATGAAGGTCTGTAGTTCTCTGGTGGTTTCTTTTGTTGTCTTCCATGTTTCCGAGCCATAGAACAGCACTGACTTCACATTTGATTGAAAGATTCTCAGCTTTGTGTTTGTTCTAATCTGCTTTGACTTTCATATCTGATTAGCTACTGAATTTAAAAACAGGTTGTGACTGAATTAAATTTAGGCCCTATTTCCCATTGCAGGTGTATGTACAAATTCAGCTGCAGTTTTCTTAATTATTAACAGATTTTTATGTGTAATTTACCATTTTGGAGGTAAATGATTTTTCTTTAAGATCGTTCTGAAACACATAAACAGCAGCACTCCCAGTGTCTTATAGGAGCCAATCAGTTGAAGAAGCTAACATCAATTCAGTGTATTTGCAAAATATAACGATAAATAATGTTAAGTAAATCCGATTATGGGTCATATTTATATATATATATACCTAATATTAGCTGTAATGTATCTGCAATATTTTCTCTGTGACATAGTAGCACGATCTGACTGACTGACTGTAATTTGTCAACCTCTTGATGTCTATTATGTGTAAACAGTTGAATATAATATGAACTTTTATTTGATAGACTTTCATCATTAGATGTTCCCAAACATCCAGTCTCAGTTTAGTTGTTTTCTTTAAGTTTGGATGATCTCCTTTTTTCTAACCAGAACTTTGAGTTTTCACTTTTGAGCAGCCAATGTCAAATTGAAAAATCTGCACGTTTTCTGTAGTTGTGGGAGACTACCATAAAAGGTATTATAAACAGATTGGTATGGTGAGCTGGGTTCTTGTCTAACTTTCTGTAGTCCAGGACATTCAAAGTGTGGATCTAAATTTGTGACATTTTGAAACCACAACTTCCTTTAACAAACATCTAAAAGCACTATAGTAGTAATTTTGATTATATCATATTTCATTTGAAATGAGAATATGTCAGGAAAATGAAGATGGCTTGTTCTATATACCAGTATTGTAACATGAACATTGCCCACAAAGTCCTGCCCCCATACATCTGAAATTATAATTTTAAATATTACACTGTTTATGATGACCAGGCACTAGACTGGACCAGCTCAGATGTCAGCTGATGTAGTCGTATGATGTTCTCTCTGATCAGCTTCTTGACTTCATGATGGAATAGGATCTACTAAATCAGTTCTCTCTGATGGATTGAAGTCTCTAGGGGAAGTAATAACTGTAATACTGTCTTCCTGACTAGTTTATGCAAATTGTTCCATTATTTGAGTTCATTTAAAATTTTAAAGTCTTACGAATAGAAATATATTTGTGCCGTCCATTTTAAAATTTTGATTCCTTTTTCCTCACATCATATAGTTTCTTATCTGATATAGATATAATTGTCTCCTGTCCTAACTAGAGGTATTAGAAACCAAGCTCTTCTGTAATCATCTATCTATTTTAGCATTGTAGTAGTATTTGATTAGCTTTTTCAACTTCATGCAGCGTAGATAAAGAAAATTGGGAGTGGTTGGCCAAAGACAGGCAAGCATGGTGAGCGGCAGTGAAGTGCGACTCAAAAGAAAGAAAAACACCATCACATATGGAGGCAAAAGAGAGGACAGAGGGGCCATCCTATGTATAAGCTCCAGTTTCACTTGCAGCAACTGTAGCAAGGATTACCACTCCAGAATAGGCCATTTCAGCCACACCTGACGTTGTGATTCAGTACATACAAACTATGTGATGCAAAATCTATTCTTTCCTGAGACAGAGGCCAATGAATAGTATTTGATATACTCCTTGTCTTCCATTAAGAGAGCAGGCATAGCTTAGTGCTAATGCACTGTATTCTTGCACCAAGAAACATTGTTTCTTTCCTCTACATTCTATTTTCCTAGAATTGTATCTTGAGGTGCTGCTGTGTAAGGGTTCTGATAGTGATATAGTCAGCTGCTGAAAGGAGCAAACATTTTAGTTGGCTGCCCTGAGTGCCTTGATGATGATGATTTTATGAAAAGTTATTGTATTCTCATTCATCAAATTATTGTTGCTCTTGATTTTCCTTGTTACTCTGGTTACCAGGTCTTTCTTGCCCAGAATGTGTCTCATGAGGTTTTTCTCATCTTATTGTATTTAGTTAGCTGTGAACTTTTAATTCACCTGTCTTTTAGGATTTGCTCAGTTAATTGTCTGGCTATGCACATTATTCATAACATTCTCAAAAAATGCATCTTTGCTGCAACTAGAGTTTTTTTAATATCTATAAATGCATTACCATGCCTTACATCCATAAAATAGTATTTGTTCAGCATAACACTGCACAAATATCTTGCTCATCTTCTAAATTACATCGGGACCCGTCCAGTGCTATAAAGTTCATGCACTGCAGCTGAGATCTTCCTATGTAAGAAAGAGATCGGAGCATGCATGGTTACTCACCGAAGTGCAATGATGATGGTCAAATTAGTCAACACTGCAAAACTTATCTTTTCCCATTTATTCTCATTGTCTTATTTGTTAGTATTTTATTTTACTACAAGCAGATTTAACCTGTGCAATATATTCTTTATTTCTATTCTATTATTCTTATATCTTTCTTATTTTTTTATGAGGGTTCCAAATATTTAAAATTACTGCTCTCTTTTTAAAATTTATCTTTCTAATGTAGTTTATTTTTTCTACCTTATTTTGTGATTTGATATTTTGTTAGTTCGGTTAGAAGTTTTACTAGTCTTCCCTATTATTGATACTAACAGTTTAAGAGATAAATTCAGTTTTAGTGATAATTGTGCTTTTTATTAAGTAATATACTACGTATTTAATAAAAAATATTCATATCAAACTACTGCTATCAGTCAAACATGGATTCTATTTAACTCTTACAATACAAAAAGCCACCTCACAAGCCAAAATATTAAATAGAAACCAAATTATTGATGACATAAATTGACGCTAATTGTGTATAATTCTTTGTAGAATACATTGGATTAGTTTATCAAATATGCATTACAGCTGTACATTCCAATATAGGAAAGAGTGCTTTGCTGCATAACAAGAAACGAGTAGTAGATTTTGTTAGAGCATTTAAAATTACAAATTTTATTCTGAAGAGCAGCTTGTAAAAGCATGGATCTAGTGTGTTAATACTAAGAGTTAAGGAGCAAAGAAGAAGGTCACAATGTGTGAGGGTGAAGTGCTTGAGAGAAACCAACAATGTTATCAGAAGAGATAGAATTAGAAATTTGTTATCAGAAGAGATAGAATGAGAAACACTAACATTGAACAAATTGTAGGAACCATATCTGCTATACAATCAATTAAGATACAAAAAATAAAATGATTCAACCATTTTGTGAGAATGAAGCCAGATCGACTACCACTTTGTGCCTTCAACAATAAAAGATCGAGTCTAAGAGAAAAGCAATATGCAGAGGAATAGACAACATTAAAGAACTACTGCAACAACATGGACTTGCAGCAACCTCTGCCATGACCCAACAGCCAACAGCAAGAACTTAAAACTTCCCTCGTCGTCTCACAACATAAGTGGCTACACAAGACAAACAAATATTACCCAAAAGGGGCTTGCACTGAGACAAATATGTCTGATAGAATAAGCAAAATCATCATCTTCAACATCTTTTTTAAAAAATATATATCCTGTTTGACCTCGCAGCATCAGGATAAGAAGAGATTTCTAAAACAGACTTTTGTGTGTGCACTTTGTGTATTGGTGTCTTTCACTGCCTCTGTTATTTCTGTGGTCCACCTTTTGTGTGATCATGTTAACTGACAGTAAATAAAGCTAAACTTATTCAGACAGAAAAGTTTAGTACATATTGGTCTGTTTAATTAATGCTTCTTAATATCATTATTGTGCACATTAATGCCTAACCATGTTCAGTCATTGTTGTGATATTTATTATGAAATTATCATACATTTAAACAAATTTGTTTTTATCCACTCGGCCAGATGTTCAGAGGAGCGTCTGGCCTAATGAATAAGAGCACTGGCTTCCATTTGGGAGACCCAAGTTCTATCCCCGTACGGCCAAGTTTTTTTCTGTTGGGGCATAAATAAAACATCCTAACTTGAACAGTTTCACGATGACTGCACTAGCCATGCGACTATTAAATTCCTCAGGCTCATGTCCTTCCCTGTCCTACACCGCTCTTAAAAGCGGTATTACACAATCAGTAAAGACAGTTTTTTTCTTTTTAAATGCAAATTTGTGCTTATCATATTAAATTATTTTTCGACAACTTTATATACATTTCAACCATTGATGTCATTTGTATTTTATAACTGCAGTGAGTTCTCTGTTTATGAGATATTGTGTACTTGGGGTTCTCATATATACAGAAATATATTTAGATAGAATAGGATTTTCCCCATTTAAATACATATAAAGCAAGAGGGAATGCATTCCACCAACATTACACATTAATACTGGAATACCCCTATATTGAGAAACAATCCCAGTATGTTTCAGTTTTGAAACCAGCATTCTAAGCACTTGACTATATCGCTCTACCTGTGCCAGTACAAATATTGTGAGTTTGCCTTCCAATTCCCACCCCAAAAAAATATTTTTTTTAAATAAGCCGAAGGATTGACTTTTTTGCACCAGGTATACTCCATTCAGCTCGGTCCCTCTCCGCAGAAAAGGCAGCCCATCTGTCTAGAGTATTTCACACACTCCGTAGCTTCTGTAACAATCCTAGGGGTCTCTGGAATAACTACACTCATGAACAGAACAGTGCATTCTTAATTCAAACCCATGAACTTCGGAACTCGAGGCAACATTGACAGCTCAAGTTTAACAAAAATTAAAGCGTTGATTCATATAATTTTTTGAATTGCTATAAACAGAGAACTGACTGTACTTATATTTAATATTGCCTATATTGATCATGTCATTTATATTATGATATGCACACTGTGATTTCTGCTATTGTTCATGACCATTATCTATTTAAATACTGCTGCTGTTACATGAAACTCACGTCTTTCTGTGACATTTACCATACCACTTGTTTTTGTTTTTTCCTTTCAATTTGATCATATTACCTCTAACCTTCTCATCAAGTGCTTCAAGAAACTGCTTCCAGTAAATTATTATATTTATAAAATCTAGCTAACAACTATCGTTAAGCTCCTATCTTTTCCCTAAATAAGGAGATTAAGAAAGAGAATTTGTGCATCATTGATTGAGTTGAAAGTTACGAACAGGGCACAATAGGCTGAGGTGCCATCTGTTTGAGTACAATGAGTTGAAAGTTACAACAGGGCACAATAGGTTGAGGTACCATCTGTTTAACAAGTACAATGAGTCGAAAGTTGCGAACAGGGCACAATAGGCTGAGGTGCCATCTGTTTGAGTACAATGAGTTGAAAGTTACAACAGGGCACAATAGGTTGAGGTACCATCTGTTTAACAAGTACAAAATAGGCCTTTCTGACATATGCACATGTGGCATCAGCAAGATGACAGAGACACACATACTGCAGGAATGTCCAACATACAGTGAACAGAGAGACAACACATGATCAATCCCCATGTTAGTCCAAGACAAAGCTATATGGAGATGTACATGGACTCTGGTTGACCACTACTAACTACTTTAAAAGTATACAAATCGATGTCTGAAAACGTTGGCAGAAGAAAAAGAGTTGGAAGTCTCTGATCATTTCAAGTATTTCGTTGTTATCGTAAAATATATCACGAAGATGACATCTGATAACTGTCCACCTGGTACCTCAATGTTTATATGCATTCATTTGTTGTAGATTTTTTGTTTAGATTTTGTTGATTATAGGTGAATGTTTAAAATCTCATAAACTGCTAAAATGACTAATGTGGAGGTGTTGAATGAGGCCAAGACACAGAGAAAGCTCATCAATATAAAAAATAGGCAGTCATCATTTTTCGGACATGTTATGAGGTATGGAGGTTTAGAACACATTGTAACAACAGGTAAAATCTAGGGAAGACAAGACTGAGGAAGACAGAGAGAAAATGTTGGACATCCTGACTTCATGGCATGGAAGAGCGTCAACATCCGAGATGATAGCAAATGCTAGAGACAGAAATTTGTGGAGATCCATGACAGCCAGCACAGCATCTGATGATGATATTTTTTTTAGCAATTTATTTGTCTTCAATAAGTTAGCGGAGATAATATTATTTGTTTCCTTTACTTGGAGGGGAAAGGAGAATAGATTTATTATAAGATGAGAGTTGGAGCACATTGTTGGGCCAAGTACAATTAATAGAGAGAAGATACTAAACAGTTTAACATCGTTGCATGGAAGTAAGTCGATAACAAAACAGGTTAACAGCTGTAGGGATATGATGTTCATGATCACCTTTGCAGCTGACATGATTCATGAGATAGATAGAAAATGATCCCAGTTACAGTCATTCTGTTGTTGGTGTGATTATAAAGATTTATTTATATATTTCCATGACTATTCAGTATACATCTCTCATCTCTGCTTCCATGCATTTTCAGTATATTTCTGTTTCTATTCGAATGCATATTGGGTATGTGTATGTCTCTATTTCCATGCCTTTTCAGTAAATGTCTGTGTCTGCATTTCTATGCATATTCAGTATAAGCCTGTCTTCTCTATTTCAATGTATATCTTAATTATAAAACTGAATATTTGTGTGTCTGTCTCATGAAAAACTCACTTAACCTTTAAGCCACAGCACTTCAGAAAAAGTTCCTACTGAATTCCCAGGACAAGGGAAATAACTCCGCAACAATGAAAAGTGTTTGTGAAATCAAATTCATAAAAAATACAATTTCTAATCAATATTTGTGATTTAAAGTTCAATTTAGTCAAATGGATGAGGTACTAATTTGTGAGCATGTGCGTTCACAAATGGGCCATCATGCATGAAAAGGGTCACCATGTCTTAGAATTGATATTTTGTTGTGTAATCATTCATAGAAATAGTACAATGATAGACGGAAGCTAACTGTTCTAGACATTGTGATTATTATTATCATTGAAAGTTGACTTATTATATAAAGTCTGATACTTTCAAATGGTGGTTACACTTATCCAAGGCTGCTGTTTGCCCACATATTTCTACCGATATATACAAAATGAGTCACCGTTGATATCCCTTATTGTATTTTTTGTGATGTATTCTTATTGATTTATTTTATGTTAACATTGCACTTGTCTTTGGTATTCTAAAATTCTTGTGTTTTATATAGGATCTAAGAAATGGGCAGACCTGCCTATTTTATTTTTAATTCTTCCAGCAAAGATCATATTTAAGTTTATCATTATGTTTAATTCTCCAACACTTTTCCTATCCAAGTTTCTTGTCCCATGTTTAATTCTACAATATTTTCCTATCCAAGTTTCTTGTCCCATGTTTAATTCTACAATATTTTCCTATCCAAGTTTCTTGTCCCATGTTTAATACTTTCGCTGCCACCGACGACAAAAGTCGGCAAGTACTAACTCCCTTTCACTGCCGCCGACTTTTGTCAACGGGCATGTGCCGCGATGTCTTTTTAAACAGGGAGTATCGCTTGCAAAACGGGTTCCGTGGACGTACTACTTCCGTATTGTTCCGATGAGCTCTCCAAAATGGCGGGTCTAACATACACTCGTAAACGTCGGTATAAGTCCGATTTTTGCAATTTTCGTGAGTAAACAAAAATTTTCAAAATGGACGTCGTAGCTGATGAATAGTTATGTTCAAAATGACACTTTTTTCGGACTTTTTAGCCAGTGATAGTGTTAAAACGAACTCTGAATGTGATATGAATTTGAACTGTGATTCACGTGACGATGTTTATAGATTGATAGCAGACATTTCCAGGGGTACAGGAGTAGATGACGGACACCCAACGCGAAAATGACGGAATATCGTACTGTGGATAGGTATGGGGATATCAGTTACTACAATAGCTTGTGGATTATAAGGAATATATTCCACATATAGACAGGTTAGTAGCTCATTAATATATGAACACTATTCCATAGTTTAAAAGTCCTAAGTTTATTAGTTTATTTTTTACGATTTTTGAAATTGTCACTCTGAAAACTGATCATACCGAAAAATAGCGTGGCACTGGGCCAGACTTTGTTGAAAATGCGTGGCAGCAAAAGTGTTAATTCTCTAACACTTTTCCTATCCAAGTTTCTTGTCCCATGTTTAATTCTCTAACACTTTTCCTATCCAAGTTTCTTGTCCTATTTAATATTCCAACACTAATAGATACCTTGTGAGACAGATTTGCGTAATAAATAGCGCTCACTTATCGACTCAAGACATAAAGAGGGTAGTGGGTTTAATCTCACATGCGATGTTTCACACATCAGGAAAGGAATTGGCCCTCCTGCACACTAGGGTCTAGTAATGTGATGCGACTATCACTTCATACCCTAAGGTCTGAAAATGCTACAGAAATTTATGTTTTTTAAATAGATACCCAGTTTCTTGTATATATTGTAAAAATGACAGTACTGATGTGGTATGAAGTGAGGTGGGTCTAGTATTTGAGTCAAATGTTGACATTTACTTTATTTATCAATATATTTATCTTTGATTATTTGTGATAACTAACTTATAAAGTGTTCACACGTTTCATTCATATTTCATTAGTGCATTTACTTATTTTATTTTGTGAAGTTGCTAAACTCCTTGTTGACCAAACGCCACACTGCGTGGCTTTTGGTTGGACATGTTTTACCAGGAGCCACACTATAAAGTTTGTTATTGTAAAAACAAATAGCTTGTAAAACATCTCTTTGCCCTGGTTCACTAAGAGTTTAGAAAAGAAAAATGTAATGCTAAATTAGTTGTTTAATTAAATATAACCTGTTTACATTTTTGATTGACTGATGTCAAATGACCGGTCATTAAGTGATCCTCATTGTGATTATATTTGTTTGTTAGGCTGTGCAGAACCGGCAGACCCTTAAGTGAGCAGTCACTTTGACAGAAGAGTTTGCATGCTGATTGTTCTTGTGACATGCTGGATATCCATGTCTCTCATCCATCCTCATATATGGCTTGTCCTACTTGATATTCCAAATTCTTTCTGCATTTTTATCGTAGCTACTTCTTCAGTTGATTTGCCCCATTTCAACAGAGGATCATTAGATGAATATAGGATGCCCTTATTGTGATACAGTTGTACATTTCTCTATCTATATCATTGTTGTCATTTCTTGCAGTTGACATTTATCTGTGGAACAGTGTTGAAACCTGTGAGCTTACTAAATCTAATTTTGCAATCATTGCATTCAAGTTGCATTTGTTTTAAGATCAGACCAATATTAACTAGTTTTATTCATATTTTTATTTGTTTGTCATGTGGGTATGTGTAACTACCGACATGCAACTATTAATATTTTTATTTGTTTGTCATGTGGGTATGTGTAACTACTGACATGCAACTATTTTTATTTGTTTGTCATGTGGGTATGTGTAACTACCGACATGCAACTATTAATATTTTTATTTGTTTGTCATGTGGGTATGTGTAACTACCGACATGCAACTATTAATATTTTTATTTGTTTGTCATGTGGGTATGTGTAACTACCGACATGCAACTATTTGTGTTTTTATTTGTTTGTCATGTGGGTATGTGTAACTACTGACATGCAACTATTTTTATTTGTTTGTCATGTGGGTATGTGTAACTACCGACATGCAACTATTCATATTTTTATTTGTTTGTCATGTGGGTATGTGTAACTACCGACATGCAACTATTCATATTTTTATTTGTTTGTCATGTGGGAATGTATAGCTACCGACATGTAACTATTTGTGTTTTTATTTTACAAATTTATAGTCGCAGATGTCATGTAAAGTGGTATTTATAAATGTAATTTATAATAAACGGATTATGGTTTCATTTTCAATTTGGAATATCTTCATTGCACTCCTGACATGTCCGTAGGTGCTCCGTTCTACTTCGCAATATCTCCAACAGCATAAACAGTAAAGTGTAAATGGTACCCTATTCATACTTCGAGATATATAGGGAAATACAGTGTTAAGCCCGTATATTTTCAGCAACCATGGGCGCACAATGGGTGATGTGGTCAAGACAGCCACCTTTACTTTCCAGTGATTTTCCTGGTAACCCAATTGAGACTGGGTCAGCTGTTACTGTTTGAAAAATATTATGAATAACTGACATTCTATTAGAAATAATTTCAGCTTTGTTCCAATAAAAATGATGAATTAAAAATCTAATACAAAGGTTAGTGATAGTTTAAGCCATATTTTCCATTGAGAATGCAATAAAATAAGAAGTAGAAGGATGATGGTGTCTCAGATCTGCTAGTACTGAAAGGGCATCCATTAAGATGATGATTTGTTTCACTGCCTGGTGTTATATTCTGTAAATGTGTATAGTTATCGATAATTTATTCAAGAAATATATTTTTATTTAAATATCTCTTTCGCCCTTCTGATCCGATATATTGGTTCGCAGTATATTTTAGCATGATGCAAATCCATTATGTTGGCTAATTTAGTATACATTGTATCTAAACATATGCCTGGAGGTTAAGACAAATTTATGGCGTGAAAGAGTTAGCTTAGTAGTTCCTTTCTTTGTTTGAGTCTTTTATTGAAACTGTTTTATGTTTGTCATAGGTTATATCAGTCTTATTTTCTTCTTTGTGCCTTTGTGAATGTTGATGTGGGACAGATTTGCGTGAGCATTAGCCTATCGACTCAAGACTCAAAAGGTTGTAGGTTCAATCCCATACTTGATGTTCCGCACATGAGGAAAAGAATTGGCTCTCCTACCTCCTGAACACTAGGGACTAGAAATGTGAAGCGACATGCACTTCATACCCTAATTTTGAAAAAGGGCAACTGGAAATTTTATTATTTATGTTAAATGTTTTTTTATATCAATATGAGACCAAATTTTGTTGGGTTTTACACATTTGTTTATTTTTTCACATCTGGCGCCAACATTTAATTTACTGTCCATCAGAACGACAGGCAAACATCTTCACTACAGACTCTAGCTTTTACCGTCTTTTATTCTTCCAGCTGATAGAAAGGGTCATAACATGCAGAGACTATAATTGGTATAGTCTTGTTAGAGACAATGTGTCCAAATCTGTTGTTTTGTATTAGTTTTGTGTGCTGATAAATGTGTATTATTGATGTTAATGAATCGTGAGAAAGTGTCTTATTCCTTAATGACTGATGAAAACTTATCTCAACATATTGTTTTTAATTATTATTGTTAATGCTGTCTTCTTATTGTTACATCTGATTTTTGTTACATGTGTAACGTAACCATTGACATAAATAATATATATATTTATATATGAATAATTAGTGTAATTTGTTGTAAATAAATATACCGAATGCAGATATTTAGCATTTTTGGAAGAAACAAGTGTCAAACACTGAAATAGATCTAATAACCGTATATCTCTCGAGTCCCATCGACAAGCCTGTATTCCTCAATCCGCATCTCTTTCAGGAGAGTCCGGTCTAAGTTGGTCAAAGTCATTTGAGTAGTATTCTCCTTGTTTTCAAAGTGACTGCAGAGCATTTGAAGATGATCTGCGTCAATCCAACGCTGCACTCCCCAACACTGCACTCCCCAACACTGCACTCCCCAACACTGACCATAACGTTTTGAAGACCTTCTTCGAATACTCCATATCGACCACTTATTAAACCACTCTGTGTGATTTGTATGTGATCAGAGCCTAAGAGCGATTGTACATTGTGCCAGTTATGCGCCTACAAGTAGGCTAGCGCATCTGATTTCTGCTACGCTTTTATTTACTAGGGTAGCTTCCCTGGTCCCCTACCTTAATCACCTCTTACGACATAGATTGTAGTGTTAATATTCTTTTCTTCACTTACGGTTTAAAAAACACAGGTGGTTTTGAAGAACACAAAGTTCAATTTCAATGTTTGACAATTGTTTTTTTCTGAAAACCCTAAATACCTATTAACTGTCTATTTATTTACCATATTCATTGTCTCCGGTGCTTTACCTGGGGGTTCTTCCAACACTTTATTCAGTTGTGACTATTGTAGGGAAGCATTCGATTAACTTGTACAAGAGTTATTAGAATACTTTCTATGCTTATTGACTTGTTTTTTTTTTCCAAAGTCTTTTATGACATTCTACAATTCTATTTCTATGACCATCTTTTTTTCTTGGTTGAGGGAAATCACAAAATACACTTTGGTGACCTTATTACAGTTTAGTTGCCATTGGTAACAGACTGATCAATTTGACTTGTACATATTATAGTTTTTAAAAAAATTATTATAATATATTAATAAATTATATATATATATATATCTGCGGTTGTTGATTTGTTTATTTGTATGAATGTAATACTACTTCTAGTATGGGGATGGAGGCTGAGACCGTTTCTGCTGCCCTCCATTGGCTCTCTGGAACTCCATTTACTGGGGCCATTGTTGTATCTGACTCTCAGTCGATGTTTCACAAGATCCAAAAGTGCAGGTTTTGTTATGAGTGGATGTCGTCTATAGAAGTTTCTAAACCCCATAGGCTTACAGGGATCTACTGTCCTGGATATGCGGGTATTTGCATCGATTGTTGAGGAGTTGAAGATGGATAAGGAGGATGTTCTTAGGTCTCTTCGTGACTGCCTGTTGTATGCAAATACTAAAATAGATGTTGAATCGATCCAGGGATTTAAGCAGTTTGGAGCTACCCGTTGTACAGTAGAACTGCGGGGCGGGGTGAGGCATGTGTTTAATCAGCAAGCCACGGGAACCATCAGTATGCATACTCTTCGATATCTGTTGGGGTAGACTGAGCACCAATGTGTCTGCCCGGAGTGCAATGACGTCTGTTTAATAACCAATGTACGTAGTGTATAAGGAGTTATTGGTTAATAGAACTGGTTGTTCTACACCCCGGGCAGATCCATATGTTCTTAATTTTCCCTCAGAAAATGAAGAGTATGTATGAGTTTCCTGTGTATCCCTTTTGGTAAAGCGAGAACTCTGTAAGTCTGAATTTGAACGGATAGTAAAATTGTATAACGTGATCTTCCTCTACATACTATCAAAGCCAAACCGGGACGCTGCTATCAAACGATAGAAGAAAATTAGTCCTGACAGAGATGAAGTGCCTAAGCAAAATGATGGCAGTATCAAAAGACGACCGGCTAAGAAATGCAGACATCAAGAAAACAAGTGCGTAACACCAGAACTAAACGAGAGCCAACTATAAACTTATTTATAGTTATTTATAAACTTATTTATAACATGATCTAGAGTTGGCTGTGACTTAACTCAATCCTGTCAAAGAGCAAATATAACAATCACCCAATTCACTAGAGCAGCCCAAGATAAAAAACAGATAACCACGACACTGGGTAACAACCCGGTAACATTGTGACGACATAAGAAAAGAAGAAGATTAAACTTAACCAGGAAACGACAAATTAAATGGTTCGGCCACGTAAGCAGATTATCAACAGACAGTGCGCCTCAAATGGCTATACTACTCAGATACAAGATAAAAGTACGTCCACGCAAAAGGTGGACGACAGAAATAGCAGGCAGTGGCGCATACAAGAACTCGTTCTAGAAATCTCTTCTGTTGCTGGGAGGGAGACAAAACAGAATTAGAGAAAAGAAAGAATAAAAAGTAGAATACAACTCTGAGGAATAGCAATCAAGGCTTGGACCTTCTCTGTAATCTCATACGACAGAAAGATCAAGGAAGCCAGATTTAGTATGACAACAAGTGGCATGACAATGGCCTTCACGGCAGGGAGTAAGGCCATACTCTGACTTGAGTTGCAGAACTATACTCAAGCGTGCATTCTGATTGATTCATTGAGTATAATCTGGAAGGTGAAGACTGTTTCGGTACGCAGACATTGGGCTGAATCCCTACAAGAGTGAACAATTAATATATTTACATTCCATCTTCATTTCGGGACACGTGGGTGTCGATGGCAAGGAGAGAGCGGACAAGCTGGCTGACTCTGTCCCCATATCAGGCGGTTAGCTAATGTATAGATCTGACATTCTAAACGCCCTCATGAGTGTGGCCGCAAAGAGGTCTTTCATTTAAGGCGGAGACCCACCCAGAAATAGGTTGTATTTTTTAATTCACAGAAAAAAAACTACCAAACATATTATCATACAATTTGGCCACTTGTTGCAAAACGCATCGTTTTCGATGACAAACAACGTTTAGTGTATGCACTGTAATTAGCTATCTAAAAATAATTAATTTTCTTGAAAATATATTGTTAAAAAACCCCCTGCATCGGGGAGAGGCTTTCATAAACATAAGAAGTGCAAAGAATGCCAAACTGGCATATGATTTACATATCACCCATAGCTATAGCGTGGCCAACGTTATTAACGTAGTTACGTTGGCCACGGCTATAGCGTGAACCTCCAAAAAATCTCTAACTCAATTGGTTTTGTAGATATTGGTTTGTGCAATGTAACCCTTCCAAATTAAAAAAATTTCAAATTAGAAAAGCAATATCTCTGCTTATATACAGTTTAGACAAAAGTGGAGGTTCACGCTATAACTATGGGTGATATGT
Organism: Arion vulgaris; assembly: GCA_020796225.1. NCBI lineage: Eukaryota > Metazoa > Mollusca > Gastropoda > Stylommatophora > Arionidae > Arion > Arion vulgaris. Next base: position 14,591,818 of record CM036762.1, on the reverse strand, counting down.
ACATCATATGCCAGTTTGGCGTTCTTTGCACTTCTTATGTTTGTGAAATACTCTCCCGATACAAGGGGGTTTACAATATATTTTCAAGAAAATTAATTACTTTTAAAATAACTAACTACAGTGCATACACAACATGTTGTTTATCATCGAAAACAATGTCTATTGCAACAGATGGCCAAATTGTATGACAATATGTTTGGTAGTTTTTTCTGTGAATTTAAAAAATACAACCCTTGTTCTGGGTGGGTCTCCCGCCTTAAAACAAAGTGGCTGTCGATCATTTGAAGCTGATCCGCGACAATGCAGATAATCCACCCCAACACTGACCCGATCGAGACACGTGGGCAAGACTGTTATACCGGCTGATCGAAGTCTGACTATCAAACAGGTTGCAGGCGATGTTGGAATTTAATTTGGTACTAGCCAGAAAATCATCACTGGAGATTTACAAATAAGACGTGGGGACCGCAAAGTGCATTCTTCGTCTCTTGACAGTGATGCAGGAGGATAATTTATAATGGCTTTCTTGAGAGAGCCAAAAACGATTATAACTTCCTGTTCTCGATTATCACGTGATGAAAGTTGGGTGTACGAATCTGACCAAAAACAAATCTCCCAGTGACAAACAGCATCAACCCTTGACCAAAAGCTTCATCCCCTTGACCAAAGAAGGTACAACAGATCTGTCCAATGTCAAGACCATGTTGGTTGTGTTCTTTGACGTTGATGGGCTAGTTGATCACGTGAATATCTTAGAGGTCAGATTGTAAATGCCGAATTCTTCAAAATACTCCTGAAACACCCCCGCGACTGTGTGAGCTGAGAAGAGACGCACATGCAGTTGGATCTGCGTCATGAGAATGCTCTTACTCACAGGTCTTTGATCACAAACATTTTTTTGCGTGCCAAAACACAATATTCCATTGCTTCAGCACCTCCATACTCCACTAGTCTTGTTCATTTTGACTACTTCTTGTTTTCACTACTTTTTGAAAACGCTGAAGGATGTTCGATTCGGTGACAACGCGACGAGACAACTGAGAGCTATTACAGAAAGTGTCTATCAGAGGTGCTATCGTCATTGACAAGAACTTCGGAATACGTGTATACAATAACAAGAGTACTACTTTGAACAAAAGAGAAACTCGCATAGTTGAGAATCGATGAGGCGCAGAGAAAGCGAGCTGCGTGAAAAGACAGAACACTCAACACCCACTTGTATAACCTTGATCATGTTTGCCCCACCTGTGGTGTGGGATTGTGTTCGAGGTTTGGGATCCTACAATCATTCCCCACCCCCACGCCCCACCCCCACACACACAAAAGAGGTGCAGCAGTACACGTTTGCGCCTGTTGTCATCGTCGCTTGTGATGGACGGTTTAGTACTATTTTGAAAGAGATATAAACAACTTACTTTTAAATTTACAAACTTGCGCACAAAATAAGTTGAACCCGGAACTTATTGGTCAGTCCTCGGTATGTATCAGAAGCCAGAGTGGTTACCGGGGCCCAAATTGGGGTGTAAAGAATAGAACCACTGTTACCTATCACGCATGCCGTAAGAGGCTACTAAGGAGGTTGGGCGTGGGGCTAGCTATCCCACACCGTAAAAATTACAGAACGGAGAGCGAACCGAGTAAACGCTGGCTGAAACCGGACACATCGCCGAAAGATAAGCACCAGAGCTCCAAATGGTGCTGAAGATGTGACGTAAAACACACCCAATGCTAAGACTGCATGAATCAGGTTTCCACATGAATAGAATTTATAGGTCTGGTACATCGATCTGGACGGTGGTCGTGAGAGAGAGAGAGAGAGTATCAGAAGCGAAATATTTAAACATGAAGTAAGGTAGTTGTTACAAAGTACAAAAGCCAGATGCAGCAGTGTTTCAACCAAAAGGCCTTCATCATGCAAAGGATACAGGAATAATACAGGATACAAGATGACGGTTCATTTTCATTTTAGGGAAGATGGAAATTAATTATTTCACTTTATCTATGATGTCGGTAATATTGGACTGGTGTCGTATATCCTCTTTGCTCTTGTATCCTCTGTGGCTGAGTGGTTAAGCCCTTTGCATTGCGAGTCGAAGGTCGTGGGTTCGAATCCTGACCGCGGCCTTCTGTTCACGAGTGCAGTTTTTCCAGAGACCCCTAGGATTGTTGCCGGAGCTACGGAGTATGAAATGGCGTGCCATTTCTGCGGAGAGGACCGTGCCATAAGGGTAAAACCAGGTGCAATGAAGTCAATCCTTCGGCTTTAAAACCCTTTTTTTCTTCTATCCTTTGCTTGATAACGGTATTTTGGTCAAAACGTTACTCTATCTTGTTTTTGTGTTTTGTAAAGCTACCTAACTTTATGTTTTCTTATGTCGTCAATAATAATTATTAGGTAAACTACGACTAGTGTTACTCTAAAAGAAGAAGTTGTAGGGTAAATTAGCATAGATTGGGTGTAATATTCACAAAATAGACGAGACTGCATTAAAACTATTTGATTGGCAAAACACGTAATCACAAAGTACTGTAGTTTTACAAATTACAAAAACAATGACAAAACACAACAACGTTTCGACCAACAAGGCCTTTATCAAGCAAACGAACAGGAGTGACACATTTTAAAAAAACAAATGGACGACTAAATACAAACGTTTCTAATGAAAATCTGGGAATAAAAACGAATAACGAAATAAATGTAACACAAAAACACACATAAAAACTAGAAATAGAACGGAAGAGAAACAATGAAAAATCTAGTAAATATATAACTTGAATACATGCAACATATACCCATATAGATTACAAGACATGGGAAGAGAAAGTACAAGAAGCATAGGAATGTAATACGTTGAGCCCACGTGGTCGCAAGGTACCATACAAAGAAATCAACCGATTCTCCAGAGCAAATCGACTGCGATCATCCGAGGAACATGATCGGATGGCTGTGACCTGGACATCGTGAGCTCCTAAATGGCCAGTATCATTGAAATGGGTGGCTACAGGGGTCACAGAGCATTGGCGTGTGTCGCGCAAGTGTTGGGCGAATCGGCCACTGAGCCTCTTGCCTGTCTCGCCAATATAAGCCTTGTTACACCGTTTACAGATAATGGCATAGATAAGATCACGGGACTCGCATGTGAAACTATCATCAATAAGAAACGTGGCTAAAGGAAAAGATACAGTACGCGTCTGTATCCCATAAGCACACGTGTTGCAACGCCGACGGCCACACTGGACAGTACCAAAATGAGTCTGGATATTGGACTTAAGGCGACTGTGTACCAATATATCCTTAAGATTTCTGTCCCGTCTGTAAGCCACCAAAGGATAATTGGGAAAGACAGAACGGGTCTCAGGATCTGATTTAAGGATAGACAGATGACGGAATAAAACATTTTTCACCAGTGAACTATAGGGGTGGAAAGTTAAGATACGTTTTACTCTGTCAGAATTAGTAGTCCTATGCTGACTGGTAAGGGCCTGCTGGCGAGTGATTTTCTGAACTCGATGCATAGCCGAGACAAGCACCCTATCCGAGTATAGGCGCCTGCGAAAGAAATCAAGCATCTCGCGAGCTCTCTCAAGAAAAATCTTGACAATTTATCAGCCAAAGCTATTAGTACCTGCATCTATTGTGCTTCGTGTTCAGTAAATATTTTGCTAGAATGCCCTTACAAAGCAATATCTCTTTCGCGATCGTGTACCAAGCAATATAAAATTCCCTTCTCTGACAGAGGTAAACTTATCTTGAATGTCCATCCAAATAGTTCAATGGAGAAACAAAATCTTATTCTGTCATCCTTATATTATCAAATCTGATCCAGAGACATGTTCAGTCTTCTAAAATTGTCCCTTGATGGTTTACAGACTTGACAATAATCTTAAGGATAAGGACCCAGCCGCTTTAAATCCAATGTACTGAGATTATTTTGACACCACCGGTGTGGTCGTCAGCGATGCTATACATGTGCTTATGTGATACAGACACTTACTGTATCGTTTCCTAAAGCTACTTTTGTTATTGAGGATGGTTTTACCGACGAAACATAATTTACTTTATCAATTGTAAACGTTGTGTTAGTGGCGGCTCGTGATCATTTTAGTTGGTGGGGCCAGACACAAATTTTCAAAAAATCATGGTTTCGGTAAGGAAATATTTTAATGTATAAAATAATAAATACACGTTACACCTTATCAAAAATTTTAAAAAAATCATGGTTTCGGTAAGGAAATATTTTAATGTATAAAATAATAAATACACGTTACACCTTATCAAAAATTTTCAAAAAATCATGGTTTCGGTAAGGAAATATTTTAATGTATAAAATAATAAATACACGTTACACCTTATCAAAAATTTTCAAAAAATCATGGTTTCGGTAAGGAAATATTTTAATGTATAAAATAATAAATACACGTTACACCTTATCAAAAATTTTCAAAAAATCATGGTTTCGGTAAGGAAATATTTTAATGTATAAAATAATAAATACACGTTACACCTTATCAAAAATTTTCAAAAAATCATGGTTTCGGTAAGGAAATATTTTAATGTATAAAATAATAAATACACGTTACACCTTATCAAAAATTTTCAAAAAATCATGGTTTCGGTAAGGACATATTTTAATGTATAAAATAATAAATACACGTTACACCTTATTTTTGGTGGGGCCCAGTCACACTGGCCCTCAATGACGAGCCGCCACTGCGTTGTGTTAATGCATATTTAAGCGAAACTGACAAAAAACTTATTGACCGTTTCGGCCAACCTTTACTTGATATCGCAAACGTTCTGTGACCTTTTCCACGCCCATTTATTTCCTCAATTTTTAAGCAGTTAATTCAAGGGAAATAAAAAAAACAATTTTACAAAAAAATTACGATCCCAGCTACTTGTCAAAAGATAAATATATATCTTATTATATACTAAATTGAAGAAAACTGGACAACCCAATAGAATAACAAGGTTAAAAAGTAGTATAAGTAAAACAGTAGAAGTAAAACAAGAAATATTTCTTATAAGGAAGCAACTCTATGGCGCAGTGTGCGGCTTAAAGCGTGCAACGGACTTCCGCCATGGCGCAGTGTGCGGCTTAAAGCGTGGAAAGAGTTAACCACTCATTTCTATGACAATGACCATTTGGGAACTCGCGATATCCAGGTAACATCCATCGGATCCTGTTCCTACGATGATCGGTGAAGATTTCCTCAAGAAAATCATTTTATATATTTTTATGATACCTTGCTAACTATTGGTCTACATTGATATGCTTTTGTTTTCCATTTTCTAGTTTTTGTACTTGTTATTTTTTAGAAATACATTTTCATTTTAGGGCAGTTGGTGATTTAGCATCTGACTGTCTGTGAAATCTGATGTATTAGCAACATAATCTCCTTTCCGTCTGTTCTGTATCTTTTGTTTGATAAAGTCCTTTTGGTCGAAACGTATCTTGTTTTTGTACTTTGTAAAACTACCTTCGCTCGATTTTATATGTATCAACTGTGTTGCGTATAATAGCCGTCCATAGCAAGCGAGGATGACAGCAGCCTCAGACATGTGCTGCTGCACCTTTATGGTGTGTGCGGAGGTGCCTTTAGTCCAATCATTGAACACAATGCCCTACTCTAGGTGGGGAATACATGATCAAGGTTAGGCCTGTAGGTGTTGTGCGTTCTATCTTTTCGTCTCGTTTTCTCTGTGCCTCAACGGCACGATGATTCTCAGCTACCTCGGAGTCTATGTTTGCCAATCCGGATAGGATGCTGCCATGATAGGCAAAGTTGTCCGCTGGCAGAAGACGCTGGTGTTTAATGTTGGTACGTAGCTGTACTGCAGTCTTCCATTGTATACAACCATTATAATACGTCTTGTTCTCAGTGTAATATTGGACTGCAGATGGAACGTTTGATTCGGCATGAGCGTGTATATTGGTTATAGCCAGCTGTGTCAGTTTTTCAAGCAGAGTGTTAAACAGCACGCGGTTGAAAACATGAGGGTGACTGAAAAATTAAAGAGCAACAGTTGTAATGTAGACATATTTCAGAAACTTGTACTTTGAGTGTCAGCACGGACAGAACACTATCAACTAGGTCAAGTGTGTGCGAACGGTCAACATTTGTTTCCTTTGTTAACAATAACCTTGCTTCGGACATACACAGACACACCTGAAGCAGAAACTACTGTAAGTATCTGATGTTTATACTAACGAAATAGTGATATGTTAGTTAATGTTGACTGGATACTGTTGTTTCCGTATTGTACTTCTTGCAGTTATAGCATTTAACGTGTGGTATATTCAACATTGTTCTTATATCTACGTTTATATCGCAGATATACGTATCAGTACAATGATCTACTAGTTAGATTTCATCTCCACATTAATGGTTGACCTCCGATAACATGCAGCCGGCGCTCTAAGGTAAAAGATTGGGTCTCTCTCAGTAAGATTGGGTCTCTGGAACCAGCATTTAATCTCATGATCTTTGTTTTCTCCCCGTGAATAGTCAGGCCTAGTTGCTGTACAGTAATATCTATATATATAAAATGTTAATGTTGATGACACATAGTTTCTACTCAGCTGTCAAGTTCGCATAGTCATATCTCTCGCACGTGATATGTTGATGACAGGGGCGATCATGAAGTCTCACAACTTTGTGTTTAAATTGTTGTTAACTATGTCTGTTGTTTACTATCTTCAGTGTCATGGGATTATTTAGCTGGAGGGGTGTACATCCAGAACTCTTCTTCTTCAAACGCTCCATATCAACCACTTGTTAAACCACTCTTTGTGATTTGTATGTGATCTGAGCTTAAAAGCGATTGTACGTTGTGCCAGTTATCCGCACACAAGTAGACCAGCACATCCTATTTCTGCGACGCTTTTATTTACTAGGCAGCTTCCCTAGGTCCCTACCTCAGTCGCCTCTTACGACATGCTTTGTAGGTCGCACTGTTGTTATTTTTTGCAACTCTTGCGGGTCCTGGCAAACACGCGGGCGCATCCAGCACTTGCATCCTTTCCTAAAGGTGAAAACTACCAGGAACCGATAAGAACGAAATGAAAAATTAGATTGCAAGAGCTTGGAGTAGCCAGAAAACAGTAGCACCACTAGAAGGCTCATCAATTAACATCTAACTGGTACATTTAATCATTGGACGCCGTTGGGGATATTCAGGACCGTACGGTATATTTTCTCATTATGATGCAAGTCTTCTAAATGCCGCCCCTTAAATGTTTTTTCTTTAAAATAATCTTCAATTATGACTTTGATTTGGCTGCTTATTCCGCCCCGCCCCCATCCCTTAGAGTTCCGTCTGATGCGGCCGACTCTCGGTATCATAGCACGGATGGCCCTGGAGATATCGAGAAAGAGATCAGAGCCCATATGGACATGTCCTAAGTGTAATGAATATATTCCAAACTGAAACCGATTAGAAAGAAAATAGATGACCTAGTTGCAAAACTGAAACCAGTTTATGTTCATTCTTATCAACAAGTTAACCACTCTTTGTGATCTGTGGGGTTTGCACCGAGAACGTGGGTACGTTTTGATCCCGTTAAGCGCCTACGTCGTGTAGGACAGGTACATCTCAATTTTAGCCAGAGCCTATACATATTTTCCAAGTCATACATATATACAGTGGCGGCTCGTCATTAAGGGCCAGTGGGGCCGGGCCCAACCAAAAATAAGGTGTAATGGGTATTTATAATTTTATACATTAAAATATATCCTAACCGAAATCATGACTTTTCCGAAAATATCAGTCTGGTCCCACCAACAAAAATGATCACGAGCCGCCACTGCATATATACATATGGGTAACTAAGATTTTACAAACATAAAACAATCCACATTAAAATACCACATCTGGCGTTATATTATAGCATAGTATCAGATAGTATTGATCATAGAAATGCCAACAAAACTCATGTCAATATCTTTTTAGTCATCTTTTGTTAGTATTGGTGGCTTTCTCATTGATATAATCATTCTTTTTTTAATGGTAGGTAACTGGTACACCCTTCTGCTCTTCTGCAGCACCTTCCTACATGCAGAGAAGGCTCAAGCTGACTTTTGGTGACGAACTATTGATCCATCCGTGTAGATCACAACAAAGTAGTAGAGCAAAGTCTGTTACCATAATGTTTCTCACGGGAAGGTTAAGAAAGATGTTTACTACCTGCTAGCAATGCTATATTCAATCCCAATAGCAAGACGTAGTCATAAAACTATCTTATCTATAGTTCTTTGATATTATTGAAATAATATGTTGTTGTGGGAAACCTTGCAGATGTCTAAGATAAGCTATACTCTTGAATCTCGTTACTGAAAGTTTCCATCAAAACTGAACTGCGAGCTACTTTAATTGCCACAATATTGCAGGCACAATGTGGTGCACAGTTTGATTGTATTCAAGTCCATTTTGCTATTTTTCTTGATCAGTAATTGTATTAAAAACTTATAAATTATTTAGTAATGTTTATTGTACAATTGTCCGAATTTTGAGTTGCTGCTTTTCATTTATAGATCCATTTTAATCTGTTACCGTACTTATTCATGAAAGCGTGAGTTTTAATTTTGCTGCAGTTATTTCTGTATCTAGACAGTAATTGGAACACTGTAATAACAAATGAAAAGATTGGAATATATGGTAAGTTTGAAAACATCAAATGGGAGCTCAGAACAAAAAATATGTCTTTTTCTGCGTACACTTTCATAGGTCAACTTGAATATGCTAAAGGCAATCAGTTATCAGCTGAAGCTGTTCATCATCATCATCAAATAGCTTGTCTTGAACAGAACTTTGACATCCCAAAAGTCCTTCGGAATTTCTCTCTCTCATAGGCCAGTCAGATGTCCTGCCGCTGCAGCCATCATTCTCAAACCATCAGTTATAGACTAAATCCATCTTCTCCATGTTCTTCCTCTTCTCCTCTTTGCAGGCATGCGTCCTTCCATGATGGTCTTCTCCAGCCCTTCCTGTCTCTTTATATGTCCAAAATGCCTCAATTTTCTCTTTCTTATTTGTAGCATCAGCCAGTTTTCTTTGATTTTGAGTTCTTTCCGAATATATATATTTGTTCTCTTCTCTGTCCATGATATAGGAAGGACACTTCTGTAACATTTATATTCAAAAGCACATATATGTTTTTGCACTGCCTTATTAAATGTTCATGCTTCACACCCATATGTTGCTACTGGGAATATGCACGCTCTTAGTATTGTGACTTTGTTTTCTTATCAGTTCCGTTTCATACTATTTTTAGTTGTTTAATTTTTTATAAAGCCATGTTTATTCTTCTTCACATATCACCCATCGTGTGCCGACAGTCAATCAAAAATACGGGTCTAGTACCGTATTACTCTATAAACCGTGGTATAACAAAGGGGTCCTTTACTTACTTACTGTTTTAATCTTATCTTATCTTATCTTATCTTATCTTATCTTAACCACATTTGCCGTGAAGCCCTTGGAAAATGTTAGTTTTCTATCTTGTGCCAGGTGTGTTGCGCTTTACTTTGTCAGTCCATGCTTTTGCAGGGACTCTGAGATGTTGCCTGCCTCGTGCTCCTGCGCCCTGAGTGTCGATTATTGTAGGCACGTGTTGGTAGTAACTTTTAATACTACAGCTAAAGTGCAGGCATATTGTCATCGCACCATGATTTAAACACATTTGTTTTACAAAACCATGCTCTTTAAATAAGTAAATACGGTACTATAATTATGTATAACTACTATCTTGTTATTTATATTTTTCACAGATAAGGTTAAAGAAAACAAACGGCCTACTATCTGCATGATAAACAAAAACATCGAAGCACTGATAGCTTGTGTTTCATTTCCAGAAGCACCAACGACTGAATGGTCAACTTTTGAAAAACAATGCAGACCAGATTTAACGTGTTTATATGTTTGTTGATTTCTGTGACCACCATCGTCGCAGACTTTAACCTTACAATTCTACATACTAATGATGTCCATGCTCGGATAGAGGAATCTGACAAGTAAGGCAATTTTATCATTGTATTAACATCTTCAACGTCATCATTCCAACATTCCATCACATCATCTTTACAATCGGAATCATTATCTTCTTATTCATTAAAAATATCTTAATAACATCTTCAATAACATTGTCGATGATTACCGAGTGTTTTAGAAACTTGAAAGTGTTGACGCATGTTCTGTGATGCTATTGATTTCATATGACAATAGGAGCATTTCAACATCTAAATTGTTAATCCGTAGTCTTGCGTTCTGAAGATCATGGATTCGAAGACGGACCGCTCCATTCTGTTCACGAGTACATTTCTTCCTGAGATCCCTAGAAGATTGTTGCCGGATCTTCTTCTTTGGGTTCGTTCTTCGCGGCCAATTTTATCATTCTTAATGTGATATATAATTGCTCTTTGACACGAACGTATTTTTACGTTGTGCCAATTATGCGCCTATGGTGACTAGGCCAGCACATCTGGTTTAGCCAGCATTTCATTTACTAGGGCAGCTTGCCCTACGCCTTTACGATCATCTTTTTTGCCGTATATTTTGGCTGGAATCTACGCCTTTACGATCATCTTTTTTGCCCCTATATTTTGGCTTGAATCTATGCCTTTACGATCATCTTTTTTGCCCCTATATTTTGGCTCGAATCTATGCCTTTACGATCATCTTTTTTGCTGTATATTTGGGCTTTGTGATCTACGCCAAAGAGTGAGTCTACACTGTGCGCCCTTTCTGACTGTGAAGTCGTTCCGAATTAGAAACATTTCTCAGTCTTTTTGGAACACATAAGCTTTCCTGGGACGGCGTCTTACTCGTATAACACACCGTGTAAAGTGTCGGCCTTTGCCAATGTTTGGATTTGGACAGCCTGTCAAATCTTTACATTGTCGACCGTACTTTTCTGACTACTTTGGGTTTATTCCGGAGTAAAAACATTCTCAGCCTTTTCGAGGCTCATGTCAGCACTTGGCAATTTGCAGTTACTACTCTGCATTTTCCTACCCCAGGAAACACTGAACTGGGGCTACGCACACACAATGTAGAGGGTTGTTTCATTAGGCGCTATCAGCGCAACTTAGATTTTGCGCTAGCCAATCATCACCTGCCTGGTTTTTCTGGGGATGTTAGTTGTGAGAACAACAGTACCATGCCTGGTTGTTTCAGGGAAGGCAGTTTCGTTAGACGCTAAAACGCAACTTTAGGATTTGCGCTCGGCCAACTTTACCCAATAGCTTTATCAGCGCTAAGCCTCTTGTACGGAGTTTGCCGCAATCTTCCCATGTGTCGTCACGACACGTTACAGTGTTTTCAGAGACAATTGCCGAGACCTTTGATTTGTTACGCTTTGTTTATTTGCGGCCATTTACTCCAGGGAAGTTGGGATTCGTTCACAGACGACTCGTACACTACTGTTTCTTACGTTTCAGCAACTATTTGGGCAACTTTTCATCGGACATCGGCCAGGAGATGAGTGCACTTTGTTCAGGGATTTTGGTCCTGGATTACTTTTCCGTGCTTGCACTACTACCACTACCTGCAGCTCTCCCTAGATCCCTACCCGCTTAGCCAGATAGGAAGCTTTGTCTGTTTCCAGGGTCGCCACGTGGAGGTGGGTAGGATCTTGAATAGTGCCAGCCTTTCTCTTGATGAAGAAATCAACGCTGGTGTAGGGAGTGCGGCTACTACATTCGGCAAACTATCAAAGCGAGCGTGGGACAACACAAAGTGACCATGGACCCGAGATAGCAGAATTTTGAACTGGTGTTAGATGGTTGCCATTTAAAGTGATATTTGTTGTGTTACGTCCCTGACATAGTACAACTGACGTAGTATTGGAGACACTTATAGTCGGAGAAAATAGGTCGCATGCCTTTGACAAATTATTGATTAGGCATTGCAGTATAGTCTCACTGTGGGCGACTAAGGCAGCATCGTCAGCGAAAAGGAGGTCCCACAGTATTTACACGGCAACATACTAATAACCAAGTATACTGTCTATTGCTATATGGACTGCTAAAATGGCTGTTAAGGTGCTGAATGAGATCAAGACGCAGAGACAGCTTATCATCAATATAAGAAAGAGGCAGTCATCATTTTTCGGGCATGTGATGAGGAGGGGAGGCTTAAAACACATTGTGACAACCGGTAAAATCGAGCGTAGACGAGACATTTTTTTTTGGATAGCCTGACTTCATGGAACGGTAGAGCGTCAACATCTGAGATGATAGCAAACAGATGATGAAAGCAGACGATGTTGGATCCAGGTAGCGAGTGTGCATCTTGAAACCTAATGTGGGAGAGGCGATAATATTAACTGTGCTGCTGGACACTGTCTATTCATACCTCGCTTACCACTAATTCCAAGTGACTATCCGTTTGAGTTGAAGCGCCTGCAGTTTCCAATTAAACCCTGTTAAGCAATGACTTGGGTGATAACAATCACACAAGCCACCAGAACAGCGCAAGACAAAACAGAAAACCACGACACTGGGCAACAACCCGGTAGCAGCGTGACGACAAAAGAAGAAGAAGAAGCAATGACTACTTGGATCAAAGCTCAGGGAGTCCTTCAAAGTAGCTGGAATTGATTTACGGGATTCATGCTTTTCTCGTGATCAGTTTCGTGTTTTCCTTGATTCATAATTAGTAACAAAGACAATTTGTTAATATCAGCTTCTATAGGAAAAACTTGCAATATTGTCTGTCTACAAAGAGACATTGGTTTGATGATGTTCGTCCATCACGGGTGATGATGACCACACACATTTTCATCTAATGTAGTTGCATTATGTTTGTCTGTGTGTGCGTAGATGACTAATGAGCCCGATGCGGGCTTGAAATGTTCTTGTACAGTGTGGCAAGGTATACTTGCACTTGTGGGGAGTTTTACTGCCTTTCTATTTTGACGTTTGTGTTCCATCCGTGCTGTTCTACCTGCCTCGCAGGCCAAAGAACCGTGTCGAAGAAGTGTGCGCCAGGCTGATCTGTCTGAGCAATATTCTCCTAGTTGTCGACATCTATGCCAAATGATTTCATCGAGTTCTTGAGTGTGTCTTTGAATCGCTTTTTCTGCCCCCTTTCCTGTGAGCGTTTACCGCTATGCAGCTCACCATAAAAGGTTGTTTGGGTATTCTGCAATCTGGCATTCGAACCACATGTCCTGCCCATCTTGTCTGGGACTGCATCAAGATTGTGTAGATGCTGGGGAGAGCAGCTCTTTTTAGGACTTCTGTATCTGGGATAATATCCTGTCATTTGATGTTCATATTTTTCTAAGGCAGACTGTGTGAAAGTTGGTTAGCTTCGTTGCGTGTTGTGATATACAGTCCAAGTTTCTCATGCATGAAGAAGGACTGGGAGCACGACAGCTCGATATACCTTCAGTTTTGTGGCTTGGCCAATACCACATTGGTTTAGGGATATCAGTTTCAGTTTCAGTTTGGAATATCTTCACTGCACTCCGGACATGTCCATAGGTGCTCCGATCTCCTTCGCAATATCTCCATCAGCGTCCAGCGACTGACCGTACCAGTTCTATTTTGATTGATGAGCCTACTCGTATACCTGTTGTACCGTTCTTTTCTTACCACACCAATCTTCAAACCCAGTTCTCGCAATCTAGTAGTTGACGTGGATTGGTTTAGATGAAGGTCTTCTCTGCGGCCACGCTCTATGAGGGCGTTCACGATGTCAGCTCTGTCCATTGGCTGGCCGTCTGATATAGCGGCAGAGCCAGCCAGCATGTCTGCTCTCTCATTGCCAACGACACCCATGTGCCCCGGAACAAAGACAAGTGTAATTCTGCAAATTGTTAGGGATATCATGTCGGGATAAGTAAATTTCTTCATAGCTTCCATACGTTACAATTACCACAATATTATTCAAGATGGCCTGCCGAGACAAATCACATTTCACCATTAAAAAAACAACTCATGGTCACATCCACGCGATTTGTATATACTGCAAATAAACGTTGAACATTTTCCTTCATTAAATACATTTACAACAAGATTTAAATTATAAATTTCCGTGCATAAATTACGAGAATGTCACGAGCTGTGCTGGGACATAATGCACGATCAAAAGATAAACATAACATGCGGGTCACCAGACCACCAATGCACTTATAAGAATAGCGCATTTAATCTGCCATTGACGCGGCATATGATATAGATACATACATCGACGACCACATAGAATCTTACTGGAAAGGGGGAATACATTTTATTTTTCAAAATAAGGCCTATATTTGATAGTTTACAACGCGTAAATAGTGAAGACCGATTCGCATAAACTGTTTTATCAAAAGTTACTTTCCAGGAAAAGGGAGGGAAGGGGTATGGTCACTTGCGCGGGTTCGCCCTTGCCTTACTTAACGTGGTGACGCCCTTGTGTAGAAATGATTTTTAAAACAACCTAATGATCTACACTTTTGGTGTGTGTGGCTGTAGCATTGACAACAGCAAATGTCTTTATGGAATGGAGGTGAGCTATAAGGTGTTGGTGTGTGTGGCTGTAGCATTGACAACAGCAGATGTCTCTGTGGAATGGAGGTAAGCTATAAGGTGTTGGTGTGTGTGGCTGTAGCATTGACAACAGCAGATGTCTCTGTGGAATGGAGGTAAGCTATAAGGTGTTGGTGTGTGTGGCTGTAGCATTGACAACAGCAGATGTCTCTATGGAATGGAGGTAAGCTATAAGGTGTTGGTGTGTGTGGCTGTAGCATTGACAACAGCAGATGTCTCTATGGAATGGAGGTAAGCTATAAGGTGTTGGTGTGTGTGGCTGTAGCATTGACAACAGCAGATGTCTCTGTGGAATGGAGGTGAGCTATAAGGTGTTGGTGTGTGTGGCTGTAACATTGACAACAGCAGATGTCTTTGTGGAATGGAGGTAAGCTATAAGGTGTTGGTGTGTGTGGCTGTAGCATTGACAACAGCAGATGTCTCTGTGGAATGGAGGTGAGCTATAAGGTGTTGGTGTGTGTGGCTGTAGCATTGACAACAGCAGATGTCTCTATGGAATGGAGGTGAGCTATAAGGTGTTGGTGTGTGTGGCTGTAGCATTGACAACAGCAGATGTCTCTGTGGAATGGAGGTGAGCTATAAGGTGTCGGCTATCGCTCCAAAGGTGCTCGGTTTGTTCCCGGAGTGGAGCGATTGGGATATTTTCTCAATGTAGATGAGATCGAGTTCCTAGTCCTATCGGAGATGTATGATAAAAAGTAAGTCTCGTGTTCAAGTTGAGCATGTAAATAGACATTGTCAGTTGAAAACCGATAAAGTAGACTGCAAAACTGCTCTTGCAAAACTCATTGAAAATGAAAATCGTGGCATATTCTTTACAGGACATAGCCATCAACAACAGTAAACGAGTCATCGATTTTCTAGGCACCACTTATACATTCAGTAGTTTGTCATTACTTTCTGAACGGTGAGGTCTACTTTTATCGTTTGTAGAAATCCATGGGAACTAATTTGCAAAACTCATTAGAAAGAATAAAAGAAAATTGTTACGAGAATTGTCACTATCTTCATAATAACACCGGGACACTCGCCTGTGCTACGGAGTTCGTGTACTGCAGTTGGGATCTTTATATGTAGTAAAGACATTGAAGCACTTATGGTTATTCACCGAAGTGCAACAATGGTGTTTCTATCAACAACAAGTAGAGAAAGAACGGACCAGGGCAAAAGCAATGTTTTTAAAAGCTATTTGGTTTTAGAATTTAAAAAAAAAAATTTTCGATCGAGAAGCACTTGAGCTTTTCAGCTCTTCGGCTCGGTGCCATGGATATCGTAACTCTTCGGTTCGGTGCCACGAACACCGTAAATCTGGGAAATCTGTGGCTTTTTCTGCAATCCCGCGAATTGAACCCGCACACACTGAGGGATAGTCACCCGTAGTCCAACGCGCTACGAACACGCTGGCCAGACGGGCTTGGTTTTAGAATAAAAACGTCCTTTAGTGTGGCTCCTGGTAAAAAGGCGTACAACACAAAGCCATGTATTGTGGCGATTGATCTACCAGGGTTGAAATAGTTCTAATGATTATTACAGCATGCAATATGTCTCACAATTTCATTGTGGAGCATTATGTCAAATTAACATCTTAATCACTTCTAACGTTTACCACAATTAGCATCTACACTACAGATAGTGTCTACGCAGAATGCTTGAAGTGACACGAAGAAACCGGTTTAGAAATGAAGACATCAGGAAAAAGTGGGTACAACATCAGTACTGAACTTCATCAAGAAAGAACAAATTAAATGGTTGGCCAGATAAACAGATTACTAACAGACAGTGCTCCTCAAATAGCAATGTTACTCCGATACTGTGAATACAAAGCAAAAGGTTGTCCACCCAAAAGGTGGATATCAGAAATAACAGAAGCAGTTAAAAACACTATTTATGAACAGCACACAGAAGCCATTCTAGAAATCTCTTCTTATCCTGACACTGTGAGGCAAAACAGAATTAAAGAAAAGAAGATTATCTCTATTACCATTACTAGCATTTATAATAATAATAATAATTCCTCTCGTACCGTTATACGTTACATAGGGCCTACAAGTAATTTCTCTATACCGCTCTATCCTGGGCAACTCGCTCAATCTCCTCCATGGAACTGAGACCGATATTTCCTGCCTCTCTCAGCAAAGTTCGTTTCAGGGTATCCTTAGATCGACCTCTCTTTCTTGAACCCTTTGCATCCCACTTCATTGCCTGCTTTGATATTCGTTGATCATTTCTCCTCAAGTCGTGCCCAACATATCTCCATCTTCTCTTTCTTATAACAGTTGTCACTAGTGGTTGACCAAACATGTCTCTGATTTCATCACTTCTCCTGAATACTAACATTTGCCCAGCCATTAACACTTTTACTCCATTAACCTCTGTATGCACTTATATTGCAATGTTTACTGAATTAATCAGTATACGGGATCGCCGAGAGAGAATTAGTCAATATACTGGCTTTGCGTCATAAAAAAAATACCACGAGTCAGTATATTAGATCTATAGAGTTCTTCGAGCGCTCCATATCGACCACTTGTTAACCACTCTGTGTGATTTGTATGTGATCTGAGCCTAAGAGTGATTGTGCGTTGTTTCAGTTATGCGCCTACAATTAGGCCAGCACATCCGATTTCTGCTGTGCTGTTTATTTACTAGGGTAGCTTCGCCTGTCTGCCCAGCGTGTTCGTAGCGCGTTGGACTACGGGTGACAAGTCCTCTGTAAGTGCAGGTTCAACTCCGCGGACTGGCAGAAAAGCTACAGGTTCCCCAGATTTACGGTGTTCCTGGCATCGAGCCGAAGGATTACGATGTCCATGACACCGAGCCGAAGAGCTTTCAGCTCAAGTGCTTCTGGATCGTAAAATAAAAATAAAAAATAAACTAGGGTAGCTTCCAGTCGCCTCTTATGACATGCCTTGTAGGTCGTAGTGATACTATTCTTTGCTGCCCTTGTGTTTCCTGGTACTACAAAGGCGGTGATCTGATGAGTGAATAGGATATACTGTTTTATCTTTTATAGCTACATTAATAATATTACTTGTCATTCCTCAGACTTGGTGGACCATGTTCTCCAGAGCTGCTAGCTTCCAATGATTGCTATGGTGGCGCTTCCAGGATTCGTACAATGGTAGGGGCACTATGATCTGCCTAATCATTGTTATTAGTCACAGACGTAATTGATGATACCCAAAAGTGTTGATAATCACATACATCAGTGATGATATTAATCCTTTAGCTGCTAAGGACGTATATATACGTTTTCCCATTCACTTCTAAAGACGCATTAACACGTATGTTATTATCTCTCCTCTGTGGGCTAAAGACGTGTTAACACGTTATACATTGCTACTGTCACTGCTATAGGTGTACATTCACGTTTGTGACCTAGAAACAAAGAGTAGCTAATTTTAGCTCAGCCTTCGGAAAGTATGTAGCAGCGAAAGGGCTAAAAGTGTTATAATCACATATGTCAGTTATGATAT
Source organism: Arion vulgaris (assembly GCA_020796225.1). NCBI lineage: Eukaryota > Metazoa > Mollusca > Gastropoda > Stylommatophora > Arionidae > Arion > Arion vulgaris. Next base: position 14,573,804 of record CM036762.1, on the reverse strand, counting down.
CAAAAAGAGTTAATAATCGTAAACGTCAGTGATGTCAACATAAAGCATTTTCAAATTGATGGTTCCCTGAGATAATTTGATCAGCGTAAAGGATAAGGGGAAATAAAAGTAAAGTAAAGGAACCCTTTCATACCTTGTGGTATATAGGGCAATACAGTGTTAGGCCTGTATTATTCATTGATAGTCGGCACACGTTGGGTGATGTGGTCAGCATCACGCCGGCCGCCTTTACTTTCCCAGAGCATGTCTGGTACCCAGTTGAGGTAGGGTCGACCTGAGAGCCGTCGCGGTCTGGAAAATTTCACGCACACTGCGGAGTTGAACCCGGACCACCAGCCTTGAGAAGCGAGTTCACTAACAACTACGCTACCACGGCTCTCATAAGGGGAAATGGGGTGAACTTATAATTTGAGAAGAGATAAAAGTGGATTCTAACAAAATAACAATGTAGTACATTTTTTAAAAAGAGTTTGAAGGTGGATGTATTATAGTTTCTTAGCAATCTCTTGTTGGATGAGGACACATCATTTACTGATACGTCTATGATAGGATTACAGGATTTGGAATCAAATGGTGTCCGTGTTGGATTGAGTGCTTTTTGAGAAGAAGGAGTAGTGTGTTTAACCAGCGTCCCACAGGAACCATCAGCTCGCATACCTTACGAAATAGTCTGGGGGCAGGAGAGGAAACTGACCTATGTGTCTGTCCGATATAAGTTCGGATCCTCATCTCCATCTTCCTCTCTCGTGCCATTTATCCCCGGTTTGGGCATAGGCCCTCAACCTACTCATGTCAAGCATTCATATCTTTATATATCTCTTGCAGCTTCTTCCACCTCACGTATAACTCTAATGTCTGTCTCCAAATGGGTGCCATAATAAATGAAGGTTCATGGTTTGAATCTAGTGTTTGTTGGTCTTTTTTTCTTTCCTCTTTCTTTCTCGAATCCTGTATGCCTCACAGCGTCAGGTCAGGAAGAGATTTCTAAATGGGCCCTAGTATGCGCTTTGTAAATAGTTTCTTTCGTCGCCTCTGTTATCTCTGAGGTCCATCTTTTGCGTGGCTGGCCTTTTGCTTTGTACCCATTGTATTGGAGCAGCATTGCTCTTTGAGGTGCACTGTCTGATGGTAATCTGCTTACGTGGCGAACCATTTAATTTGTTGTTTCTTGATGAAGTCTAGTACTGATGTTGTACCCACTTTTTCCTGATGTCTTCATTTCTCAACCAGTCTCTTCTTGGTTTCATTCCTGGAGTCCCTAATACTTGTCCACTGTCTATTTATTTGATTCGTTGACTCGGTGCTCCCCTGGGGTTCTTAAAACTCATTATTCTCTTGTTACAATTTTCGAATACAAAAGGTTCTTTTATGTGTTCAGTTTTAACCCAAGACCTAAGTATTATCGTTCGTCTCTACAGAACTACTAGCGGACTAAATGGTGATATGCGGATTTGACGGTCTTACCCGGGTGCTATGTATCTAGAGGTGCCATTAAGACATTATTACAATTAATATGTTTTCTCAGGGCCAGCCCAGGGGACACTCTCCTGCATCATAGTCACTGCAGGTGTTTTAAAAATAACTCATTCTTCGACGCCATGCAAAACTACTAAACGAAAATATTTCACCCACTTCCAATAATTACAAATGTATGCGTGTGATTGGACAGAGCCCAGAATGGTACGGAGTAGACCTAAAGATAGAGAACCAATATTTGCATCTTTCTGACAACTAACACTTGTCCTAAATGACCAATAACTCAGAACACGATGATCCTCTTGGATTAGCCATTTGGATACATAATAATAATTCCTCTCGTACCTTTATAAGCTACATAGGCCCTGCAAGTAATTTCTCCATACCGCTCTATCCTGGGCAACTCGCTCAATCTCATCCATGGAACTCAGACCGATATTTCCTGCCTCTCTCAGCAAAGTTCGCCTCAGGGTCTCCTTAGATCGACCTCTCTTTCTTGAACCCTTTGCATCCCACTTCAATGCCTGCTCTGATATTCGTTGATTATTTCTCCTCAAGGTGTGCCAACATATCTCCATCTTCTCTTTCTTATAACAGTTGTCACTAGTGGTTGACCAAACATGTCTCTGATTTCATCACTTCTCCTGAATTCGTTCCATTTTATATTAATTTTTTTTGCAGACATCTATTTTCAAATACATTCAACTTACTTTTTATATCTTTAGTCATTTTCCAACTCTCGATTTGGATACATTCCCAGAGTATAATAGAACTTGGTGCGACCAGTAGACAATCTAGTGGTTAATAGGACTCGGTGCAACCAGCTAACAATCTAGTGGTTAATAGGACTCGGTGCGACCAGCAGACAATCTAGTGGTTAATAGAACTCAACGCAACCAGCAGACAATCTAGTGGTGAATGACAGAGCACATTGAGCTTTATTTAGCTGCTGTGTCAATAAGCAACACAGAGAACATCTTTGTCGTCCAGTTTTAGAGCAATCCAATTCTGGCTCCTTTCCATAGTGGATAGAAATCCCCATTCACTTCAGTTCTTCAATAATATGTATGGATGATATTGAACGAAAGAGCGAGAAGAAAAGTGTCACTGAATCATTGAAGAAGATGAGGACTGTAGTACTGTCTGTATCTAGTCGCAATCAGTAACCATTATCCTTTCTTTATTTTTTCCTGATTTCTGTCCTCTCCTTGTGAAGCATAGGGGTTCAACAGTTGTCCTCCTCTTTTCCCGGTCTATGGCCATTTTCATTATGGCTTACGAGGATAGTATAGTATCTTTCAGTTCCACAAGAACACCACATTGCCAAGTTTGATTAAGGAGCCCCTTTTCAGTTTCCCTTGCGTGTTCTAATCTAGTGCCTGTCTATTGACATTCTAAGTGGTTTTTCAAAGGTTATGTCTGATCCCCTGCCATTTTCTCTTACTGATTGGGTCATCATAGTTTCTGCCCTTTTCTTATCCCCAGGTCTATGTTTGCCACTCTGCCATACCATCTCAGTCTGAGAATATGGCGATGGCATATATTGACAACGGTCTGAATCTTATTTGTGTTTAACTTGGTGACTTGCCATGTTTCGGAGCCATACAACCATTGTGATAAAGTTATAAATGTTGATATTGATAATACGATTTTAAGATGTAGATTCTGTTTACATATCGATTATAATATTCCATATTGATCAATAACAACATCAGGTGAACTTGAAGAGAAAGCAGTATGCCAATAGAGTGTTGCTTCTAGATGCTGGTGACCAGTTTCAGGGAACTCTTTGGTACTATGTCTTTGGAGGCAATGTTAGTGCTGAATTTATGAATCTTATTGGATATGATGCAATGGTAAGTAAATTATTGACATTCTAATGCATTATACCAGCGTTGTCCAATGCGAGGCTGGTGGGCGCCATTTCTCCCATGTTATTCATTCATGGGGTCCTATATGTTAATTCGATTTCAAGAAAGCAAACAATTTTTACTTATTTTTTTGTAGCACTCCCATGAAAACAGTCTTCCTGTCTTTGCAATAGTTTTTCTTTCTAAAACAATTCTACTCATGGCCCTTGGAATGACTCCCGAGGGTCACGCTGTACTGCCCCCTAACCCCATCTTTGCGTTTTCATTGACGAAGGCGTCGACATCTTAACTATATTAATATTACTATTGTTATTATTAGTAATAGTAGCAGTAGTGCAAGTGACATAGTCACAAGCCAAGCGTACCTGATTCAAACTTCGCAGCAGGCAGTTTGGAAAACGGTAAAAATAGACCCCACCGTTCAAAAAGCAATGGCAAACTATTGAACGTATAAGGGTTGCCTAGAAAATCAACAACTAGTTTAATGTAGTTGATAGCCAAGTTCTGTCTTCTTCTTCTTTTTCTAACGTTTTCAGACATCGATTTGTATACTTTTAAAATAGTTAGTGGTCAATCGGAGTCCATGTACATCTCTGTATAGCTTGTCTTGGACTGATGATGAGATTGGCCAGCCAAGTTCTGTAAAGGATATGCTACGATTTTCATTTCAGTAGTAGTGCAACCGTCATATGGCGTTTGCGCCTGCAGAAACAATTAGTCAAATGTGCCCCAATATACAAGAACGTTAGATAGCACTGTATTACATCTTCCAAATCTGCATTGAATTCTCTCTGTCCTAGCCCTCTGTATTATTGTAGCACGCAAACCTCTCCAGCACTACAAGGTAATATCCTTATAGGGAGGATAATACCTTTAGCAATGCACATAACATCACAGAATATGTTGGCATTTTAGTTATGAAAAACATAACATAACTATTACCCTTATCATTGACCTTTATATATATATATATATATATATATATTCCTCATACTGTTATATGCAATATGTTATTTATAAGAGGGCAGCAGAACATCAAAGAAACATTGAACATAACACTAGAAGAGGCAGGAGAACTTGCAAGAGACAGAGAGCTTTTCAGGCGGGCTGTGATGAATGTGGCGTCCCGCAAGGAACATGATACTACTTGATTTGACTGTTATACACTACATAAGACCTGCTGTTCTGAACAACTTGCACAATCTCTTTCATGGAATTGAGTCTGATATTTCTTGCCTCTCTCAGCAAAGTTCATTTCAGGGTTTGTTTCCCTTGTGTGCGTCTTCTCTTTCTTGAACCCTTTGCCTCCCACCCCAATGCCTGCTTTGGTATTCTTTGATTTCTTCTCAAGGTGTACCCAACATATCTCTATCTACTCTTTCTTATAACACTTATGACAGTTATATTTATTACTTAATAAAATGTATAACAGTTATGCTTATTCCTTGACAAAATGTATAACAGTTATATTATTTTTTAACAAAATATATACTAGTTATACTATTCCTTAACAAAATCTGTAAAAGTTATGCTTGTTCCTTAACAAAATCTATAACAGTTATACTATTCCTTAACAAAATCTATAACAGTTATATTATTCTTTAACAAAATATATACCAGTTATACTTATTTCTTAACAAAATCTATAAATTTATGTTTTGATGACTCTTACACTCAGGCTATTGGTAACCATGAGTTTGATGGCGGAATAAAGGGTTTAGCACCTTTTGCACACAGCATTAATTTCCCTCTACTATCAAGTAATATCAACCTGATCAATACTCCAGATCTTTCTAGTGTTGTCAATAAGAGTACAATTATCACAGTTGGAAATACTCCTGTTGGTATTGTAGGATACACTACAATAGAAACACCTGATATTTCTTTCCCAGGTAAGAAATTATACACACCACTGTTTCATATCAATTTAAAATGATACTTTCAATGTATACACACACAAATAAATATTACTATGAAATAAGATAAGAGCAGAAGTAGCGTAGTTGTTAGTGAACTCGATTCTTAGGCTAGTGGTTCAGGTTCAATTCTGCCATGGGCAGGGAATATTTTTTCCGACCATAACAGCTCTCAGATCCACCCAGCCTCAATTGGGAACCAGGTAAAGCACTGGAAAGTAAAGGTCGTTATCGTGATGTTGACCCCATCACCCATCGTGTGCTGACGGGCAATGAACAATATGTGCCTAACACCATATTACTCAATATACCTTGTGGTATGAAAACGGTTCCTTTCCTTTATTTTATGACATTAAACATCATAATTGCTAAACAAATCAAAAGTATGAACATCAGAATCGAAGAGGAGGCAATGAAACAAGCGCAGACATATCAATATAAAAAAATAAATAAAGGAACCATTTGCATACCATGAAATATATTGGGAACTATGATGTTAGGTCCGTATTTTTCATTGATCATTGGTACATGGTGGCTGATGTACTCAACATTTTACGAGTTGCCTTTACTTTTCAGTGATTACTTAAGGCTGAGTTGACTTGAGACCATTCGTCATCAGGTGCTGTGCCGGCTGGCGTAGGCGATCATGGATCTCCACAAATCTCTGTTGTTCGTGTTTGCTATCAACTCAGATGTTGACGCTCTACCGTGTCATGAAGTCAGGCTATCCAAAATTTTCTGTCTCTGTCTTTCCCTGTCTCGTCTACCCTCGATTTTACCGGTTGTTACAATGTGTTCTAAACCTTCCCTCCTCTTCACATGCCCGAAAAACGATGACTGCCTCTTTCTTATATTGATGATAAGCTTTCTCTGTGTCTTGATCTCATTCAGCACCTCAACATTGGTCATTTTAGCAGTCCATGGGATTCTTATCATTCTTCTATAAAACCACATTTCTGTGGCCCTCAGAGATTTTTCGATCTGTATGTTCATTGTCCATGACTCACATCCGTATGTCAGTATTGGTTCTATATAGCTCTGAATATTGAGAACATTATGGTGTTTTAAAAAATCCACTTTTTCCAGGGAATTGAAACTGAACCAAACGCAGCCAGCACACCAGCCACTATGTTATCATATTATCTCAAGACATATCATATCTACATCAAATCATTATAAAGAATGCCAGCTGTGAAACAAATGTCAAAGTTTGGTGGTGAAGACCTGAAGTCTCCATTACAACAATGCTAACAAGATTCCCACTGAGTCTTACAAGAATATCCTGAAAAGGTTTGGCCTGTTATACTTTCTTATTCTTTTCCGCACCTCATGGAGCATAGTGCCTCAACAGTTGTTCACTACCTTGCCTGGTATGGCTGTTTTTTATCGCATCCCAGGATAGTTGAACACCTATCTTCATCTCCACATCCGTTTAGGACACCCCCTCTTCCGTTTTCCTTGTGGGTTCCACTCAAGTGCTTCTCTAGTGACACCGACTGTGTCTTCCTTAGGGTATGCCCGACCCACCACTATTTTTTGCCCTCTTAATCTGGGTCATCATGGGTGCTTGATCTGTTATGGTGCTCTTTAAATAACTCCTTTGTTATCCCCGGGCAACCAAGAACATTTTATGGGTAGGACTTTAATTGTTGTCACAGGTTGTGCTACTTTGGAACAAACTTTCATCATCGTAGTCTATCTTACAACTATTCCATTTAGCAGAAGACACAGTGATCCAAGAGATGTGTTGCAGCCCTTGAAATCTATTGTAGTTACACACCTCAAGTTGCAACTGCTTGTCCTTGTGTGCCATCAATTTGTTATGTTTGTGGTTGATTACTTCTTCAGCGATTTTGGTCATGTGCTTAATTTACTGTAGACCACAAACTGGGCAGTCAGTTTCAGGTCAGTCAGGTTTCCTCAAAGCTTAGTTTTCAGGTTGACTAGATGTGGCCACATATTGCTTCTCAGCTCACACAGGAGAGGACAGTCTAGCAGGACATGCTCTGGTGTCTGTTCCACCTGTTGACACTGGCAGAACGCTGTTTGACTTATTCCTAGTCTATGTAAATGTTTGTTGAGGCTGCAGTGTCTGGTACATGGTAAAAATATAATGACCTGGATTGTTCTACTTAGGTCTTTGAGGACCACACCCAATTGACCTAAAAACTAAGCTTTGGAGAAACCTCACAGACCTGAAGCTGACTACCCAGTTTGTGGTCCACAGTAAATTAAGTGCATGGCCAGAGATCTCTGAAGAAGAAGAAGAATGATGTCCTCTACAACACAACAATAAATAGATAACTACAAAAATAAATATATAAAACTGCATTAAATAAAAATGTTGTCAATGTTATATTTTCTAGAGACTGCCATATTTACTGACGAGTTGGGACCTATTCAGGCAGAAGTAGACATACTTGTAGCTAAGGGGATCAAAATAATTATTGCTCTTGGCCATTCTGGTTATGCAGCAGACATCGAATTGGCTAAACGACTAAATAATGTGGATATAATTGTAGGTGGACACACCAACACATTTTTATATTCGGGTAAGTTACAATCTTGTTTAGTTTAGTTGTCGGATCATCATCACTACACATCGAACCAATTAGTCCATAAATTCTCTGATCTCCTCCTCAGTATGTCTCTCAGCATGTGGCAACTGTCATCACCAGTTCTTTGTTAGTTTACTATTTTCTTTGGACACCAGTATAGAGTTCTTGTCTAGCTACACCACATTTGACTTGGTATTCTTGGTTGACTTTGTATATTTGTCTGGTTAGGGTTGTAGATTCAGCACTCTTATTTGAATAATTTACACATCCTCTTCCTTAGGAAATTCATAATATCATCCTGGTTCATTGCTCGCCTGCTTTTTACATCAGCAATACCTGCAAACCTGTCGGCAAGTTTTTTTCTCCTTACACCTGCATACCCTAGCACAGAAGTAAAACTGATTTAAAATAAATTTTGTTTTGACTATCCACTGCACTGTAAAGTGTTGTTGAGAGTTTAATTATAATTTCTGGACCAAGCTTTTTTGCAGAGGTTTTTATGAGTTCATTCATATTGCCAAATTATTTCTTTATCATTGCCTGTCCATGTACCTCCTGGTCTACCATGTGCTCAGACCAGATATTCTACTACTGAATCTATTGTTCTGGATATGAAGTTTATTGTGATGAAAGAGATTTAAAAGTCAAAGATCCCGAGATGAAGGATTGACTTCATTGCACCGGATTTTACCTTATATGCCTCGGTCCCTTTCTTCAGAAATGGCACACCCCCTGCCTAGAGAATTGCACAAAGCACGAATTCTGTAGCTCCAACAACAATCCTATGGTTTTCTGGAAAAAATGCAACTCAGGAACAGAACCGCGTGGTCTGGAATGTAAGGGCTTCACCACAGAGAACCGTATATAATAAGAGTTGTTTTTTTAAATTTTTTATTTTCTTTTGTCCGCTTTCAACTTAGACGAAGTTTCATCTCTGAAACTGATTTTTGCGTGAAAATCCGTTTTTCCAATTTCTTACAATGGCAGCAGCGTGCACATTGTAAATTACTTGCCACTGGCAGCCGTGTGCTCAATGTACTCGTAATTAGTATTCCTCGCCATACAGGCAGATTTTCTCTGACTTCAGAGGTACTCACATTATCATCCTAAGTAAGACCAGGGGACTCGAACAAATGCCGGAGAGTAGGTTCGAACCCGAGCTATGAGGCGTCTCACAGCTAGCAGGCCGAGCTACTATCAACTACTCTAGGCAGTCCCCCTATAATAAGAGTAATTTAATTAAGGGTTACAGAAGAGTCCTCTGTATATCATGGACAGAGAAGAGAACAAATAGATATATCCGGAAAGAACTCAAATTCAAAGAAAAGTGGCTGATGCTACAAATAAGAAAGAGAAAATTGAGGTGTGTTGGACAAATAAAAAGACACAAAGGGCTAGAGAAGACCATCACGGAAGGAGGCATACCGGCAAAGAGAAGGAGAGAAAGACCACAGGGAAGATGGATTCAGGATGGAACTGATGGCTTGAACATGACGGCTGCAGAGGCAGGACATTTGGCCTATGAGAAAGAGAAATTTCGGAGGACTGTTGAGTGGCAAAGTTCTTCTCAGGACAAGCTATTTTATGATGATGAATTTAATTAAAGAGAATGAAGAAAACTATTTTGTGTCAATAAGACTATGAAAAAATAGTTCAGAATTCATATGCAGTGGGACCAAGACACATTTGATGAGATAATCAAAGTCATAGTCAGTAAACCTGAACTGATTAGATTACTATTCCACCTTCAAGTGGTGTTTCTGGTAACAAATACATCAATTTAGTTGGGTAAAGTGATTTATATAAGATTCAAAAAATAATTTTCTTAATCTTGTTCCCACTGTAACATATGGTTGCACCTGTTACTCTTTAACAGGACTTTAACAAATTCAGGCATGAAATGGCTTTAGTTTCAGCTCTTGTCTATGTTACACATTTTTGGTAATTCAACTTCCGTTATAATAAGATCAACTAGTGATCTTATAGGTTTTAAAGATTCAAACATACTAACTATTCTTAAGACCAGTGATTCTTCTACTTCTACAATTTCTGGTCATGTGCTTGATCCACTGTTAACCACAAACTGGGCAGTCAGTTTGAGATCTGTCGGGTTTCTCCAAAACTTAGTTTTACGGTGAACTGTGACCATATGTTACTTCTAAGCTTCCCTAAAAGAAGACAATATTACAGGACATGCTCCGATGTCTGTTTTGCCTGTTGACTCTGACAGAACACTGTTTGACTTATTTCTAGTTTATGCAGAGTCTGCAGGTTCTGGTAATTAGGCAAAATATTATGACCTGGTCTATTTTGCTGATGTCTTTGAGGAAGAATTTTTCACCATCATATTGAGGGTTTATCTTCGAGTCTACTGCAGATTTTCCATGATCATATTTAGTGTATCTTCCAGTCTACTGCAGATTTTCCACTATCATATCCAGTGTTTATCTTCCAGTCTACTACAGATTTTCCATTATCATATCGAGCTTTTGTCTTCCAGTCTACTGCAGATTTTCCACTATTATATCCAGTGTTTGTCTTCCAGTCTACTGCAGATTTTCCACTACCATATCCAGTGTTTGTCTTCCAATCTACTGCAGATGTTTTTATTTATGAGGATTTTGGCATCATAAAAATACAGTGGTTGTTAGATTTGTTCATTTACTCTGCCTTCTTTAGCCAAGACGTAGGCACTCTCATTGCATTCAATGTCATAGTGTAATCAGGTGAATCAGGTAATCATCCAATGCAGTTGAATTTCTGCTCATCTTAACAGCTGAGTAATGTTCTATTTCTAGGTTTCATAAACTTGTTTTTATACCTACTTTGTGTTACCAGAGCCAAACATGGACTTTGAGCAAAGCGCAGTCACAAAAAATAACTACATGTGAAATGTGTTGCCTGCGAAAAGTTACCAACAACACAAGAAAAGACAGAATCACTAACATCAGCATAAGAAAGAAAGTTGGCACAAAATTGTGCTTGAATTACATAGAGAAACAAAGAATGAAGTGGTTTGGCCACTTAATAAGAATGCATCCAAACTCCACAGTATACAGAGTCTTCTACAACAGAACATCGAGGAAGAGGGCAAGAGGAAAACCATGGAAAAGATGGTTAGATGGTGTAACAGAATCCTGTGAAAGAGCAAAAATAACAATCACACTAGCCACCAGAATAGCGCAGGATAAAAATAGAAAAAACCACGGCACTGGGAAACAACTCGGTAGCAGTGTGATGACAAAAGAAGAAGAAGAAGATAAACTTGTTATTGAACTGCAATATATGCCTCCTATCTGTTTGTCACTTATTCCATATTTTCATCAAGGTGAAGATCCTTCTAATGAGAAAGCGCAAGGTAAGTATCCCACTTTAGTGGATGGTATACAAGGACGTAAGGTACTGGTAGTACAAGACTATGCGTTTGCTAAATATCTGGGAGAACTTCATGTCACTTTCAATGATGATGGTGAGGCTATTGCTTGGTCCGGGAATCCCATCTTGCTAGACCACTCAGTGGCAAAAGGTATTAATTTTTCTTATCATTTGTTTCTTTTACAGTTTTGTTTCTAATGTTATCTCACAGAGATGTTGTTTTACAGAAGAAGGATGAGAATCCCATGGACTGCTAAAATGCACAATGCTGTGGTGTTAAATGACGTCAAGACACAGAGAAAGCTTATCATCAATATAAGAAAGAGGCAGTCATCATTTTTCGGACATGTGATGAGGAAGGGAGATTTAGAACACATTGTGACAACCAGCAAAATCATGGGTAGGCGAGACAGAGGAAGACAGAGAGAGAAAATTTTGGATAGCCTGACTTCATTGCACGGAAGAGCGTCAACATCTGTTATGATAGCAAACACCAGAGACAGAGATTTGTGGAGATCCATGATTGCCTACACCAACCAGAACGGCATCTCATGATGATGAATGTTATCTCTTGCTGATTATTTCAAATATCCTTTATTCATTTATTGTTTTGTCTTTCTTTGTGAGTTCCTTCTTTATATTTTATTTGTTTTGCATCTCATTCACCTTTTCTCCCATCTTTAAACTTTTTCTATCATGCTTCATTTTTTCATCTCACTGTATAGTTTATATTAAATCAAGATGATGATCTTCTTGTAGCCAAATTTCTTAGACTACTAGCAGTATACCAACACTGTGCTACCAGAGCCAAACATGGGCACTGACAAAAGAACAAGAAAGGAAAATTACCACATGCGAAATGAGATGCCTGAGGAAAGCAGTAAATAAAACAAGAAGAGACCATATAAGAAATGAGGAAATTAGAAGAACAGTCGGAACAACACCTGCTATTAGATTTATTGAAAAACAGAGACTCAAATGGTTTGGCCACTTGGTCAGAATGAACCCGAATACACCAGTTGCAAGAGCGTACAACCTGAAAATGGAATCATCAAGAGGAAAGGGCAGACCAAGAAAAAGATGGGTAAATGGAGTTACAGACATCTTAAAACTCCACAATACCACACCATATCAAGCGACCGAGCGTGCATTATCTCCGAAACCGATCATCAGTTAAACCTGCTACGCCTAGCGGCAAAAAAGCAGAGAAGGACAAAAGAAAGAAGAAGACTAGCAGTAAGCATGACTTTTAAAAACTGTTAGTCATTTTGAAGAGACAATCATCATTTTTTTAATATGTAATGAAAAGAGCGTCTGGCCAAATGGATTAGAGCAAGGCATCCATGCAGGAGACCCGTGTTCAATTCACGGTAAGATCAAAGATTTTTAGATTTTTTTCCTTTGTGAGAATAAATAAAAAAATCCTAACCGTAACAGCTTCCCGGTGACTGCACTATCCATGCGGCCATTAAATTCCTCAGGCTCTTGTCTCATCTGTACTCATCATCAAGGTGCGTATCCTTTATAGGACATTGCTCTCATTGCAGCACATCTGAAATTCACTCTGTCTATTGCCAGTTCTCCCACTTTGTCGATGGTCATGTTCATGGTTTCTTTAATATCTTGTAGCCATCTTCTTCTTGGTCTGCCTCTGTGTCCTAGGACCCTGCCCTCTAGTATTGTTCTTTCCAGGCCATCGTGACGCTTGATGTGACCAAAGTATGTAATTTTTCTGTATAGTATGTTGTTTTTCAGCCAATTCTCTTTAACATTTAGTTCTTTCAGGACATCAGTGTTCTTTCTTTTTCTGTCCATGGTATTCGTAGGATCTTTCTGTAGCATTTAGTTTCAAGGACTGGATTTTCGTTCTTAATTTTTGTGTAATAGTTCATGATTCAAAACCATAAGTAGCCACTGGGAAAATGCATGCTCTCAATATTTTTAATTTTAGTATTTTGCTGGTGCTTTGCCACATGTTCTTCATTGTGTTTAACTTCTTGAATGCTATTGCCAATCTATGCCCATCTGTACTACACCGCCTTAAAAAGCGATACTACATTCAGTAACGATAGTTTTTTTTAAAGTTGCAACATTGGTTTTTTTAACTTATTATAAGTGTGCGAGTTCCAATTCGGGAGACCCAGGTTTCACCAATGGTAAGGTCAAGAAGTTTTTCTGTCGGGGTACAAGAAAACATCATAACCCGAACAGTTTTGTGGCGACTGTACTAGCTATGCAGCGACTAAATTCCTCAGGCTCACCGCCTACATTGTCCTACACTGCCCTAAAAAGCAGTAACACATGCAGGAAAGACAGACCAAACTAAGCTTAAATAATTGACTTGAAGAAGTCGCGTAGAAAAGATCTGATAATTCTTGTGCTTGAGGACAAAATTTTCATACATATACTGTAATCAGCTAAAAGTATCTAGTTTGTAATAAAAGTGGAAACACTAATTTCTACAGACGATGCAACAGAACAGCTTGTTGCACGCCATCTACCAGCAATTGAGCACATGAAAAAAACTGTCATTGGAGAAACTTACGTAGATCTTATAGCTGACAGGATCCAATGCAGAACCACTGAATGTAACTTGGGTAAGTCAGTATTATGGAGACATTTAGTAAAAAATTGTAACAATACAAGTATAGTAATGTCTAAGTGTCCAAAGGCGACAGGATCCAATGCAGAACCACTGAATGTAACTTGGGTAAGTCAGTATTATGGAGACATTTAGTAAAAAATTGTAATAATACAGGTATAGTAATGTCTAAGTGTCCAAAGGCGAAGGATTGACTTCATTGCACCAGGTTTTCCCATATGGCATCTTTCCTTGTCGGCAGAGATGGCATGCCATCTGCCGAGAGCATTGCACAAAACACGAACTCCGTAGCTTTGGCAACAATCCTAGGGATCTCATAAAAAATTGCACAAGTGTCTAACGCACAAACTTCAGTAAGACAAGCAAACAACTTAAGTACTTCGCCATTGAGACCACCATTAGCCTATGTTTAAGGGAAATAAAGTGCTGTGACGTCGGCTTAGTAACCAATAACTAGTAAGATGGATTTTTAAGGAAAAGTTCATTAAAACTATATTTTTATTCCTACAGGTAACCTTATCGCTGATTCAATAGTGCATCAGAACTTGAAGCGACAATCAGACCCAAACTCATGGAGTGATGTGAGCATTGGTCTAGTTAATGCTGGAAGCTTTCGAGCTTCCATATTGAAAGGTTTGTTCACTAAACAAACAGTTCCTAAATCCTCTTAGTTGTATCCTTCTTCTTCTTCGGTGATCTCTGGTCATGCGCTTAGTTTACCATGGACCACAAACTGGGCAGTAAGCTACAGGTAAGCTTCAGGTCTGTCAGGTTTCCCTAAAGTTTAGTTGTTAAGTCAACTGGGTGTGGCCATATGTTGCTTCTCAGCTCATACAGGAGAGGACAGTCTAGCAGGACATGCTCTGGTGTCTGTTCTGCCTGTTGACACTGGCGGAGAGCTAGTTGTATCCAAAATTTATGAAATTTTCAGAGATAAAACTTTGTTTTGGTCGTCCCATCTCGTACTCCAGGAACCATGTTTACGTCTCTCCAAACCACTGTGACATTTAACAGGGCCAAAATATTTCATCTTCCGGGACATGATGGTATTTATGAGCCAATGCTCCTTGATATGCAGATCTTATTTTTTTCTCTTCTCTGTCCAGGATAGTTTAAGAACTTTTCTGTAACACCTTATTTCAAAAGCCTCCATTTTTTCTTTAATGTTTATGTTATGGTCCACAATTTGCATCCATTTGTTGCTACAGGGAAAATACATTGCATATAGTATATGCATTTAATATACATTGCACGCAAAATGTGTCAGGAGGTGACAAAATATTACAGAGTAAAAGGGTTAATGTCTGCAGTAACTTATTTCCGTAACTATCTGCAGGTAACATCACCATCGAGCAAGTTATTTATGTGCAACCATTTCGAAATACAATAGATTTGATTGAGATATCCGGAAAGACTCTTGTTGACATGCTAGAATTCTCTGCTTCTA
The DNA here is from genome assembly GCA_020796225.1 of Arion vulgaris. NCBI lineage: Eukaryota > Metazoa > Mollusca > Gastropoda > Stylommatophora > Arionidae > Arion > Arion vulgaris. Next base: position 14,558,559 of record CM036762.1, on the reverse strand, counting down.
AATGGAATACAGTTCTTGGTGAGACCTTTGGGGGCTTCTTGCAAGTTTCAGGTACAGTATTTATCTGTCTTTAAACTGTTTTGAAAATATTGTTATAAAATTGTTCTCAAAAAAACAATTATTATCATTCTCATTATCTTCGGTGCCACCATTACCCCATGTCACTGCAAGTTCAATGTGAGCTTCAATATCATCAACACACATACCATTGTATCATCAGTATTATTACATACATTTTTACCTTTGTAATATCCTTAACACAATTTACAATAGGCCCATAAGTATCATCACATATTATTACCTGTCTTATTACCGGAGGTCTCTATGGCAAAATAGTTAAGACTTTTGCCCGTCATTCTGAAGGTTATAGGTTTGAATCCAGACTGAGTCACATGAGTAATTTTTATCAGGATATAATAGGATTGTTGCTGGTGCAACACTTCAGCAGATAGCGTGCCATTTGTATCATAAGACTCACCAACTCTAATAAGTATCATAAGCTCATAAGTATCACCACACGTATTTTCTTCTTTGCGTTCGTTTTTTATAACCAATTTTAATCACTCTTTGTGATATGTTTGATCTTTGCCAAGAACGTGTATACGTTGCACATTGGTTTGGTAGGCCCCTAAACACATAGACTTCTATACGTTTAGGACATGTGCATCTGATTTCGGTTGAACCTCCTTAGTTGCCTCTTATGACATACGTGACAGGTAACAGTGGTTCTATTCTTTACACCCCAAATTTGGGCCCCGGTAACCACTCGGGCGACCACACATATTATTACCTCTGTAATATCATCATTAATACAACATGCCATTACTTATTCAATATGACCATCCTATATCATTAAGTCTGTTATTGTCACAGCAGGTCATTGCTACTGTACTTCCAGCCTATCATTGTCATTCAATGTCATTATTGGATTGTTGTAAAAATAGGACAGTTAGAGTATTCAGTAACAATTGGTTAAATTTGACAGAAATGGAAATATTGACAAAGAGGTAATGTATAGATCATTTTAATGTGACAGTACAGAAGAGTAAGCATCTGTAGTTTTTGTGGTAGTGAGCTCGATCACAATCCAAGTGTACCTGGTTCAAACTCCGTGGCGGGCAAGTTTGGAAGCAAATTTGTTCTCATGGATTTTTACGGACTGTAAAAATAGACCTCACATTCAGAAAGCAATGGCAAACTACTGAACATATAAGTTGTGCCTAGAAAAAATCGACCACCCGTTTACTGTGGTTGATGGTTAAGTCCCGTAAAGGATATGCCCCGATTTTCATTTTCACTACAGAAGAAAATCAAATACGTAATTTGTGAACAACTATGGAAACTATATTTTGTAGTGAGTCATGAACACTTGACTTCCAAGAAGGTCACTACTTTGTAGTAGTGGGGAGCTTGCGTACCTCCAGGATCTAGAAAGCTATGACAAGAGCCTTGCTCCTGGTAGGGACACCCGTGTCAGACTGGTTGAAGGATAGAGGCAGATAAAATGTGACATCCTGGTCCTACAATTTGCGAGTTGGGCAAGAGGCCAACAACCCATTCCTGTAAATATATATTGTGTTACATAAATGGAAACAAGAGATACCTTTGTTTCATCAGGTGAAGGGAGTGAGGTCAATCATGCAACTGGTTTCAGAAGGAGGGAGATCGGAAAAATAGTTGAAAGATTGTGGCCTGACTTGGGAAACAATTGGTTCTTCTTCTTCTTTGCGTTTGTCCTTTACGACCAATTTTATTCACTTTGTGATATGTTTGATCTTTGCCAAGAATGTGTAAACGTTGTACATTGGTTTGGTAGGCCCCTAAACACATTGACTTTTACATGTTTAGAACATGTGCATCTGATTTCAGCCAAAAACAATTGGTTGAAATACAGCAGAATGGCAGCAATGTAAATCTCTTGTGGAAGCCTTAGTGTCAGATGGGACACGAAGAGGATATATATTTATATATATATATATATATATTTAAATACGGATAGATAGATAGATGAACACTCGCGAAAGTTTGCTTGCATGTGAAGAAGTGAAAGTGTGAGACATAACCTGAAATTAAAGTGAAATAAGAGATGCACAGAAGGTAACTAAATCTGGTAGATGACATACTAAAGAACCTAGTGGCTGACATATCCTATGATGAAACTAAAAAATACATGAGGATGTGATACAGACACTATAAAACTATTATCTAATTTCGTAAATAAGCTTGGAAAGTTTTTTTGGTTGAAGATCTGCAACATTTTAAATATGCAAAGAGATAGAATGATGTGGCTGAAGGATCATGACATTTAAAATGTATAAAATGTTTGAGAAATATTTGGTTGTAGACAGTTGAAATATATAAAGGGTTGGATAAATATTTGGTTGTAGACAGTTAAAATATATAAAGGGTTGGATAAATATTTGGTTGTAGACAGCTAAAATATATAAAGGGTTGGAGAAATATTTGGTTGTAGACAGTTAAAATATATAAAGGGTTGGATAAATATTTGGTTGTAGACAGCTAAAATATATAAAGGGTTGGAGAAATATTTGGTTGCAGACAGTTAAAATATATAAAGGGTTGGAGAAATATTTGGTTGTAGACAGTTAAAATATATAAAGGGTTGGATAAATATTTGGTTGTAGACAGCTAAAGTATATAAAGGGTTGGATAAATATTTGGTTGTAGACAGTTAAAGTATATAAAGGGTTGGAGATATATTTGGTTGCAGACAGTTAAAGTATATAAAGGGTTGGAGATATATTTGGTTGTATACAGCTAAAGTACATAAAGGGTTGGATAAATATTTGGTTGTAGACAGTTAAAATATATAAAGGGATGGAGAAATATTTGGTTGTAGACAGTTAAAATATATAAAGGGTTGGAGAAATATTTGGTTGCAGACAGTTAAAATATATAAAGGGTTGGAGAAATATTTGGTTGTAGACAGTTAAAATATATAAAGGGTTGGATAAATATTTGGTTGTAGACAGCTAAAGTATATAAAGGGTTGGATAAATATTTGGTTGTAGACAGTTAAAGTATATAAAGGGTTGGAGATATATTTGGTTGCAGACAGTTAAAGTATATAAAGGGTTGGAGATATATTTGGTTGTAGACAGTTAAAATATATAAAGGGTTGGAGAAATATTTGGTTGTAGACAGTTAAAATATATAAAGGGATGGAGAAATATTTGGTTGTAGACAGTTAAAATATATAAAGGGTTGGATAAATATTTGGTTGTAGACAGTTAAAATATATAAAGGGTTGGATAAATATTTGGTTGTAGACAGCTAAAATATATAAAGGGTTGGAGAAATATTTGGTTGCAGACAGTTAAAATATATAAAGGGTTGGAGAAATATTTGGTTGTAGACAGTTAAAATATATAAAGGGTTGGATAAATATTTGGTTGTAGACAGCTAAAGTATATAAAGGGTTGGATAAATATTTGGTTGTAGACAGTTAAAGTATATAAAGGGTTGGAGATATATTTGGTTGCAGACAGTTAAAGTATATAAAGGGTTGGAGATATATTTGGTTGTATACAGCTAAAGTACATAAAGGGTTGGATAAATATTTGGTTGTAGACAGTTAAAATATATAAAGGGATGGAGAAATATTTGGTTGTAGACAGTTAAAATATATAAAGGGTTGGAGAAATATTTGGTTGCAGACAGTTAAAATATATAAAGGGTTGGAGAAATATTTGGTTGTAGACAGTTAAAATATATAAAGGGTTGGATAAATATTTGGTTGTAGACAGCTAAAGTATATAAAGGGTTGGATAAATATTTGGTTGTAGACAGTTAAAGTATATAAAGGGTTGGAGATATATTTGGTTGCAGACAGTTAAAGTATATAAAGGGTTGGAGATATATTTGGTTGTATACAGCTAAAGTACATAAAGGGTTGGAGAAATATTTGGTTGTAGACAGTTAAAATATATAAAGGGTTGGATAAATATTTGGTTGTAGACAGTTAAAGTATATAAAGGGTTGAATAAATATTTGGTTGTAGACAGCTAAAGTATATAAAGGTTTGGAGAAATAGTTGGTTGAAGACAGTTACAAATTAAAAAGGCTTTGGAGAGTTCTAGATAAAGACTCATGACTGTATAAAGGCTTTGGAGAGTTCTAGATAAAGACTCACGACTGTATAAAGGCTTTGGGGAGTTCTAGATAAAGACTCATGACTGCATAAAGGCTTGGAGAGACATGTGCTCCATAGAAAAACTTAAAAGTTTAACATACAAGAGAGTTGATTAAAATAAATTCATCATGGATAACATTTTTATTGAATTGTTTTGGTTTCTTTTTTTTGCTTCTCTCTAGGTTTACAAATTACATTCGACATTGATCGCCCAATTGGGGAAAGAGTGGTGGAGGTCCTTGTTCTGTGCACTAAATGTCTTGTCCCCAAACTAGAATTCCTTGATCTAAACAAGGCATACAAGGTTCTCATTACTTCATACATCAGTAAAGGAGGTGAAAGATATAGTATGTTGCCTGGTGCCATCATCAGTTCACATGCTATTGGTGAGTGTTAGAAAAAATGCATATTCAAGCTCTGTTTAGTTTTTGTCTAGTCACCAGATCATCATTAGTTCACATTTAGTCTAGCGCAGTCTAAGATGGCGCAGGCCAGTGTAATACATTCCTGCCATCTTATTTTATTCTTAAAGCTTTAATGTTAATCAGAATTTTAAGAAAATTTCTGAATAACAGTATGGTTCAGTTATTTTGTTAGTTCAATATTTAAACAAAATTAAACTTATAGTCAGAATTAAGTTATTCATCTGTTATTACTATTTATTAATGTTACTATTAATATTACTTTTTATTATTAGTTAGTTAGTTAGTTTGTTCCTTTCGTGTCAAAGGCAGCACATAGGGCAGAGGTTTTAGATCTCCATGTGATGCGGTTCGTTGCTAGCAGTTTGAGATCTTGTATGGTTTTACATCCCAATAGTTAACTTTCTTGTTGGATGGTTCTTCGAAGAGTAGTCTTTGGTCTTCCACGTTTTCTTTTCCCAACTGGTGACCACATAAGCACTTGTTGATTTAGTCTCTTTTCGTCTGATCTAAGAACATGACCTAAATATTTCCACCTTCGTTTCCTTATAATATTTGATACGGGTTGTTGGTGTGTTCTATCTCTCACAATATTGTTAGAAACAAAATCACTCCATTTTACTTTTAATAATTTTCGTAGACATTTATTCTCAAAGCTGTCCAGTTTCTTATCAATTTTCTTTGTTGATTTCCAACTTTCACAACCGTAGGTCAGTACAGGAATCACAAATGACCTAAATAATTTAACTTTTGTGCATATACTAAGGTCTTGAGACTGCCAGATATTTGTTAATTTAGTGAAGGTACTAGCTGCTATAGCAATACGAGAGTTTATTATTATTACTAGTATTATATTGCAATTGCCACATGGTGCTCTTGTCTACACAGTTATTAGTAAGATATGCCCCAGTATATAAAAATGGATAGCACTGATTTAGTCCATAGATGCTCTCATCGAGTGACAACTAATGACACCAGTTCTATATTGGTTTACTATTCTCATTTGGCTTACAGTATAGCACTCTTGTATAGCTACAGCACATTTGATTTGGTATTCTTGCAGTCTGTTTAGGGTTGCAGATTCACCATCATTCCTTGAATCGTTTACATGTCCTCTCTTTTATAGGGAATTCAAAATATCAGCCTGGTTCAATGCTTGCCAACTTTCTCAGCAGCCATACCTGCAAGACTGTTAGCACGTTAACTCCCCTTTACACCTGCAAGCCCTGGCGCAAAGATAAGACTGATTTTTGGCAACATAGACCTCTTCATTGACTCTAACCATTGTTTTGAGACCAGCCCATCTCAATTATTCTGAGCATACTTATTGAGTCACTGAGAAAACATGCATGGATAAAATGAGTGAGTCTATCCAGACCATCGCTTACCCAAGTTAACAGGCAGTTAACAATGATCAGAGAAATCACCTTCATTTTTGTCCCTGGACAGGCAGGAGTTAGGGGTAATGAACAAGCTGATAGATTGGCTAGCTTGGCTACAATATCAGAGTGAGCTGTCATGGGTCGAAATGACATTCTTCACGCATTGAGAGAGTCTTTCAGAACAGAGGAGTTTCAGGACTGTGAATCCCACTCGCTGACCAGATTGAGAGAGATGGGTGTCAATATTGGTGCAGCCCGAAAAGAACGACATACTAAATATGCAAGGAGATTGATTAATCAACATCGAACTGGCGTGTTGCGCCGCTGGACGCTGTTGGATTTGCTGAGGCGTAGATCGGAGCACCTATGGACATGTCCAGAGTGCTATGATGATAGTCCTCATATAACTGATAAATGATAATACAGGCATCCACCAGAGTAACAAACAACTGCTCAAACACATATATTCACTCACCTCACACACACATTATCACTAACATATAGTACACAATAAACTGTACTGAGATGGACACAAGAGGACAACAAAAACGTAGAAGACCAAAACGACCTGGAGAGAACAGTAGAATGGGAACTGAAAGAAATGAATCACAGTTGGAACACAATACATAGGATGGCCAAGAAGTGAGAAGAATGTTGTGAATTTGTTGCTGCCCTAAACGCCAATGGCATCACAGGCTAGAGAGATATAGCATGCAATGATATATATTTTTTAAAATAAACTCATTTAATATGTTAAAATAAACATAAAAATAACTTTATATATGTCACAATTTTGGAGGGGAGGAGGGTTAAAGAACCCCACACAGTGTGGTGACAGCTAGAAACAGCACATATTAATCCTAATTGAACAATAGTCCAGTAGCAAACCTTGAGGCTATGTTTTAGACAATAAATAATGAAATACAACTTTAGGAATCAACAATAGAACCACTGTGTACTGCAAAGCTGCAGATTGCAGCTTTGTATGTTTTTTATAATGCTAGCTAGGAACATCATGTACGATATGGTTAATAGCCTTATGTACAATATATGGTTAGAAACATAATGTACAATATGGTTAGTAGCCTCATGTACAATATATGGTTAGAAACATAATGTACAATATGGTTAGTAGCCTCATGTACAATATGGTTAGTAGCTTCATGTATAATATGGTTAGTAGCCTCATGTATAATATGGTTAGTAGCCTCATGTACAATATGGTTAGTAGCATCATGTACAATATGGTTAGTAGCCTCATATACAATATAGTTAGTAGCCTCGTGTACATTATGGTTAGTAGCCTCATGTACAATATGGTTAGTAGCCTCATGTACAATGTGGTTAGTAACCTTCTGTCTCATAAAATAATGCAAAGATACGTATCTTTTTGTATTTCCATAGCTCTTTCTACTTTTGTTTCTACAATATCTTCTTCGACGCTCCATATCGCCACTTGTTAACCACTGTTTGTGATTTGTAAGTGATCCGAGCCTAAGAATGGTGGTACATTGTGCCAGTTATGCACCTACAGTAAGCCAGCACATCAGATTTCTATGATGCTTTTTATTTACTAGGGTAGCTTTGCTAGGCACCTACCTTAGTCACCTATTACGACATGCGGTGTAGGCACAGTGTTACTATTCTTTACCTCCTTGCAGCCCGGCAACACACATGCGTAGGCTTCTAGAATATAAATTGTGGTGTTGCTTATTTTTGTAGTCACAACATTCACAGTGTACATCTGATATTTATTATTTTTATTTGTTGTCATTTTTCTACACATGATTCTGTGCATAAAAATGTGTGAGATGCAGCTCATAATGCTGATACATATTCTAATACGCATCATATATATAAATAATATTAAAAATTTTCTCAGGTGACCTTGACACTGACCTTTTGCTGAAGTACGTAAAAGCACACAGCCCCATAACTACTGGGTTGCAGAATCGAATCCGTCATCTAAAAGATATACAAACCCTCAAGGTTTGTGGAGGGGGGATCCAACCTTTACCTTCGCTTGCAACAAAATTCTTGATTCCATTAATTTGTTTCTTGATTATATACACAGTATAATAATTTAACTGGTTCAATTGTTTCATTATAACATGTTAGATTCTAGAAGTTGTTTTACAATTTATCATCTTTTAATGCTGTAACAAAAGTTATCCTTGATAAACTGCTTCATTAATTTTTGATTAAAACTCAAAATAAATTACTGATATAAAAAAATGGCTCTACTTATGTAAACATGTATCATAATATAACGTAAATTAATTATGTAGAATTTCTCATAACAATTTGATTATGTAATAATTTCTCAGAATAAATAAATTGATGTGTGTATTAAATTCCTAATAATGAATTATGTGTTGAGTAATTATGTTTGTTACGTTGCATGTGTATGTGTGTCTGCTGAGACATATCAAATATTTACAACCAGAAAATGAAATGTAAAAAATTTGAAAGACCATAGCATATTATGTTGCTTGGTAGAAATAAATGGTAACAAATTGTAATGTGTTCTTATCAATAAATATGTGTCATTATTATTGGGCATTGTGTCAGCTCTGTTGCCCCTACTGTGTTGTAGTTTGATAAATTACTTGCCCCATCTATGTTCAGAGCTACACTAGGTGGAGTTTTATTCCCAACAAGTTCTTATAAGCTGTACAAGTCTTTTCTGGTAGGGGTCAAAACTAAGGCAGACACCTTGATCTCCAGGTTGAGGGTTACAGCATAGGGCAGACAACTGTATTCTTTTACAAAATATATTAAAAAAAACAAGATATATTATGGAAACACTAACAGACAAATCTAATTTTGACACAAAATAGACATCTGAAGCTTTGATCTTATATAACGGGCGATGGTGTGTGAGAAGCACAGAAAGGGCAAGACTTGAGACATCCTGTTGAGAATGGTCTTACAGTGGATACCAGCACACTGTAGCATCCCAGGAAATGAAAAGGCTGATAAACTTGCAAGGGCTGGAAAGAGCTTAACACAACACCACCCAACACAAAGCTTTGCAGAAGCAAAGACTCTCCTGAAACATTCCATAAAAATGATGTGGAGAAAAGCACATGGAGGATACAACACAGCAAGACAGTATAAATACACTAAACAGAAAAGTGCAGACCACAGTCTTCCGACTTAAAATATGACACTGCAGTCTCAGAGCACACCTCCATAGAATGGGTCTCAGGGACACGGTTGCCTGCACCTGTGGAGTACCAAAGCAATCCTCAGAGCACATCCTGCAACAGCCTAAGCAGTGTGAAAATGGAGATCTGGCCAACAGAAACAATCCATCGAAACAAACAATTGGGGACCGGTGAAGGCCTTAAGCGCACCGCCCTGTTTATGACACATACTGGAGTAGTCGCATAACAGAAGTTGATCGCAGAAGAAGAAGAAGATAGAAAAAAAAACTAGTCACGAGAGAGAAGTGTCGGTGCAGAGTGCTGGGAGTATCAAGAAGAGACTGGTTTTAAAATGGAGACATCAGGGGAAAAAGTAGGTACAACATTGATACTGAACTGCATCAGCAACCAACAAATAAAATGATACGACCGCATAAGCAGATTACCAACAGACAGTATATCTCAAAGGGCAATGCTACTCAGATACAGTGGGTACAAAACAAAAGGTCAACGCAAAAAGTGGACAACATAAGCAATAAAAAACACCATGAATAGCACACAAAAGCCAGTGCTTTAAATCTCTTGTTATCCTAACGCTGTGAGGCAAAACAGGATCAGATAAAAGAAAGAACCATTAATTTGTGATCAAATCAGGTCACCGTCACTAGTGATCAGTCAGCATCACAGAAAACATCCATCACCATGTCAGACTACTTGGTTTCTTTCATTGCTCGAACAAACATCATCAGAAATGATTGAAATCATTTATTAGACATACATTTTGTTTTCCCCATTTCTCTTGAGCTGTCATTAATAATTTATAAATTTACATTTATAATATTGATAATAGTACTGTATTGTCAGTATCTTGGGGGATACAGATGGCACACATAGACATGGTGTAATACTACAGTCTTTGCTTATAACACACACACGGGAGTTGAAATGTGCAGTTGCTATGGATCTGGAAGATGCTTACGACTTCTCTATGAAGTTTCCTTTGATTTACTAATGAAACAATTGCTGGAGCTTAACTTTCAACCAGGTCTTGTCAGATGGATATTCTGCATTGTTCAAGACAAGGTGATGCTCAGATAGGACGACTCGTCATCAGAGATAGTAACAGGTCAAATCAGGGCTCTCCATGTCTCCTATTCTCTTTGTCTGCACAAGCAGAATTTATATTCTAGAAGACCATGCATATGTCATGTCGTAAGAGGCGACTGAGGTAGGGGCTAGGAAGCTACCCTAGTAAATAAAAAGCATCGCAGAAATCGGATGTGTTGGCCTACTTTTAGGCGCATAACTGGCACAATGTGCAATTAGGCTTGGATCACATAAAAATAAAAAAGAGTGGTTTAACAAGTGGTTGATATGGAGTGTTCAAAAAAAAGGTGATTTACAGACAGGAAAATATTTAGAGCCGGGCAGGAATGGCTTGTCACAGTCAGCACATCCCAAAATGACTTGTTTTAACCTTTATTTTTGTACAAGAGCATGCAGGAGTACAAGACAATGAACGAGCAGAACATTTGGCTGGTACAGCAGTAGTTGAGGATGGACAGTCAATGAATTGTGTATATATCATTAGTGCCATAAGAGAAGCATTTATAAATCTGCGTTCATATCAATATATGTATGGCAGCGAATCGTGGACAATGAACAAACAATCAATAAGATCATTGGAAGCTACCGATATGTGATTTTACAGAAGAATGCTGAAAATTCCATGGACAGCGGAGAAAACAAATGATGAGGTTGTAAATCAGGCCTGCACACAAAGAAACCTTATCATAATAATAAGACAATCAAGGTTCTTCGGCATATAATGTGAAAAGACGGTTTAGAACATTTGGTGACAACAGGTAAAATTCAGGGAAGGAGAGATTGTGGAAGACAGAGGGAAAAGATGTTGGATGGTCTGACATCGTGGTTCGTCAAAAGATCAACGTCAGAACTGATTACCTGCACCAAATAGAGAGAGTTTAGGAGAGACATAATCACCTACGCCGGCAGGCATGACACTTGGTTGATTGGTTCCTATCCAGAGTGAAGAAGATGGGAGTGAAAATGGGAACTTGCAGACTTTAACACATTGTTATAGACATTTGATTAATCAATACAGAATGTATGTGATTAGTCATTATACGCTGGTAAAGATATTGGGGAGATCGGAGCAACTATGGACCTGTCAGGATTGCCATGATGATGATTTTTCCTAATCGCTAACAAATAGTTTAAAATACTGGAGTATCTTAAACTCATATCGCTACTGAATAGTCGAACAGTGATGTGCAAACAGTAATTTACCTTTACTCAAGTACCTGATGTCTTCTATCTCTAACCTTATTTTGCATTACAGCGTCAGGATAGGAAGAAATTCATAGAAAAGGCTCTTGTGTTCTTTACTGCCCCTGTTAATTGAGTGGTCAACCTTTTGTCTGGACAGCCTTTTGCCTTGTAATCACTATATCTGAGCAGCATTGTCCTTTGAAGCACAATGTATGTTGGTAATATCTTTATGTGGCAGAACCATTTAATCTGTTTGTTTCTTGATGAAGTTCAGTACAGTAGCTTGTCGCCGTCTTAAAAACGCTCATTTTCTTGGCTAGTCGATGGACTCCACAAGGGTCGTGGTTCAATTTCAGTGTTTGGCGACTGTTTTCCCGGGAGTCTCAAATATCGATCTATTTATTTATTATGTTCATTGGTCACCGTGCTTCCCCTTAGGTTCCTAGAATTTATTCATTTGCAACATTTTATTATGTGCTCTGGGACAGACATCTTCAAAAAACAAAAACATACTAGTCAAGTCTGTTAGAACACAAAATATGATATTGGAAAGTAAACTTGAACTGAAACATAGCCAACAAAACATGTTATCTAACTTTATAAACAGAAATCAAGCAAAGCGTCAAATGTGTTACTCAGAATCAGATCTTATGTGATATATAATAATAACTCCTCTCGTACTGTTATACGTTACATAGGGATTGCAAGCAATTTTTCCATATCGCTCTATTCTGGGCAACTCGCTCAATCTCCTTCCTACATGGAACTGAGACCGATATTTCTTGCCTCTCTCAGCAAAGTTCGTTTCAGGGTCTTCCTATGTCGTCCTCTCTTTCTTGAACCCTTTGCATCCCACTTCAATGCCTGCTTTTATTATTTCTTCTCACGGTGGATCCAACATATCTCCATCGTCTCCTCCTTATAACAGTTGTGGTTGACCAGACATTTCTCTGATTTCATCACTTCTCCTGAATTTGTTCCATTTTATGTTCATTTTTTTTTTTTGCAATCTATTTTCAAATGCATTCAACTTGCTTTCTATATCTTTAGTCATTTTCCAACTCTCGCTGGAATGTGTTAGGATTGATACAACACTTGAATTGAAAATTCGTAATTTAGTTTTAATACTATATAACTTGCAGTTCCATATTTTATTTAGACTTTTAAAAGCTGATGTTGCTTTGCCAATTCGTATCATAATTTCTTTTGTAACATTTCCTGTGCAATCAAAATTGCTAACTAAATAGGTGAACTGCTCTATTATTTTTATCATTTTAGATTCCAGTGTGATATCTGCATTACTTGCCATAGGTGGTATATATGATATACCTATACTTACAAGCTTATATGATATACATATACTTACAAGCTTATATGATATACCTATACTTACAAGCTTATACGATATACCTATACTTACAAGCTTATATGATATACATATAAGCTTATACATATATATGATTGCAGACTATACTTACAAGCTTATATGATATACTATACTTACAAGCTTATATGATATACATATAGCTTATACATATATATGATTGCAGACTATACTTCAAGTTATATGATATACCTATACTTACAAGCTTATATGATATACCTATACTTACAAGCTTATATGATATACATATAAGCTTATACATATATATGATTGCAGACTATACTTACAAGCTTATATGATATACCTATACTTACAAGCTTATATGATATACCTATACTTACAAGCTTATATGATATACCTATACTTACAAGCTTATATGATATACTTGTATAACATATTTGTCCTCGTCTTTGTCGAGGACGAGTGCTTCTAAGAGTTTCTTTTAGAACGGGCTTCAAAAGGTTTGTTTTGTCTCTTTAATGTATATGTATCATGGTCCATTAAACTTGTTGCAAAAAAGATGAAGTGTTTACGAAGAATACTGGGAGTAACAAGAAGAGACCGGTTTAGAAGTAAAGACATCAGGAAAAAAGTGGGTACAACATCAGTACTGAATTTTATCAAGAAGTAACAAATTAAATGGTTCGGCCACGTAAGCAGATTATCAACAGGCAGTATACCACAGAGAGCTATATTGCTCCGATACAGTGGATACAAAGCAAAAGGCCGGCCATGCAAAAAGTGGACCTCAGAGATAACAGACACTATTTATGAAGCACACACAAAAGCCCGTGCTAGAAATGTATTCCCCTTAAGCTGTGAGGCAAATCTGGATTGGAGAAGAGAAAGACAAGGTGCATAGAGAGGCTCGCCCCAGCTATCTCCTTTTTCGACCTGACGCTGAAAGGTAAAACATGATTAGAGAATAGATAGACAGATAATGGTCCATCATTCATTAATATGTTGTCACTAGAATAATTCATGCCCTCATATATTTTTTTTCTTTTCTTATAGTGTCTATGTTATGATATATGTTCTTCATACTATTTAAGCTCTGAGTTGCAACAAATATTCTCATATATCTTTCTTTTGTAGGATGATGTCGTTTTACTGTGTAAAATTAGAAATTTGTCATCAGCATATGTCAGTTCTGGAATCATATTTCCACCTTTTCTTCTTCGAATGCTCCATATATGTTAACCAATCTGTGTGATTTGTATGTGATCTGAGCCTAAGAGCGATTGTACGTTATGCCAGTTATGCGCCTACAAATAAGCCAGCACATCCGATTTCTGCGATGTTTTTATTTACTAGGTAGCTTCCTAGGTCCCATATCAATCGCCTCTTATGACATGCCTTGTAGGTCGCAGTGGTACTATTCTTTGCTTCCCTTGCCGTCCCCAACACCACGCAGACGATAGTTCCACCAAATGTGAAGGAATCAAAAATTTAATATAAATCTGAAATAAGTGCGAGAGGATGAAATATTGCTTTACTTTCGTATCTTTACTCCATTATTATAATATAGTTGTCTAATCAGAGATACAGAAAGACATTATAATATAGTTGTCTAATCAGAGATACAGAAAGACATTATAATATAGTTGTCTAATCAGAGATACAGAAAGACATTATAATATAGTTGTCTAATCAGAGATACAGAAAGACATTATAATATAGTTGTCTAATCAGAGATACAGAAAGACATTATAATATAGTTGTCTAATCAGAGATACAGAAAGACATTATAATATAGTTGTCTAATCAGAGATACAGAAAGACATTATAACAACATTTCCTTTTTTTATTCTGCATCCTTTTTTTAAAAAGTAATATTTAATTGAATATTATTATTATTCTGGACTGTCTGAGCGTAGGATGTATAAGTACGTATAAGTATACACATCACGCGCTGTATATTTATATCATAGATTCCCAAACTTTTCCGGCCCACCGCCCACTTTGCGCGACATAAACTTTGTAACGCCCTCCCCATTAAAACAGTTTTACAACACCCCCATCCCTATATATATATATATATACATGCTCTTTTTTCACTTTGACATATAAAATTGATATATATTTCTGTCATACATGGTCAATTTTCAAATGATTATATACATGAAATAGAACATTTATGAAAAAATGGATCGTGTAAGATGGGCATAAGATGAATTAAAATACAGAATTAAAATTTTTAATGGTTATTTAAGCGCAATATTAGGAAAAAACTCACAAAATGCTTGTGAACCACTATACCCCCGTGGAATGTTTCAGCTCCCACAGGGGGCGGTACCGCCCACTTTGGGAAACACTGATTTCCATGAAGAAAACAACGCATGACTGATAGTGCAGCCACTACATTTGGCAAACTATCAAAGAGAGCGTGCTACAACATAAAATTAACATTGCAGACGAAGATTCAGATCCTTCTTGTCTGTATAGTTTGCTCTTTGTTTATTATATGTCTCAGAAACTGTACAGTTTATTGTAGACATGAGGGAAACATCTTTCACTTTCGTTTTCTCTGCAAGATTATGAACATCAGGTGGAATGACAAAATAGCCATATCTGAAATACCGTAAAGTGTTAACGTGCCTGGCCAATGCTAAATATGTTATCGGAGGTCACACTTTCGTGGAAAGCCCACCCTCGTGTAAATGCTTAGCAGTAGAATAAGACGTAAGAGGAATGAATAACAGCTGTATACTCCAACGTGTAATTTTCTTTGAACTTTCGGTAGGGTAGAGTCGTTAAAGCAGAACACTGCTCAGATTTAAGTGTATCAGCAAGTTCTCACTGAAAGACTTTTCTATCGATCCCAACATATTGGAAAAACAAGATGATGTTCGAGTTATACTATATGTAAATCAACATTACGCAAAGATGTAGAATCTTACGAAGAAAACTTAGGGAGGGGTTTGAATTTTAAAGTGGCGTGGAGGTTTGGTTCTCGCCCCTCGTTCCAAAGGTACTCGGTTCGCTTCCTGGTGGAGTCATGTGATATTTTGCCAGAGATTCATAATCTCAGTGTAGGTGAGATCTAGCTCCTAGTCATATCGGATACGGAAAACGTAGGCCCCGTGTTCAATTTGAGCACGTAAAAGAACCGTTAGCAGTTAAAAATCAAAATATGGCTGGAAAGCGGCTACACGGGCAAAATTCATTAGCAATATTGTTAACATTCCTAAAAATGTGACATGTCCATAGGTGCTTCGGTCTCCATCGCAATATCTGCAACAGCAACTAACGTACCACTTCGATGTTTATTCATGAATCTACTCATAAACCTGTTGTACTGTTCGTTTCTGGCAACTCCAATCTTCAATCCAAGCTCTTGCAATCTAACAGTTGACGTGGATTGGTTTATATGAAAATTCTCTTTGTGGCCACACTCTATGAGGGCGTTTAGAATGTCAGCTCTATCCATTGGCCGGCCGCCTGATATGGTGGCAAAGCCAGCCAGCATTGCCATCGACACACATGTGCCATGGAACGAAGATGATAATTTTTTTTAGAGCTGCAAAGATCAGTTCTCCAAGCACTTCAGTCCAGAAAATTATCACAGCATGTGTACAACCTTTTATTATTTTTCTAAATTTCTACATCTTGGTTATGACATTTAATTATAAGGCAAACATGTCACCAATTTATAAATGTCACCATGAACACTAAACAGCATTGTTCAACACAATCCTTTTCCCAACATTATCCTACCGATGTCAAAACTGAAAGAGGACACCAAATGATAAAAAACTAGGGTACTTTGTCATTAGCCGGCCACAACTGACAGGAAGACCTATTTTTAGAAATTGTCTGAAAGTGTCATCTATTTTTAGATATATTGTAAATAGTCGTGGACAGTCCACTTTGGGACCCAGGTAGGTCAAGCATTAGTATGTGGATACATAAACAGTGATAACAACACAAATACAGCGAGGAAAGGAGGAACAATTATATTATAGGAAAAAACCCACAGAAATTGCCTAACCCTAACCCTGCCACAAAATATATGTAGTATGTCAATATAGTATGTGGATACATATACAGTGATAACAACACAAATACAGCGAGGAAGGGAGGAACAATTATATTATAGGAAAAAAACCACAGAAATTGCCTAACCCTAACCCTGCCACAAAATATAAAATCTTGCGATTGTTTGTTACTACTTAATTTTTTTTTTTAAAGCCGAAAACGAAAGGTTTTTCAACATGAGACCCCTAAAAACGCAAATGGAATAAACCGTGCAGACTGTTCGACCTTTGGAAATTACTGGACAATCCCCGACACGCCTACGGGATACCCGGGGTTTACCCGGAACTCGTTGTTCAGGACTTTTTGCGGTCGGCTAATGACAAAGTACCAAAACTAGTCACAACAGAGATAAAGTGTCTGCACAGAATGTTGGGATATGTATCACTAACGTGAACTTTCTATAAATATATTCGTTGTAATTTTAATCCCTTCGAAAAATTTACTGCTCAGCGCAATAAAACTTTCACGGTTGATTCAGCCACTCTACCTGTTTTTTTCCCGACCAAATGTTATTCCTTATTGAGAATATCCTTTCAACCGGTGCAGTTTTGCCTGGCGGGTTGAAAATGATTATATGAAACACGTAATAACAAAGTACTGTAGTTTTACAAATTACAAAACAATGACAATATACAGCAACGTTTCGACCAAAAGGCCTTTATCAAGCAAACGAGCAACAGGAGTGACGAATTAAAAAAAAACTACATATGGACGACTACATACGGAAACATTCAAACGTTACTAATGAAAATCTGGGAATAAAACGAATAACGAAATAAATGTAACACAAAAAAACATACATAAAATCTAGAAATAGAAAAGAAGAGAAGCAATAAAAAATCAAGTAAATATATAACTTGAATACATGCAAATATGCATATAGATTACAAGGCATGAAGAAAAGTACAAGAAGCATGAATGTAATGCGTTGAGTCCATGGTCGCAATGTACCATACAACGAAATAAACCGATTCCAGAATCAACTACGTATCGAGGAACATGATCTGATGGTGTGACCTGGACATCGTAGCTCTAAATGGCCAGTATCATTGAAATAGGTGGCTACATGGGTCACAGAGCATTGGTGTATATCGCGTAAGTGTTGGGCGAATCAAACACTTGACTTTACGCCAATGCTCTGTGACCCTGTAGCCACTCATTTCAATGATACTGGCCATTTAGGAACTTACGATGTCCAGGTCACAGCCATCAGATCATGTTCCTCGGATGATCGTAGTTGATTTGCTCTGGAGAATCGGTTTATTTCGTTGTATGGTACATTGCGACCACATGGACTCAACGCATTACATTCCTATGCTTCTTAGTACTTTCTCTTCTCATGCCTTGTAATCTATATGTGCATATGTTGCATGTATTCAAGTTATATATTTACTTGATTTTTTTAAAATTGCTTCTCTTCTTTTCTATTTCTAGATTTTATGTATGTTTTTTGTGTTACATTTATTTCGTTATTCGTTTTTATTCCCAGATTTTCATTAGAAACGTTTGAATGTCTCCGTATGTAGTCGTCCATATGTAGTGTTTTTTTTAAAAATTAGTCACTCCTGTTGTTCGTTTGCTTGATAAAGGCCTTTTGGTAAAAACTTTGCTGTATATTGTCATTGTTTTTGTAATTTGTAAAACTACAGTGTTTTGTTATTACGTGTTTCGCAATTCTACATAGTTTTACTGCAGTCTCCATCTATATAAATGTATTCTATAATTTGGACAAGATTGGACATTGCAATGTTCTTTTCTTTGAAATGACTAAATAGCTGTATCCATTTTTCTTCACAACGTGTTTTTTTTCTCAAATATTTGCCGACCAAAAACGGCAATTTTTAATTCCCCTCCTCAACCCAAATAACGGACAAAATCACACTCTGACCGGGATGCACGGACCATACCTTCAAACCGGGACAGTCCAGGTCAAACTGGGACGTATGGTGATCTTATAGAAGATGATCCTACACACATGTTTACTAGCAGTAACTTATAACTCGTTCTACACATTATTTCCTCTGAAATATACAAGTACAAAAAGTTCATCGTTTGTGTTTGTGCAAGCACTGTTCGATCGAATCTGACCTAATTATTATGTGTTCAAAAGACAACGCTGTTTATGAAAGATACGTTTTTCTAAAGTTCTATTTTGGAGAGCTATCTGATTGTGTTCTTAAAAACGCTATTCTGTAGAACTAGTCAAAGGTACCGTAAGAAATAATGATTTGTGGCTCGAATCCTGTGTTTGGTAATGTGTTTTTTCCGGAAGCCCCTAATACTTGTTCTTTCTTTCTTTCTTTTGTCCTTCTCTGCTTTTTTGCCGCTAGGCGTAGCAGGTTTAACTGATGATCGGTTTCCGAGATAATGCTCGCTCGGTCGCTTGATATGGTGTGGTATTGTGGAGTTTTAAGATGTCTGTAACTCCATCAACCCATCTTTTCTTGGTCTGCCCTTTCCTCTTGATGATTCCATTTTCAGGTTGTACGCTCTTGCAACTGGTGTATTCGGGTTCATTCTGACCAAGTGGCCAAACCATTTGAGTCTCTGTTTTTCAATAAATCTAATAGCAGGTGTTGTTCCGACTGTTCTTCTAATTTCCTCATTTCTTATATGGTCTCTTCTTGTTTTATTTACTGCTTTCCTCAGGCATCTCATTTCGCATGTGGTAATTTTCCTTTCTTGTTCTTTTGTCAGTGCCCATGTTTGGCTCTGGTAGCACAGTGTTGGTATAAAGATTGAATTTATAATCTGTCTTTTAGTCACTACTGGAATAGCTGGGTGTTTCAAAATTGGGGTAAGCTGGTATGTAATGTTGTTCACCGTCTTATTGTTGTTAATACTTGTTCACCGTCTAATTATACACATATCGGTTACACATGACATCGTGGTTCGACACAAAATTGACGTCAGAACTGAACCAGGAAGAGAGAGAGAGAGAGAGAGAGAGAGATGTGGAGAGATATGATCGCCTACGCCAGCAGATATGGCACTTGTTTGATTAATATTGTTTGACAGTTTATATTTTATTGGATATGTTGAAAATTCGGGTATTACAATATAATAAAAGAGTGATATAAACGTGGATGTATTTATAGCAAAATACATTATATTACACATCATGGTCGTGCGGTATGTGTTCTCAAGTATGATGCAAGTCTTCGAAATGCCGCCCATTAAATGTTTTTTCTTTAAAATAACCTTCAATTGGGATTTTGATTTCGCTGCTTATGCCAGCCCCTTTAACCCTTTCGCTGCTACATACTTTTCAAAAGCTGCGCTACAAATAACTACTCTTTGTTTCTAGGTCACAAACGTGAATGTACGCCTATAGCAGTGACAGTAGCAATGTGTAATGTGTTAACACGTCTTTAGCCCACAGAGGAGAGATAATAACAGACGTGTTAATGCGTCTTTAGAAGTGAATGGGAAACACGTATATATACGTCCTTAGCATCTAAAGGGTTAAGATGCTACCTCTTTGTATCATAGCACGGCACAGTTACATAGTATATTCGTCATCATCTTCTAGATTGGACCTTTTGAAAATTGGCTCACATAACAGAAACTCTTCATGCCCTGCGTGTGGTGTCCAGCATCTGCTGCAGTCGCACTCAACAAGTCTATGGCATCTTGCACTCATCTTCTCGTTGGTTTTCGTCTCCCTCGTCTGTCCGGTATAATGCAATCCAGAATAATCTACGCCAAAGAATAATGTAATTTTATATTTCTACAATATTTCATTTTTATCTTCTTTGTCAATCACTTCTCTTCAATGTTGCAAAATATATATTTTTGTTGTTTTTTCTGCCCTTTGTATTCTGAGTACTCTTCTAGTATATTACATAAGCAAACAAAAAATATAAAATACAAGGACAACTACGAAGCAAGTAAACAATATCTGATATCTTGGACACTTGATTACAGATAATAATGAAAAATCGTGGCATATTCTTTACACGACGTCGTCACCAACCACAGAGAGTCGTTGATTTTCTAGGCACCACATATACGTTCAGTAGTTATGAAAGTTGAGATTTATTTTTACCTTATCTTATCTTATCTTAACCACATTTACGTGAAGCGTCGTGGGAGAGTTAGTTTCCTATCTTGTGCCAGGTGTGTTGCGCTTGACGTTGTCAGTCCATGCTTTCGCAGGGACTCTGAGATGTTATCTATCCATCGTGTTCTTGGCCTGCCTCGTGCTCTGCGCCCAGAGTGTCGATTATTATCGGCACGTGATGGTAGTAAATGTGGTTCAATTCTCATTAGATGGCCGAACCACTTGAATCTTTGCTTCTCGATGTACTGTATGCATGGTATAGTACCAATGATGCTTCTGATATTCTCGTTTCTCACTCTATCTCGCCTTGTAACGTTGACAGCTTTTCGTAGACATCTCATTTCACATGTAGTAATCTTTCTTTCTTGTGTCTTAGTCAGGGGCCATGTTTGGCACTGATAGCAGAGAGTTGGAATAAATATGCAGTTTATCAGTTGTCGTTTGACTGCCATGTTAATGCTTGGATGTTTTAATAGTGGTGACAGTTGGTATGTCACTGCATTTGCCTTCTGGCATCTAGTCTCGATTTCTCTGTCCATCTTTCCATTTTTACCATTCGTAAAAATACACGTGAGCAAGTTTGCTTCAAAATTTCCTACAGCCGAGTTTGAACCAGTTACTCATGAGTTGTGATCGAGCTCACTACCGCTAAGCGACAGACTCCCACAGATTTAATAGCAGATGTGAACAAGAGATTAGTATGAGAATAGGATATACCAAAAGTACATTCAATGACATAAGCAAATTACTAACATCAAATCAGATAACACATAAGCTATAGTTGAGGATTATAAAGTACTATATTTACTCTGTACTTTATATGGTTTAGAAATATGAACAATGAGAAAGCAGTCGGAAGACAGTTCTAGAAAAACTGGCCATGAAAAAGAATTACTACAGGAAATAAAAATCTAACAATTAAAATATTTTGAGCACATAAAGAGTCGTGACACATTATCACAATCTTATTAGAGGGAAAATTTGTAAGACGACAAGCAAGAGGATGACTGAAACATAAGTGAGAGATGTAAGACATAAAGAGATGGATAAATTGCATGCAGAGTGCAACATCAAGGTAAGAGACATAGAATGTTATAGGCTCATTGCAGTCAACCTTCGATGCAGAAACCGCAACTACTGATGGTTACATGATATGTCAATAGCCAACATTTTACAAATACTAAGTAACGAATACTTCCTGTAAAAGTAACAAACAATTACAAGTCAATCAATCAAGTGCAGTGCCTGCCGGCGTAGGCGATGTCTCCCCACAACTCTCTTTGCTTGGTGCATGTAATCAGTTCTGACGTCGGTCTTTTGTCGAACCATGATATCAGGCCATCCAACATCTTCTCCCTCTGTCTTCCACGATCTCACCTTTCCTAAATTTTACATGTAATCACCAAATGTTCTAAACCTTCTCTTCGCATTATATGTCCAAAGAACCTTGATTGACTGATTCTTAATCGTTTGATAAGGTTTCTTTTTCTGCAGGCCTGATTTAAAACCTCCACATTTGTTTTCTTAGTTGTCCATGGAATTTTCAGCATTCTTCTGTAAAACCACATCTCTGTGGCTACCAATAATCGTATTGATTGTTTGTTCATTGTCCATGATTCGCTGTCATATATAAGTATTGGTTCAATGTAGCACTGGAGTACTCGTTTTCGCAATGTCATTTGTAGTGAATTCACGCATAGTGTGTTCTACATTTCATAAAAGCTGCTTTCGCTATGCTACGCCTTATACTCTGCTGTACACCTGCCATCTGATGTTACAAGTACTTAAAGTAGCCTACTATTAAAGCAATTGAAAAGCACACAACTACTGGAAACTACACAGGGGATTGGAGAATAGAAAGAGGGAGGAAGAGGGAGGTTGGAGACGTATGTAAAAAAAGGGGGAAATGAAGAATGTCCCCGCGCACATACACACGGAACAAAATATTGCGCAGTTTACATTTAACTTTCATTTTCGTTTTCCTAGAAAAAGATGACCATATGCCGGATAGCAAAATATGGATCAAACGAAATATAGTATCACTTCAAAATTGTCAATTTATAGAAGGTAATGTATTTACAGTTTGCATAGGGCACTAGAGCAATAGCAATTATTTAGAAATATTATTGAAGAAATTGTACTAACATTATTTACCGATACATTCATTATTATAGTAAAATTACTTTGACTTCCCTTTTCAGAAAAAAAATTAATTTAGCCAAGTTATTATAAATGTGGCGGTCAATCTGCTAGAAGACAGCAAGCTAGACTAGACTGAATTAAACATGTTCCAGAAAAGGGCTCTCTAAGTTACAATATGAGTTCATAATAATTACGTCTCAGGTATGAATTACTATTAAATCAGAACAATTCTTTCAATTAATAATTAACGAGCCGTTTCGTTTGCCAGTTTCTGATAAACTTTCTTTGATTTTTGTTTTCCTGTTGGTCGTAATACTAAAATACGTAAATTTACACTTAATATTCATTGTCAGTAACATTACTATGAATTACAAACTTATATTTCAACTGGATATGCTGTTTTATAAGTTTCACGGAGGATTCGGTGATGAGCGGAGAGCGGAATGCTCTTCCATTGTCATTGGATTTAGTGGTTTAAGTAAAAATGGATTAATAAAATATTGTGAAAAAGCTGGAAGTTGTGAAAAGACATGTTTGCGCGCCGCATGTATCAAGAGTTAGTAGGATATTCGTGATATTAATCTAGGATCCATATTCCAATATTGAAAGCTGAGAAGAAACAGGCATATTCATGATACTGTAATAAAATAAATAACGTAAAGAATGTTTCACAGTCCGTGATCACAGCCCACTCTAGATAACTAGGACAGACAACTGACTAGGTGTTCCTTGGTAAAGATCAAACATATCACAAAGAGTGATTAAAATTGGTAGTAAAGAACGAACGCAAAGAAGAAGGAGGAGAAGGAGATACTTAGGCATCATCCTGGTTTATATGTGACAATCTATAGAAGAATTTCAAAATGGATTTATGACAAATTAAGAAACAGTTCTGTGCAGGATAGGATGATTCTTTGGAAGAACCGACATCCAGAACACATATTCTTCTTTGAATGCTCCATATTGACCACTTGTAAACAGTGTTGTGATTTGTATGTGATCTGAGCCTAAGAGTGATTGTATGTTGTACCAGTTATGTGCTTACAAGTAGGCCAGCACATCCGATTTCTGTGACACTTTTTATTTACTAGGGTAGCTTCTCTAGGCACTTATCTCAGTCGCCTCTTAGACATGCCTTGTAGGTCACAGTGTTACTATTTTTTGTTCTCTTTGTGGCCCCGCACCACACAGACAACAGATATATTTTACCCCCCATATTTGAAGCCCCAAATGATGACAGGAGAATGCTCAACACTGCTCCCCCATATACATTTATACCGAGGTCCCTCCACAATCATATGTTGGATGATGGCATGATAATGAAATCAATTGTTGCACAAGTAAGAAGAGGGATGATTAGTTATTGGTTATTGAACCGTCATTGCACTCCCAGCAGACCCAAAGGTACTCAGTCTTCCCCAACAGATCTCTTAAAGATACTGAGCACCTATAAATCTACTGAAGTACTGCAACGCGCAAACTTGCCTTCCATCATGGGCATGCTCAGCAGTAGAAGACTTAGATGGCTAGGGCATGTGCAAAGAATGGACAATGGCCGCATTCCAAAACAAATGTTCTTCTGTGAACTTTCGGAGGGGAAGAGGCACCAAGGCAGACCACTGCTTAGATATAAAGATGTCTGCAAGGCCTCAATGAATAACTTTTATATCGGTCCCAGGAAATGGGAAAAACTGGCTGATGATCGAGATGTATGGAAAACAACATTGCGCAAAGGTGCAAAATCATTTGAAGAGAGATTTAGGGATGAGCTGAAAGACAAGAGAGACAAGCGAAAACTCAGAAGCTGTCATAGTGAAACACTTGCAATTGACCGTCTGTAAAGACGAAAAGGCTATATATATAATAATATATATATATATATATATATATATATATATATATATATATATATATATATATATATATATATATATAATCTACGTAGAGTACAGTAAAGTCGACTTAAAAGTTGAAATTAACTAATAAATAATAACACAATATATTGTGTTTTAGTTGTCAATGTATATTGTATCAAATGTTTTGTATTATTTTCACAAAATATTTTATAAAATAATCGTTTTTCTTCAGATTCTTACGTATATTTTGATCAACCAACTTGATGAAACAGTACTGTCCTTACACATCATAACAGGTTTTATGATGGAACCATTGAACGGAAATAAGAGTGATAAGGAAGAAGGAGAATTGTCTAGTGATGAAAGTGATAACGAGGAAGAAAGCACTACAAAAAGTTTGCAGAGCATCCACAGTGGTGACATCAATCCATTGAAAGATTTTTCTACTGACTATATTAGACCTGAAACAGACAATAAAGATGTTCCCAGGCGCAAGAAAAATAATTCTTGGTCTATGGAAATTTATAATTGCAGTACACTTTATAAGGGACATAATTCATTAAGGCGTATCCTTTCTGTAATTGTTTAAAAGTGTATCTATATTATTATATTGGTTATGTATACATCTTAACATTGCAGATGAACATAATAGATGCCTGTATGAGCACAATATACACTTATGTATTTATGAATTGTTGTATTTTGAACTTCTACATTCAGTGATAGGTATAGTGTGTGATTCTACATTCAGTAATGTAATGATTATAGTATGTGATTCTACGTTCAGTGATAGGTATAGTATGGGATTCTACATTCATTAATAGGTATAGTATGGGATTCTACATTCATTAATAGATATAGAATGGGATTCTACATTCAGTAATGATTATAGTATGTGATGACTTTTCAGCATTATTATGAGAAGGGTATGAAACAAAATAAGACCAGAAGATAAGGAAGAACAATGTGGCTTTGTTGAACGTAGAGGAACAAACAACGCAATATATACAATAAGAACAATAATGGAAAGATCAATAGAAATGAAGTTGGACTTATACCTATGTTTCATAGACTACGCAAAGCTTTCGATAAAGTAAAACATGGAGAAATAATCAGCATGTTAGAAAGTATAAATATTGATGGTAAAGATCTTAGACTGATCAAGAATTTGTACTGGCAACAAACCGCAGCCATTAGACTAGAGAGTAAGATTGGAATCTATCAGGCGATACAGTTAGAGTACGACAAGGGTGCGTACTCTCACCAGACCTATTCAACTTATATAGCGAAAACATCATGAGATCTATAGAAGAAAAGATAGGAATAGCAGTCGGTGGACAAAATATAAACAACCTAAGGTACGCTGATGACACAATTCTCATGGCTACAAATGAACACGATCTGCAAGACTTGATAGACATACTAGTGAGAGAAAGTGAAAAGAAAGGATTAAGCATGAATATAAAGAAAACAGAGGTTATGGTTGTCTCCAAGAAACAAGAAACACCAACATGCAATATCAAAATAAATAACACAACACTGAAACAAGTCCATCGATTCAAGTATCTAGGAACATTCTTAACACCAGATGGAAGATGTACAACAGAGATTAGGAGTAGAATAGCTCAAACGAAAGCAGCTTTTATGAAAATGAAGAACACACTATGCATGAACTCACTACCAATGACACTGCGAAAACGAGTACTCCAATGATATATTGAACCAATTCTTATGTATGGCAGCGAATCATGGACACTGAACAAACAATCAATACGATCATTGGAAGCCACAGAGATGTGGTTTTACAGAAGAATGTTGAGAATTCCATGGACAGCAAAGAAAACAAACGTGGAGGTTTTAAATCAGGCCTGCACACAAAGAAACCTTATCAAAAGAATAAGAATCCGACAATCAAGGTTCTTCGGGCATATAATGCGAAGAGAAGGTTTAGAACATTTGGTGACTACAGGTAAAATTCAGGGAAGGAGAGATCGTGGAAGACAGAGGGAGAAGATGTTGGATGGCCTGACATGGTTCGACAAAATATCGACGTCAGAACTGATTACATGCACCAAGCAAAGAGAGTTGTGGAGAGACATGATCGCCTACGCCGGCAGGCATGGCACTTGATTGATTGATGTGATGCTACATTCAGTAATGGGTATAGTATGTGATGCTACATTTAGTAATGGGTATAGTATGTGATTCTGTATTCACTAATGAGTATAGTATGTGATTCTACATTCAGTAATAGGTATAGTATGTGATTCTACATTCATTAATAGGTATAGTATGGGATTCTCAGGTGGCGCTCTGTGGCCTAGGGGTTAGTGACTCGGTCTATTAACCCCGACGTTTTGAGTTCGAATCACGCTGCTGACAGTTTGCTTGCAAATTGTTTCCGTTGATTTTAACAAAGGACGATGGCGCCACCGCTCAGAAAGCAATGGCAAACTACTGAACATATAAGTGGTGCCTAGAAAATCAACGACTTGTTTACTGTGGTTGATGGCTACGTCCTTTGGGATATGCCACGATTTTCATTTTTCATGGGATTCTACATTCAGTAATGAGTATAGTATGTGATTCTACATTCAGTAATGGGTATAGTATGTGATTCTGTATTCACTAATGAGTATAGTATGTGATTCTGTATTTACTAATGAGTATAGTATTTGATTCTGTATTCACTAATGAGTATAGTATGTGATTCTGTATTCACTAATGGGTATAGTATGTGATTCTGTATTCACTAATGAGTATAGTATGTGATTCTACATTCAGTAATGAGTATAGTATGTGATTCTGTATTCATTAATGAGTATAGTATGTGATTCTACATTCAGTAATAGGTATAGTATGTGATTCTACATTCAATAATAGGTATAGTATGTAATTCTACATTCAGTAATGAGTATAGTATCGGATTCTTCATTCAGTAATGAGTATAGTATCGGATTCTTCATTCAATAATATGTATAGTATGTGATTCTACATTCAGTAATGGGTATAGTATGTGATTCTACTTTTAGTAATGGGAATAGTATGTGATTCTACATTCAGTATTAGGTATAGTATGTGATTATACATTCAGTAATGAGTATAGTATGTGATTCTACATTCAGTAATGGGTATAGTATGTGATTCTACATTCAGTAATGGGTATAGTATGAACATCCATTTATCTCTGAGCAGAAAATCTGACATACATATTCTAATGTCACATATGCTATGAGAACCGCAGTAGCATAGTTGTTAGTGAACTCGCTTCTTAGGATAGTGGTTCGGGTTCAATTTCACAGTGGGTGGTGTATTGTTTTTTTATCATCATAGCTCTTAGGTTGACCCAGCCTCAAATGGGTACCAAGAAAAACACTGCGAGGTAAAAGGTGGCCATCATGATGTTGACCACCACATCACCAATTGTGTGCAGATGTCAATGAAAAATACAGGGCTAACACTGTATTCCTGACATACAAGGTATGAAAAATGGTTCCTTTACCTTTTTTTCCCACGTATGCTATCAGTTCTGGCTATACAATTTTTATGTTATGGTATTTTCCTGATGAATCAACCAGACTATCCTTCCAATTTTGCAAGACATATGTCGAAAGAAGAAGAGGGTAATGCAGATAATAGAAAGAATTTAGAATCGCTGGAGAGGAAGCAGGAAACAGAAGAACAGCTGAACAGTTTGGAAGAGAGAAGCGGTAAACAAAGTGAGGATTATCCTTCTGGCTATGGTAAGGAGTTTAATAATATAAAGAGAATAATCTATGTGGTATGATCATCCCTATCATGGATCTCCCCAAATGCCTGTCTTGATTAATGACTACTAGTTCGGATGTTGATACTTTTTTGTGCCATGAAGTTAGACTGTCCTGAAATTTTTCTCTCTGTCGTTCTGTGTTTCATTCCTTATCAATGTTTTCGCCCGCCTGCCCAGTGTGCTCGTAGCATGTTGGACTGCGGGTGACTAGCCCTCTGTGAGTGCGGGTTCAATTCCGCGGGCTGGCAGAAAAGTCACAGGTTCCCCAGATTCACGGTGTTCGTGGCACCGAACCGAAGGGTTACGGTGTCCTTGGCACTAAGCCAAGAGCTGAAAGCTCAGGTGCTTCTGGATCGGGGAAAAAAAATAAATGTTTTCCAGCTGTTATTATATGAGCTCTAACCCTCCTTTTCTCATGACATTCCTGAAAAATGCTGACTGTTTTATGTTGATAATGATTTTTCTATGTGAGTTGACCTCTTTCAGCACATTAATTTTAGTCTCTGATATAGAGGAGCGTCTGGCCCAATGGATTAGAGTGCAGCTCCCGTGTTCAATCCGCAGTACAACCAAGGATTTTTTCTGTTGTTGGCATAAAAGAAAAATCCTAACCTGAACAGCTCAGCGGCGACTGCACTAGCCATGCAGCCATTAAATTCCTCAGGTTCCCATTACACCTGTCCTACACTGTCCTAATAAGTGGTACTACAGGCAGAAACGAAAGTTAAAAAAATAATTATGGCACCTGACATAATAAGAATTCTCTTGTTAGTGACGCTACTGAACG
Source organism: Arion vulgaris (assembly GCA_020796225.1). Taxonomy (NCBI): domain Eukaryota; kingdom Metazoa; phylum Mollusca; class Gastropoda; order Stylommatophora; family Arionidae; genus Arion; species Arion vulgaris. The sequence continues at coordinate 14,529,122 of CM036762.1, read as the reverse complement.
TAACATATTTTAAACACCGATAACATCCGCTATTGGTTAACAGACTTAATTTCACTGAGCTTTAAACAAACCCATAATTTCATAGTTTGTTCCAGCAACAATTTGGTTAACAAGTTCATCAGTGAAAAAACAAAGGTTCTTTTTAGTGGCAGTAGAATGTTTACAAAATAAAACACGATTGTAAAAGAGGGAAGGCATTGTTCTCGGAGATCTGCACACAAAAGGAAACATTTTGTTATTCAGATATGTTTTTTCCTTTTAAAATTCTGGTTTACGTTAAAACCTGTGGTGTAATTTAGGGTACCAGAAGTGCATAATGCAAACGCCATGGCACCCAAGTTCGCGACATTGGACAGCCCTGCTCTAGTTTAACAGGATGCCATTAGAAATATTGATTAAATTTTTATTTATTGCGATTTAAGTTGACATGTTATAAGTTTGTTTGATTGATAGAACCATTATCATTGCACTTTGGTGAGTAACCATATATGCTCCTATTTCTTTCTTACACTAGCAGATCTCAGTGGCAGTGCATGTACTCCGTAGCACCAGTGACCGTCCGATGTAATTTTGAAGATGGTGATGGTATAAAGGGTTTTAAAGCCGAGGATTGACTTCATTGCACCTGTTCTACCCCATATGGCTCGGTCCCTCTCCGCAGAAATGGCACACCATCTGCCGAGAGTATTGCACAAAAACGAACTCCATTGCTCCAGCAACAATCCTAGGGTCTCTGGAAAAAATGCACTCATGAACATACCGTCAGTCCAGATTCGAACCACAACCTTCGACTCACAAGGCTTCGACTCACAAAGCTGAGTGGCTTAACCACTCAGAAAAAAGTGTCTGATATCTTAAAAATTAAATTTTGATACATATATTTGTACTTACATATCATACAGACTCACTACTAGATGTTGTAGAAATTCTTGACAATGAAAAGGCTAAGCAAAACGATGACTTTTTACCACCACTACTACAGAAGTCCTATTCAGGTGAGATATTCCTGATAATTTACAAATTTCTTTTGTTTTTTTAAATCCTGCATAATTTGTTTTTATATATTGTGTTTGTCTTTAATACCTTCTTTATAATATTTGTTTTAGAGTAGGATTACTGTAACAGTGATATTCTTTTAGCTAATTGTTCTTCATAAAAATACTTCTGCAGTTTAAAACACATAATCACAAAGTACTGTAGTTTTACAAAAACAATGACAAAATACAGCAACGTTTCGACCAACAAGGCCTTTATCAAGCAAACGAACAACAGGAGTGACAAATTAAAAAAAAAATGGATGACCAAATACAAACGTTTCTAATGAAAATCTGGGAATTAAAACGAATAACGAAATAAATGTAACACAAAAACACACATAAAAACTAGAAATAGAACGGAAGAGAAACAGTGAAAAATCTAGTAAATATATAACTTGAATACATGCAACATATACCCATATAGATTACAAGGCATGGGAAGAGAAAGTACTAAGAAGCATAGGAATGTAATACGTTGAGCCCACGTGGTCGCAAGGTACCATACAAAGAAATCAACCGATTCTCCAGAGCAAATCGACTGCGATCATCCGAGGAACATGATCGGATGGCTGTGACCTGGACATCGTGAGCTCCTAAATGGCCAGTATCATTGAAATGGGTGGCTACAGGGTCACAGAGCATTGGCGTATGTCGCGCAAGTGTTGGGCGAATCGGTCACTGAGCCTCTTGCCTGTCTCGCCGATATAAGCCTTGTTACACCGCTTACAGATAATGGCATAGATAAGATTACGGACTCGCATGTGAAACCATCGTCAATAAGAAACGTGGCTAAAGGAAAAGATACAGTACGCGTCTGTATCACATCAGCACATGTGTTGCAATGCTGACAGCCACACTGGACAGTGCCAAAATGAGCCTGGACATTGGACTTAAGGCGACTGTGTACCAACATATCCTTAAGACTTCTGTCCCGTCTGTAAGCCACCAAAGGATAGCCGGGGAAGACGGAACGGGTCTCAGGATCCGATCCAAGGATAGACAGATGACGGAATAAAACATTTTTCACCAGTGAACTATGGGGTGGAAAGTTAAGATAAGTTTTACTCTGTCAGAGTTAGTAGTCCTATGCTGGCTGGTGAGGGCCTGCTGGTGAGTGATTTTCTAAACTCGATGCATAGCTGAGACAAGCACCCTCTCCGGGTATAGACGCCTGCGAAAGAAATCAAGCATCTCGCGAGCTCTGGTAGTTAATGTGTTACACTCCATTTCATAAAAATTTGTAATAAGAAACATGTTTGTTTAACATCATGCATGACATCTCATTTTTTTCTTACTTATTTCACGCTGGAAATGTCAGCTGTAAAATGTTCATATTTGTGACAATGATTGACCTTATTAACTCATTCGTTACTAAGTGCTGTAGTCTGCGCCAGTTTTTCTGTCCCATTTCGCCATGTGTCGCAGACTGCGATTTGATTCATAGTCAAATTAGCACCAAAAGTTAGCTTAACGCATTTTGATTGTTCATCATCAAGTATCTTGTCCCTTCCGAACTTGGCTCCCATGACAGCAGTCCTGAAAAACTCTCTGTTCTGTGCAAGTTGACCGCCATCAGCAGCATTCATTCTCAGATTGTCAATAACATCTTGCACCCATCCTCTTCTAGGTCTTCCTCTCATTCTTCTTCCAGGCACCAATCCCTCCAAAATTATTTTCTCTAGGTACCCATGTCGCTTGATGTGTCCGAAATATTTAATTTTCCTTTTGATTGTTACTAGTTCTCAATAAGCTGTTGATAAATCATTTTATTTATCAATGAAATATTACATTTCATTCATCAAATTTCTCTAGTAAATAAAACTACTGCTTAATTTGTACATACCCCTGCAGAATGTGAAATAAATGAGCAAAACTTAATTTGGTCACTACATTTTTTTCATTGCGATAGTCAATGTGTTGAACTTTAGTGGCATCTTACAATATGAATTAACTTCAATGCAAATCCACTATGGCTTACATATATCTTCTTCTTTGCGCTCGTTCTTTACGACCAAGTTTAATCACTCTTTGTGATATTTTTTATCTTTGCCAAGAACGTTTATACGTTGCACATTGGTTTGGTAGCACCTAAACGCATAGACTTCTACACGTTTAGGACACATGCATCCGATTTCAACCAAACCACCGTAGTCGCCTCTTACGACATGCGTGGCCTATAACAGTGGTTCTATTCTTTACACCCCAAATTTGGGCCCGGTAACCACTCGGGCAGCTTACATATATAAATATAAGTAACTGTAAATTGTTGCAGAAAAATATTGTCCACATTTGTTGGTATAATTGTAAAGAACTATCTACTTATTGTTCATTAGTTTAATACATACACTTGTTGTCGATGACATTTTTCTTTTCTTTGATTGTTTATATTCATTTGAAAATACTCCATCACTACTAAATCAATGCATGGCTAGGTCACAAGACTTTCATTTGTAAGAACACTTGTTCAAACACCCCCTCTCTCTCTCTCTCCTCTCCCATCCTGTAAAGTCAGGATTTTCCCTTCTGTGCAGTAAACAAATTCTAAACTTGGATTCTGTGGGACGACGTTAAGGCAAGTGGACTTTAACCTGCAGGCTGGAATAACTCAATAGATATCCCAGCCATGGATTAAGCTGTATGAAAGTATTCATCTTTCTCTTTTCATTATTGTTTATAACTTTTGCTTATCTTTGATTTTTCTCCTACTGTTTATAGACATTGCTTTCTTTTATTCATATTTAAATACAGTTTGGGAATAGGTCCACAACGAACTCATGCCAAGTCTTTTTATCATTAGTTATCTTTTGCAACTCTTTCCAGTTCTTCCATATATTGCTGCCTTCAAATCTCTTCTCCGTATTCTTCTATTTTCCTCTTTCGCTTTCCCAATGTGTTCCAGAAAAGAGCCCTTCTTGTTCTACTTTCCTCATGTTTAGTCAAAGTGTGTCCTATCCAGCGCAAGCATATTTTCTAATACATCTTTTAATGTTTCAAAATTTTAAAATATTTGATTGTTCACTTCATCTGATATAGTACAAGAAAAGTATACAGAGCTTGTGGGAGAAAGGCATACAGAGCTTGTGGGAGTGAAGAAAATATTCAGAGACAACCCAACTCAGGCTTTGGTGAAGCATGTTACATATTCCAATAAGTGTGTTGATGAGAGACGGGCATCGGAACCAGATCTAAGAGAAATAATTCAGGTACACTCACAGGACATTACTTTTTTCTGTTATATATGGCCCTTTTCATCTTTACAGACGGTCAATAGGCAAGTGTTTTACTGTGACAACTTCTGAGTTTTCGCTTTTCTCTCTTGTTGTTCAGCTCGTACATAAGTCTCTTCTCAAAAGACTCTGCGCCCTTCCGTAATTTGGCTTTCCACACAACTCTGTCATCTGCTAGTCCCTCCCATGTGCTGGGATCTATAGAAAAGTTTTTCATTGAGGTTTTGCAGACATCTTTATATCTGAGCAGTGGTCTGCCCTGGTGCCTCTTCCCTCCGAAAGTTCACAGAACATTTGTTTTGGTATGCGATAAGTTTCCATTCTTCTCACATGTCCCAACCATCTTAGTCGGCTACTGCTGAGCATGCCCATGATGGAAGGCAGATTTGCACGTTGCAGTACTTCAGAGTTGGTTATCTTGTCGTACCACCTGATGTTCATAATCTTGCGGAGACATCGAAGGTGAAAGATGTTAAGTCTCCTCTCGTGTCTTGAGTAGGCTGTCCATGTTTCTGAGCCATATAGTAAAGAACTAATTACACAGGCTCGATATATTTGAGTCTTCGTCTGCAATGTCAATTTTTGTTGTCCCACGCTCGCTTTGATAGTATGCCGAATGTAGTAGCCACACTCCCTATACGAGCGTTGATTTCTTCATCAAGAGAAAGGCTGGCAGTGACCGTGGACCCAAGATAGCAGAATTTTTGCACTGGTGTTAGATGGTTGCCATTTAAAGTGATATTTGATGTCTTACCTCCCTGACATAATACAGCTGTTTTGGAGACACTTATTGTCAGAGAAAAGAGGTCGCATGCCTTTGACAAATTATTAATTAGGCATTGCAGTGTAGTCTCACTGTGGGCGACTAAGGCAGCATCATCAGCGAAAAGGAGGTCCTTGAGAAGTATTTCCGTCGTTTTGTCTTGGCTCTTAAGCGAGCCAAGTTAAACAGTGAACCATCAGATCTAGTGCGGATGAAAACATCACCATCAGCGTCCCTAAGGCGTGGTTCAAAAGGACTGCGAAGAAGATACCAAAGAGAGTGGGGGCAAGGACACAGCCCTGCTTGACTCCACTCTTAACCTCATAACTATCAGATGTGCTGCCATCGAACTGTATGCTGTCTTTCATGCCCTCATGAAAGGAAACAATCAATTGGAGCAACTTTGGGGGACAACCAATATACTTCAATATTTTATAAAGACTTGGCCTGCTGACTGTGTCAAACGCCTTAGTCAGATCCACAGAAAGCAATACATAGAGGCTTGCTCTGCTCTCTGCACTTCTCTTGTAGCTGTCGAAGGGTAAATATCATGTCAGTTGTTGACCTTCTAGCTCTGAATCCACATTGTGACTCTGGAAGAACACGCTCCGCCAGTTTCTGTAGTCGTTTTGAAAGGACTAGTGCAAAAGCTTTGCCTGTTACGCTTAGAAGGGAGATGCCTCTGTAGTTGTTACAATCCCCTTATCCCCTTTGTTTTTATAGAGTGTCACTATTTCTGTTATAGTTCATCCATAACTATAGATAATATTTTAGCTTTAGGCATATCTGGCAACAACCTGAGATCAAAACCCATACACCACTCCCAACATGTAGTCTAACCACGTACAGTGTGCACGAATAAGAAAAATCACCTTCATTTTTGTCCCTGGGCATGCAGGAGTCATTGGTAAAAACATGCTGATAGATTGGCTGGCATTGCTACAATATCAGAAGGAGCTGCCATGGACCGAAATGACATTCTTAACACATTGAGAGGTCTTTCCAAACAGAAGAGTATTAGGACTGTGAATCCCACTTGCTGACCAGATTGAGAGAGATGGGTGTCAATATTGGTGCAGACCGAAAAGAATGGCATACCAAATATGCAAAGAGATTGGTTAATCAACATTGAACTGGCCTGTCGGACCGCTGGATTTGTTAAGACATAGATCGGAGCACATATGGACATGTCCGGAGTGCTATGACGATAGTCAACTGATAACAGTGGGACAACAAAAATGTTTGGTTCATCTGGTCTTTAACCCTGCAGTTTCAATGGCACATGGTCACCTGCGCAGCTGTTATTGTTTATTTGTTTGTGTTTGTTCATTCTTTATGACAAATTTGATCATTCTTATTGTGATATATATTGCCAAGAACAACTATAACGTTGCGCCCCTGTTAGGACCCCTACTAGTGTAGGACAGGTGCATCCAAATACATTTCGGCCTACTAGCGCAGCTGGTTATAAACTTTATTTTAGTGACCCCTTTTACTGTACCTGTATAAACATTGCCCTTTGAGACACACTAATCACTAATTTTTTATCACCCGTAAGGTGATAAAAAAGCACAATTTTCTTATTTTTTTGTATCTACTTATCTTTTGAAACAGAACTCCCGCTACCAAAAGACTTCCATGCAGAATGAACAGCTAACATCTGGAAACATATCTGTTGCTGACCACCGTTATCATGTGCATGATGAGCAACCTACACTCTTATTTAGACGACCTAATGCTGCACCACAACATTCACAATATGAGCAGGAATCTATATTGAGTAGCAAACAGATAGTTGGAGATACCAGAAAACATGAAATTAAGAACAGTAAGATCGATTTGAGAAATGACATTGCAGATTTTCCAAAGACCTCTTTTAGACAACCTATTGCCACACCGCAACATCCGCAATATGGGCAGGAATCTATATTGAGTAGCAAACAGATAGTTGGAGATACCAGAAAACATGAAATTACGAACAGTGTGGTAAATTTGACAATTAAACTTTCAGATTTTCCAGAGATAGATACATCATTTTATGGCAGATTATATCAGCAGATAATCACAGATTTTCTCGCTTCTGCCAATTGCTTACAAGAACCAGTGAATAAAAACGTCAGTGGTGTTTATTTTAGAGAATTGGTTCAAGAGGATAACATTTACAGGAAGTTGCAGTCAATCAGATATGATAAGAGTGAACAACATCAATCTAAAAACGGGCATGAGCAGAGGTCATCAGGCGTGCGTGTGGTAACATCTCAGGATCCGGTCAAAGATAACACTTATCGGGCTGTATCACATTTTGCGGGAAGAGACATCAATTCTTTTTTTGTTAATGTTTTGACATCTACTCAAAGGACAAGTAATATCCAGCCTATAAATGCAAATATAACTGGCCAACAGTCATCACTTGAACATGGATACCCTGGTGTAGAGATGCAAGTTGCGTCATTTTCTCTGACAGGTCAGAGTAGGTTTGTTGATAATTGGGAGGTCTGTTCCACTCCATATTTATCAAATAACAGAGATGCTTATACAAATAATTCTCCTTTGTCTTTGAATCAAGATCAACATTACCACAGATCAAATCAAAAGTCTACAAGAAAGGACTTGATTAAACAAGCACACAATCCTCATGTGAGAAATCATCCACACTTGGTATATTCAATTGACAAGAATATGAGGCCAGTCTTAAAAGACCTACCAGAAAATACTTCAATGCCTCCTAGTTCTTCTAAACAAGAAACATCTAGATATGGTGCTGGTCATCTTAGTAATCGATTTACCTACACACAAAATCAACAACCTAAATCAAGAGCTATGTCATCAGATGGATCATCTTTTTATCAGCCGCCTACCAAAAAGATGAAAATAGCTTCTTCTCAGAACATCCCAACTTCATTAGTGGACACCACATCTTCAATCGAGGCCATATCATCAGAAAATGATGATGACTCAGAGGAGGAATTAAGAAAAAAACTTTTAGATGATGTGGAACAAAAAAGGAGAAAGTCTGTATTAAAGGTATGTATAAATTTTTGAGTAAAAATGCCCTCAAAATTCAGTCCAAAAAAGCTGATTGGGGGTGTGTTTACCCAAAAATTCAAAAAAATGTAATATTTAATATATCCTAAAAAGCATGTGCAATATTTTAGATATTGCAATTGCTCACCTTAGAGTGAAAACAGAATTCATTTATATTCATTACATTCAGAGCCTTAGGGATTTGAAATTTTGTGTTTGGTGGCCATTTTTATTGTTTCCATGACAACGCGTTGACATATTTTTAAACTAAATTTTTCTACTCTCTTAAGTCATAATATCTCAAAATTGTAATACAAATTCTACATTAATATGAAAGCAACGGAAAAAGTTTCCAGACCAGAGTCCCCCCTTAATTTGAAACCTTATTCATTCTTGCATGAAACCTTATTCATTCTTGCCTATATATAAAGCTTTGTCGCTTCTCTGCCTTTGGTTAAGATCCCGCTAAAGTGTAGTGCCCGCTTGATCGTGGCCAGAGAGTAGTTAGTTAGTTAGTTTGTTCCTTTCATGCCAAAGGTGGCACATAGGGCAGAGGTTTTAGATCTCCATGTGATGCGGTTCGTTGCTAGCAGTTGGAGATCTTGTATGGTTTTACATCCCAATAGTTTACTTTCTTGTTGGATTGTTCTTCGAAGAGTGGTCTTTGATCTTCCACGTTTTCTTTTCCCAACTGGTGACCACATAAGGACTTGACGATTTAGTCTCTGTTCGTCTGATCTAAGAACATGTCCTAAATATTTCCACCTTCGTTTCTTATAATATTTGATACGGGTTGGTATGTTCTATCTCTCACTGTGTTGTTAGGAATGAAATCACTCATTTTACTTTTAATAATTTTCAGAGACATTTATTCTCAAAGCTGTCCAGTTTCTTATCAATTTTCTTTGTTGATTTCAACTTTCACAACCGTAGGTCAGTACAGGAATCACACATGACCTAAACAATTTAACTTTTGTGCATATACTAAGTTCTTGAGATTGCCAGATATTCGTTAATTTAGTGAAGGCACTAGCTGCTATAGCAATACGAGAGTTTATTTATTTCATCGTGTCCAGAGAGTAGGAACCGTCATAAATGCCAATGGGCACACTCTTACACACTTAACTCTTTATGTCCACGAAAATTTTTGGGGTAATCACACTCTGCCAGAACACATTTCTAGCAAAATTTTTCAATATGGAATGATCTTTGAAATATGCCTATAACTTAAGTTCTTTGTAAGCTAGATTTATACTGTTGGTATCAAAATATGCAGAATTAAATTCTGAACAATCTGATAATAAATAGTTATATATGTAAATCAGTATTTATTTAGTAAATTATTGTTGTATTTCATGTTCAGAGTAACTACTACGACTTTCAAAATTGTAGCCATTGCTGAATTCTCCATCATTGTCGGTGAAATCATAAACATGAAACACTGTGTGTGTTTATTTGAACTTTGGAACAAATCCATGTCTTGTTGGCACTTTATCGACGTGGAGGACGAAACAACATTTTATAACTAAACTTTTCACATGGAAGTTCACTTTTTTCACAACAGGAAAATATATTTGCGAATAAAACTATTTACTAAAAATTCGAAAATAAATTCTACCATGCTGTACAGTATATGAATGAAATGGTAGTTATCTGCCCGTTGAATTCTGTAAACAAAAACAGTGTCGGACGTATAGTAGCTGAACAGTAAAACAAAACGTGCATGGACTCAAATTAGCCGTGGCAGCGTGTTTTGGCATAATGAGAGAACTGTTTTCTACGCTGGGAGCGTCGACTGGACATATAGAGTTAAAGAAGCTCAGAGTAGCTCTTCTTCGAAAGGATGAGACATTCAGTTTACTCGCTCAGCTGTGCTGGGTCCACTCATTACGGTCCTGACAAGTATGGCCCACAAAACCTTCTGTTTTTCTTTCTGAACTTTAAAGACCATCAAACTACAACTGAGGTTGGTTCTTCAGGACATACATGTCATATGTACATGTCATATAGTCTTGCAGAGATTGTTTCTGTGTCTGTATCTTTTCAATTTTCTGCAATTGGTCTCTTCTTCTTCTTTGCGTTCGTTTTTATGACCAATTTTAATCACTCTTTGTGGTATGTTTGATCTTTGCCAAGAACATGTATATGTTGCACATTAGTTTGGTAGGCCCCTAAACACATAGACTTCTACACGTTTAGGACATATACATCCGATTTCCGCCTAACCTCCTCTATCCTGGGCAAATCTTTCAATCTCTACCATGAAATTGCATCAAATATTTCTTGCCTCACTCAGTAAAGTTTGTTTCAGGGTTTCTCTAGGGATACTTTTCTTTTTTAACCCTTTGTCTCCCACTTTAGTGTATTCTTTGATCATTTCTACTCAGAGTATGTACAATATATCTCCATCTTCTCTTTTTCATAATAGTTGTTACTAGTGGTTGACTAGAAATTTCTCTGATTTCATCACCTATCTTGAATTCATCAGTTTTTAGGTTCATAATTTTTTGTAGGCGTCTATTTTCAAAACACAATCAACTTACTATATCTTCAGTCAATTTCTATCGTTCGCTATCATATGTTAGGATAACACAATCAACTTACTATATCTTCAGTCAATTTCTATCGTTCGCTATCATATGTTAGGATAACACAATCAACTTACTATATCTTCAGTCAATTTCTATGTCGCTATCATATGTTAGGATAACACAATCAACTTACTATATCTTCAGTCAATTTCTATCGTTCGCTATCATATGTTAGGATAACACAATCAACTTACTATATCTTCAGTCAATTTCTATCGTTCGCTATCATATGTTAGGATAACACAATCAACTTACTATATCTTCAGTCAATTTCTATCGTTCGCTATCATATGTTAGGATAACACAATCAACTTACTATATCTTCAGTCAATTTCTATCGTTCGCTATCATATGTTAGGATAACACAATCAACTTACTATATCTTCAGTCAATTTCTATCGTTCGCTATCATATGTTAGGATAACACAATCAACTTACTATATCTTCAGTCAATTTCTATCGTTCGCTATCATATGTTAGGATAACACAATCAACTTACTATATCTTCAGTCAATTTCTATCGTTCGCTATCATATGTTAGGATAACACAATCAACTTACTATATCTTCAGTCAATTTCTATCGTTCGCTATCATATGTTAGGATAACACAATCAACTTACTATATCTTCAGTCAATTTCTATCGTTCGCTATCATATGTTAGGATAACACAATCAACTTACTATATCTTCAGTCAATTTCTATCGTTCGCTATCATATGTTAGGATTTAGACAACAATGGAATTGAAAAAAATAATTTAGTTTTAAAACTACAATTTGTAGTTTCATATTTTCTTAGGGCATATGCCGTGATATATAAGAAGAGTTGGACACACCTTGAGAAGAAGTGATCAAAGAATATCAAAGCAGGCATTGAAGTGGGATGCAAAGGGTTCAAGAAAGAGAGAATAATCTAAGGAGACCATGAAACGAACTTTGCTGAGAGGTCACAGAATTGGTCTCAATTCCATGGAGGAGATTAAGTGAGTTGTCCGGGATAGAGCGGTATGGATAAATTGCTTGCAGACCCTATGTAACGTATAACGGTATGAGAGGAATTATTGTTATTATACATAGTGTAATACTGTAATCTGTAATCAAAATAAACACATCCATGTTTAGTTTCACATCTGTCTTTTTCAGGATTCTTCAAGTAATATTACTTCATCAGCTATGTCCTCAAGACAGAATAGTGCATCCCCAGAGTCATCAGAAGTCATTGTGGTTGATGCTGAAAACAACTTCTTAGAAAATCAAGAGAACAAAGTTCAGGTACTAAGCACTATCCCAAAGACATTTCGTGAAGGTGATCAAGATGGTGTCAAGTCATTATCTGTTTCAAATGAACGCTTGGGGATCCTGAAAGAACTCCAGTCTCTTGCTATAAAGTTACTGACAGAAAATTCTGAGTCAGAGAGTCATGAATCTGAGTCAGAAAGTCATGAGTCTAATTCAGAGAGTCATGAATCTGATTCAGAGAGTCATGAATCTGATTCAGAGAGTCATGAATCTGAGTCAGAAACTCATGAATCTGAGTCAGAAAGTCATGAACCTGAGTCAAAAAGTCGTGAAGCTGAGTCAGAAAGTCATGAATCTGATTCAGAGTGTCATGAATCTGAGTCAGAAAGTCAGGAATCTGAGTCAAAAAGTCGTGAAGCTGAGTCAGAAAGTCAGGAATCTGATTCAGAGTGTCTTGAATCTGAGACAGAAAGTCAGGAATCAGAGTCCCAAGATAAAGATGAGCAGGAATCAGTTAAATATTCTGTGCCATGTGATTCTTGGGCCGATCAATGTTCCCAGAAAGAGAATGATCTTTCTGGATCAGATCTTCAAACTGCAGGGGCATATATCATAAAAATACCAGAGTTCACTGACACTGTAGATAGAAGCATAAAGGAGGAAAATCACTCTCTTACAGTAACACCATTGTGCTTTAAAGAGTCAAATCTTCTTGAGAGTGTATCATCACTTTCTCCTCAGAAAGGCTTGCTTGAGAATGTTGCTCTTTCAGTAGATTCTCCACTTGTTTCTTCACCCAAACCATCGACATCAACAGATAGTATTCCTAAAGCTGATTTAGCAAGGAGTCAGTCTGAAGTACAAACTAAATCTGGGGATATTGATTTATCATTTCCTGTAATTTCTTCGAATTCCACCAACTCTAAAGATACTTCAAGTCAACGTCCATTGTTGTCTAAAAATATCCAGATCACGAAATATGTATCACAGTTGAAATCACCATTATTGTGCATGGAAGATAATTCAATGAAAAGGATCCTTGAGAAGTCAGAGTCTTCCAGTAGATCGTACCAGAGATTAGGGTCTCGAGATAAGAATGTCTCAACTAATTCCCTGAACGCTACAGGACATGTCTTCAATTCTTGAAAAAGACATACATTTTTGGTCACGACACATTGCCAGTAGTAACACATCATCAGTCTATTCTAATAAAATTCAAGGCATCAAGCACAAAACCAGCTGTACAACTAATGATAATTGTGAACACTCTGCTACAAAGATTACTAAAACCCAATCACTTTCTCATCGGAGGGGACCACTTCAAGTGTAAATATTACAGCAGATCATGCAGTTGCCGGTGAGTTATCCAGGCTAACTAATGGAGCAGTACAAAACTCTTCGGTACAGAATGCAGTTTTAAGCCGAACAAGAGACCCATCTCTAAAAAGCTATTCAAATCCTTTTAAATATTCAAGACAAATTAGGCATTCAAACAAGCCTTATACCACTTCCTCTACAAGGATGGCAAGAAACTACATGAATGTAAGTTAAATTATTTTCTTTCACTCATTCACTCTTAACATTGTGCTGGGAGTAACAGAGACAGACTGGTTAAGGACTGAAAGCATCAGGAAAATAATATTGGTACATCAGTACTGAACTTCATTAAGCGACAACAAATTAAATGGTTTGGCTACATAACTAGATTACCAACAGACAGTGTTCCTCAAAGGACAATGTTATTCAGATGTAGTTGATACAAAGCAAAAGGATAATTGATTGATTGATATGACCATCATCATTGCAATTCGGTGAGTAGCAATGTGTGCTCCGATCTCTCTCTTACACAGGAAGATCTCAGTGGCAGTGCACGAACACTGTAGCACTGTTGAGGGTCCCCGATGTAATTTAGAAGATGATGAAAATATTCTCCAGGAATTTTATTTATTAATCTTTCTTATAAATTTTGCATGGGTTGTGGCTTTCAGCCTGCTCTTCTCGATTTTGAACTGCCACGGGTTCTTTTACGTGCTCAACTTGAACACAGGACCTATATTTTATAACCCGTCTCCGATAGGACTAGAAACTTGATCTCACCTACACTAAGATCAGGGATCTCTTGAAGACTATCCTGGTGGTTCCACAAGGGAGCGAATCAATTACCTTTGGAATGAGAGATGAGCACCTACCCTAAACACCACAGATATCCCTAAACACCACAGATATCCCTAAACACCACAGATATCCCTAAACACCACAGATATCCCTAAACACCACAGATATCCCTAAACACCACAGATATCCCTAAACACCACAGATATCCCTAAACACCACAGATATCCCTAAACACCACAGATATCCCTAAACACCACAGATATCCCTAAACACCACAGATATCCCTAAACACCACAGATATCCCTAAACACCACAGATATCCCTAAAGCAAAAAGGTAGCCCATGCAAAAGGTGTGCCACATAAATAACAAGAGACAGTAAAAGTCAGTAAAGCTTATTTGATTAATATCTCTCAGTATGAATGTTCCAAGCAACCACAGTGTATGTTCATATCAGCATTAATTTTTGATGATTTCTATCTTTATTTCTTTATCATAGATCTAATCAGAAAGTTTATCTACCTTGTTCTAATCTCCTCTAATCTTCTAATGGCTCTATTTCTTTATCATAGATCTAATCAGAGAGTTTATCTATTTTGTTCTAAACTCCTCTAATCTTCTAATGACTCTATTTCTTTATCATAGATCTAATCAGTTTATCTACCTTGTTCTAATCTCCTCCAACCTACTAATGGCTTTATCTCTAGTATAACTCTAGTTCTCAAGTCTAATAATAGTATATATTTCAAGTGTTTCTCATTTCATTCTTCTGATGAGTGCTTTTTTTGGAGTTCATCTTGACCTGAGATAGTCTATTAGTCACCCAAACCACTATGCTCTCCACCACCTCACTTCCCCATAGCTGGAGGAGGATTAATGAAGTAATGACCTCTTAAAGTCCAAAAGTCATGCTATTTTGAGTTATAGAGTTTTGATCTCCACTCCTCTAATCCTGTCTCAAGTGCAATAGCAGTGTTTGAAGTGTTGCGCTCTTTTGCGTCTCGATCTAGCAGTTTTATCTCGAGTACAGTCAATGAATTCTTTTTTTTTATAGGTTTGTTTTACTGTCAGTACTTTTTTCTTCACTCTCATGTTCTAAATTGCTATGGATGCATCAAAGTGCGAATTGAATATACTTTCTTTTTGTCCATCCGTGTCTTCCTATTTGTATCTCTGTGTAATCCTGTTCATATGTGTACACACACATATACGTTTCAACAAGAATATTCAAGATCAGCCAGATTCATTGGCCTACAATAGAGTCTATGCATTTTGCATTGACTGAATAACGAAATGGTCAATATCTATCTGTCTGTCTGTCTATCTATCTATCTATCTATCTATCTATCTATCTATCTATCTATCTATCTATCTATCTATCTATCTATCTATCTATATCTCTCTCTATCTATCTATCTATCTATCCTCTAATCCTATTTGCCTTTCAGCATCAGGTCGAAAAAGGAGACACCTGGAGCGAGCCTCTCTATCCACATTGTCTTTCTTTCTCTTCTCCAATCCTGGTTTGCCTCACTGCTTCAGAGTAAGAAGAGTTTTCTAGCACTGGCTTTTGTGTTGCTTCATAAATAGTGTCTTTCGTCGCCTCTGTTATCTCTGAGGTCCACCTTTTGCGTGACCAGCCTTTTGTTTTGTATCCACTGTATCGGAGCAACATTGCTCTCTGGGGTACACTGCCTGTTGGTAATTATGTGGCTGGACCATTTAATTTGTTGCTATTTGATAAAGTTCAGTACTGATGTTGTACCCACTTTTCTCCTGATGTCTTCATTTCTAAGCGGTCTCTTCTTGTTACTCCCAGCATTCTTCGTAGATACTTCATCTCTGTTGTAACAAGTGGTCAATATCTCTACTTTCTAATCAAAACAAAATTTTGATGTGGATTGCATTTCATAAAAATCAGACATGTACTCAAACCTTGCTCAAACACAACTTGTTCTACTAACCTCAATTGATGACTCTTACGAAAAGTTAGAGTGCGACTACAATTGCTGTCAAGTATGGATGACCAGACACCCATGTGTGACTTTTAAATGGAATTCGGGTGGCAAGAGAGGTAGGGGGCCACCTAGAGAGACATGGAGATGAACTGTAGACAGATAAAGAGAAGAGGTGGGAAAGACCTGGAATGAATTAACCTGACTTACTCAAGACGGATCTTGTTGGAGGAAATTTGTTGATGCCTTATCCTTCAAGGGGAGTTAAGAGAAGAATAGGGATGAGCAAATAATATTATTTCTAAGTAAAGAAATTCAACTAATAATATCTCTATGTTCCAAGTCAAAATGATATTTCTCTGCACTCATTGAGTCTACAATTAGCCCATAACTCAGTGTACAAATTAAACAGGAATGAGTAAGCACTGTATACTCAAGTATGACTATGACATTGTGTCAATGTAACTACGCATCATAAAGAACGATTTAAATGCTAATCTGGTGAGCAATCATAGGGGGAGAGTTGTGATGCGCCTCTTAGCAAGAGGTCAATTGTACTAACTTCAAGTCAAAATATAATGTCTTGTGCATCTCACCAGTAGTATATACTTGTATGTGACTGTGTGAACAAAACACTAATGGTCATAACTACTGCCTTCATCAAGAAATTTTCATAAGTAGGTGGTAGCGATACGCCTCAAGAGGATAGACATGATTTAAGGACACAACTGGTCCCTCATAACAAAACCCTTCTGACAATCAGAATAACCACAAATATTGCGGTGAGGAACATCAGAACAATGTGTAAGATACATGAGACAACGGAAATAAAAATTGACAAAGATATCAAATAATTGAGCCTGTTGGGGAGGAATGGAAAAAGCTGCATAGAACATAAATATCTTGAAAACTATTGTTGATCGCCTTTTTACCAAAGGGAAGCAAAGAAAATGATATATATTATGGAGACAAACATATAAAATGAAGAAGACTTTATGAAATTCATATTGTTGTTTACTGTATATTGAATCTGGAAGTCTGCGCACGAAATGGGTGGACAGCATTTAAAGGTAACATCTCAAGACACTGACTTGGCTGTACACACCTGGACATGCTTGAGTGCAGGGCAACAAACGTGCTTACTTTCTTGCAAACAATTCCCCAACTCAGGCTGGCTGAAGTATAGAGCTGATGTCATCAATGTGGTACACGCTCATTTTTATGATGTGGGGAGTCTCTGACAATGGACCAATTGTTAGAATTAGGAATTAAGTTTGGACATGCCATGCAGTGTCATCTTCGTGGTAGAGAGAAGATATACTAATCAACTTCTCATTGGAATGGTGAGCAAGTGGACTTTAGCATGGCTGCTGTAGCAGAGGATGGAGCTTGTGAATGCCCAATGTGCCATGACGTCGATCAAATGACATAACTATATCTTATCTTCAAATACCACTGTGTCTGTTTTTGTTGATCCTGTTGACTTTATTTTCATGCATTTATTCTTAGCTTCCAGTCCACCCTCAGGTAATAGTACCTTTCAAGACAACTTCAGACAGTGATAATGATAGTTATGAAGAAGGAGAAATGCAAACTCAGAAGTTGAAAGATTCAGTAAAATTTCTGCATGGAAAAGGGGAGCACAATAGTGACAGGACCCATGACATTTGCAACAGTTTTGTAGAGGTATGTGAGCCTGGGAGAATATATTAGATAGTGAGACTGAGAGAATATGATGTTATTCCTCATCTGTAGTGTGTTGTGGTGCTGGGCTCTCACTCCACAAGTACTGTTTGTTTCCCCACATGGAACATTTGGGCTATTTCCAATGATTGCTAATCTCAGTGTGTGTGAAATCAAGTTCCTAGTCTTATCAGAGACAAGCGATTACACATAGCTCCCATATTTAAGTTAAGCACAAAGAAAGAATGCTATGATGTTGAAAATATATGAGTAATCAGAAAACCGCTGTCTGGGCAAAGCTCATTGAAAGTTAAAATAAAATTCCTGCAAATTGTTACGATCCCAAAGTTACATTTAGGATGCTCACCGGTACTACAGAGTTTGTGCACTGCCATATTACAATGTAGAACTGGATGCCTGAGGGGCAGAGTGAAGAGTGTATTTAGTCAGCAAGCCACGGGAACCATCAGCATGCATACTCTTCTATATCTGTTGGGGGAGACTGAGCATTTATGGGTCTGTCCGGAGTGCAGTGACGTCAGTTTAGTAACCAATAACACAAGGTTGTTTGATGAAGTTAGTTGAAATTAATAATTAGATGTGGTTGGAGATAAAGAAGTAGATAATATGCTGCGCTAGTGATCACATGTCGAAGTAAGACTGGCCTGAATGGCGAGGGACACTGGGGATTAGAAAAGCAAACCTTCACACAAAAATCTGTAAGACTCGTCATATTAGGCACCATGACTGCTCCTGAATTCATAGCGGTGACATCGAAAAAATAATTATTAGTCAAAACTGAAGATACCAAGTGTTAACTTATTAGGCTCTGTTTTCACAAAATAAATCATTTTATTTCCAATATATCTAAATATTTGATGGCTAATGTTGTTTCTGCTTTCTTTCTGATGTCATTATATGTAATTAAAGTTTATACTGGAAAATAGATGTTTTTCATCCACTCAACTCACATTTTGTGATCTTTGTCTTGTTAGCATAGTATTAGTGATTAATGATTAGTGAGGATTATCATCACAGTTCACCGAACAGGTCCATAGGTACCTCGATCTTCACAATGTCTTTACCAGCGTATGATGACTATTTCCACTACTCTTATATTGACTTTATATAACGACTAATGTTTTGGTTAATCAAATTTTGATAGTCTGTCCAAATCCAAACATTGGCGATAGCCGACACTTTACACAGTGTGTTATACGAGTAAGACGCCGTCCCAGGACAAGCTTATGTGCCCCAAAAAGACTGAGAAATGTTCCTAATCCGGAATGACCTCACAGTCAGAAAGGGTGTACAGTGTTGACTTACTCCGTGGTGCAGATCACAAAACCCAAATATACAGCAAAACAATGCATAGATCCAAGCCAAAATATACGGAAAGAATCGGTCTAGGGCTAGCTACCTAGTAAATAAAAAACTGGCTGAAATTTTGTGTGCTGGCCTAGTCACCATAGGCGCATAATTGGACAACATAAAAAAAACATTCTTGTCAAAGATCAATTATATATTACAATAAGAATGATAAAATTGGCCGTGAAGAACGAACACAAACAACAACAAATGTCGTGTGCCTCTAACAAAGTTGTGTTTGTTAACCTCTAATTGTGTTTGACAGTTCCTATTTTCACTCCAACCTCTCACTCGGGATATAGATAGAGAATTATAAATGTTTTATCAGTCATCCATACGATCTGCTTCTTTTATGGCATTGATGATATCTACACTAAGTTAGAAATTGATAACAGTAAGTTCATAGGATCAGTCAATACTATTTTTTCAGTTGTTGTTCGCCAGTGTGTTGCCAGGGCTCACAAGGGAGCAAAGAATAGTAACACTGCGACCTACAAGACATGTCTAAGAGGCGACTGAGGTAGGAGCCTAGGAAGCTACCCTAGTAAATAAAAAGTGTTGCAGAAATCAGATGTGCTGGCTCACTTTTAGGCACATAACTGGCACAATGTACAATCGCTCTTAGGCTTGAATCATATACAAAGATTGGTTAACAGGTTGTCGATATGGAGCGTTGAAGAAGAAAAGAAGTTGTTGTTTAGTTTCCTTACTCCTATTTGGACATTTGAGTAATGGCAACACGTGGCAGCTTGGTCAATCCTTCCTGTCTAATCATCCAATATTGATAAAATGCTTGTATTTTTCTATCGCAGATTAAAAGTAATGAAGAAGCTGCATCTCAGATGCTGAGACAGCAAGATGAAGAGTTGGCCTATTTACAGTAAGTCCAGTTTCTAAGTTGAATGCCAGCATAT
Organism: Arion vulgaris; assembly: GCA_020796225.1. NCBI lineage: Eukaryota > Metazoa > Mollusca > Gastropoda > Stylommatophora > Arionidae > Arion > Arion vulgaris. The sequence continues at coordinate 14,509,208 of CM036762.1, read as the reverse complement.
GAGATGTTTAAGAGCTGCAATAGTGTAGTTGTTAGTGAACTTGCTTCTTAGACTAGTGGTTCAGGTTCAATTCCACAAGTAGGAGTGAAATTTTTTCTATCGTAACATCTCTCAAGTTGACCCAGCCTCAATTGGGTACCAGGAAAATCACTGGGAAGTAAAGGCGGTCGGTGTGATGTTGACCACATCACCCATCGTGTGCCGACAGTCAATAAAAAATACAGATCTAACACTGTATTACCCTGTATACCACTTGGTAGAAAAAGGGTTCCTAAAAAATAATAGAAAAGTTGATAACATTCTGCACTAGTGACTATGTACCAGGGAAATTCTGGAGCTCACAGCTAGCTTGGACCCGTACAAAAATAATTTTCAGTGTCTACACGATATGTGGTTAGACTACAGGAGACCCTGATCCTCTACTTCTTCTTCTTTTGTCATCACACTGCTACTGGGTTGTTGCCCAGTACCTTGGTTTTATGTTTTTGTCTTGCTCTGTTCTGGTGGCTTGGATGATAGTTATTTTTGCTCTTTGACAGGATTCTGTTATGCCATCTAATCATCTTTTTCATTGTCTTCCTATCGTCTCTACTTCGGGATCTAAATTAATAGTACTTCGGAAGCCAGACCAATTCTCATCTGAATGATGAGAGATGCTAGTGATAAGAAAAGCTAGCCTTATCGCAACAACCAGTCAAGAGGTGACATAACTACGCCTGAATTCATAGAGGGCAAGTGAAAATAAAAAAAGTATTTGCAGATTCGCTCCCAGACATCAAGAACATAGCTCTAGAATTAAAAAAAATTTCCCAAGTGCTGGTATACTGACTTAGTGAATGCCACCCAAAGAAGCATTTTTGTCCCACATTATCTACGATAAAGTATGGAATACCATTCCAGAAATATAAATATAAGTCCGTTTGAAAAAAATGTAATAGTAAAAATATGTGAACTTGTAAAATATTATTTTAGTAAATTTTATCGCCTGTGTGTTGCCAGGGCCCGCAAGGAAGCAAAGAATAGTACAACTGTGACCTACAAGGCATGTCATAAGAGGCAACTGAGGTAGGACCTAGGAAGCTACCTAGTAAATAAATAACTTCGCAGAAATCGGATGTGCTGGCCTACTTGTAGGTGCATAACTGGTACAACATACAAGTGCTCTTAGGCTCAGATCACATAAATCACACAGTGGTTAACAAGTGGTCGATATGGAGCTTTCGAAGAAGAAGAAGAAGAATATGGATAATCTTAGATCATTAACATTATAAGAGGATGTCTGCCTATGAAAAAGCTTTCAGACCATATTATTTTGGTTATTATTTATTGCTGTTTTTGTAGGCTGTTTGTTCAGAAAGAAGTCAACAAACTGAAGAAAAAAGCAGAGAATGATCACAATTTAATGCTACTGGAAAAGCAAAAGCTAGTTTTACTTCGCTCTCAAATACAGACAGTGAAAAACTGTTTATGTCATACAAAATAGAAGAGGAAGGAACACAGAAAGAGGTAGCCTATAAATTTCAAACGTTGGTAACTGAAACTGCTTCTTTGATTTAGCCAATAGTTCACTGTTAAATGTACTCCACTTTATATTGTAGTATTTCCTCCTTTTTTTATTGTAGACATTGTAAAATATTTAGTATGTGAAAATACTTAACTTACAGACCATCTTTTACAAAGCATCATTCTTAAAATCTGATAACTTGAAACCAGAGTTTGCATTTTTTTCTTTCTTACAATCCTTACAACCATTATATGTTTTCACTGTTCTTTCCCCCCTCTCTCTCTCTCTCTCTAGGGTTTTATCTTCAAAGCTATTTCAATTCAGAAGTTAGTTTGTTCCTTTCGTGACAAAGGCGCACATAGGGCAGAGGTTTTAGATCTCCATGTGATACGGTTCTTTGCTAGCAGTTGCAGATCTTGTATGGTTTTACATCCCAATAGTTTACTTTCTTATTGGATGGTTCTTCGAAGAGTGGTCTTTGGTCTTCCACGTTTTCTTTTCCCAACTGGTGACCACATAAGGACTTGTCGATTTAGTCTCTTTTCGTCTGATCTAAGCACATGACCTAAATATTTCCACCGTTGTTTCCTTATAATATTTGATATGGGTTGTTGGTGTGTTCTATCTCTCACTGTGTTGTTAGAAACGAAATCACTCCATTTGACTTTTAATAATATTCGTAGACTCCATTCTTAATGTGGTATACAGTTCGGGAGGGTGAGATGGTGCAGTGAGATGGACACCAGAAGGTAAACGAAACGTAAAGCCCAAAACAGGGAGAGAGAATGTAGTGATCTTGTGTGTGCTTGTTCTAATGCACTTTGTAAGCTGTTACTAATTTTATTAATGCTGTTCTTGATGATGTCTCTCCATCTTTTGCATGGTTTTCCTCTTGCTCTGTACCCGTTATACTTTTTCAATGTAGCTCTTTGTGGTAGTCGATATCAGGGCATTCTTGTCTTGTGTCCAAACCATTTAATCTGTTATTCTATTATGAATTGCATGACTAGTTAATGAAAGTTAGTTAGTTAGTCTTTCCTCTTGGGCCTGTGGGCGCGCATAGGGCAGAGGTCATAGCTCTCCATGTCTCTGGTTCGTGCTATCTGTTTTAAGTCTTTTAATGAAAGTAGGATGTAGTAAAAAAGAAATATGAATACTATCATCCAAAAGAGATGCTGGAAATGTATCAGACATGTGATATGCATGGAGACTAACTTTGTCACAAAAACTGCAGTGAGATGGACACCAGAAGGTAAACGAAAACGTGAAAGCCGAAAACATGCCCAACATATCTCCATCTTCTCCTTCTAATAACAGTTGTTACTACAAGAACAACATGCACCCAAGGAAAAGAATCACTTAAATGTATATGATTGAACTTTCTCTCTATTGAGATTTACTTTTCACAGATCACTAAACTGATTAGAATAGCTAGTACTAATCATTTGTTTTTGTACATAACTTTTACTCTTAGTGTAAATAGCACAATATAGATAATGTTGTTCATTTGCTTGATAAAGGCCTTGTTGGTTGAAACGTTGCTGTATATTCTCATTGTTTTTGTAAGTTGTAAAACTAAAGTACTTTGTTATTACGTGTTTCGTAGTATAAATGTCAAACTTGAAAAAACTTTAATTAATACTAAATAATTTTATGTTTGGTTGTTTTTTTTCAATAATCTAATATATCTCTGTCTCTGGTGGATTCTCGGACTGAGGCCGTTTGGCACTATGTAGCTTATTTATTCAAATGTTGATGACAACGAAGATGATTTTTCAAGCAGTATCAGTTATATGAGGATCATCATCCTAGCACTCCGGACATGTCCATAGGTGCTTCAATCCCTGTCTAACAAATCCAGTGGCCCAGCATGCCTGTTCGATGTTGATTAATTAATATTTTTACATATTTGGTATGTTTTTTTGGGGGATATACCAATATCTGGTCAACGACTGGGATTCACCACCCTGAAGCTCTTCTGTTCAGAAAGACTTTCACTGTGTTAAGAATGTCATTTTGGTCCACTTTGAACGATAAAGATAGTGTAGATTTATAATGGTATTGTCAGTAATAGGGATACTAAGGATGAGGAACCTCCATCTGCAGCACCCCCAAAGTTAGTTTGAGAACATTTTATTATGAAGACTGCACAAATCATCCCATCTAGATCCATATATTTTCATTGCTAAATACCATGAAAATAAGTAATGCTGAAATTGACAATTTATTGCTGTTAAAAAAACTGTGTTACTACCTGTTCTGACCTATGTCCTGACACGAGTATGTTTTCCAAGTTTTCTTCTAGAAACATGACTGGACACCCAAACCTGGTGCCTCTAACGCTCTTGATCTCGAGAATACTATACATGATATTGGACTGCTCCACCCAAAACTCCTTTGGCAGTCTAACATGTCACCGTCGGAGTTTCGTGCTCTATCACACCTCCGTCGACGTGATGACATTGATCAAACCCGCCGACAAAGGCGGAGCTATAGTCGTCTGGAGCAAAGATCTTTACCTTCAGGAAGGTCATACCCAACTGCGTGACACTCAGTTTTATAAAACCAGCCCTACTGATGTCACTCAGTCTAATAATAATAAGGTTCGTGAAGTCATTAAGAACTTAATTGCCATGAACGACCTTCCATCCAGTGCATCATCACTCTGTGTGATCGATAGCTGTTTGGGTAAACCCGCCTTTATATGCTCCCCAAAATTCATAAACTCCACAATCCCGGTAGGCCTATCGTTTCTGCTTGCTCTTGCCCTACGGAACACATCTCCGAATTCCTTGATAGCATCTTTAATCCCATAGTCACCACACTTCCGTCATTTTTGAAGGATACAAACCACGCTTTGTCTGTCTTTTCTACCATTGAGTTGCTACCGAGAGAACCTACCGCTCTCTTCCTCCTGATGTGTGCTCATTGTACACTTCTATACCTCATCCTGACGGCCTTATAGCTCTCAGTTCTTTCTCAATAGGAGAACTAATCCACTTGTGTCAACTTCTGCTCTCCTTCGTCTTGGAACTAGTTCTCACTCTTAACTCCTTTCAGTTTAATGACCAATTCTTTGAGCAGATCAGTGGGGTTGCCATGGGTACTAAAATGGGACCTAGTTATGCTTGTCTTTTCATGGGTTATCTTGAACACCTAGTATGGACTACATATGATGGCCCCTTCCGTCTGTCTATCACAGATACATTGATGACTGTATTGGCATCACTGATATGCCTGAAGCCGATTTGTCACGCTTCATTAATTTCATTAATGTTTTCAACCCTTCTATTCGTTTTACTTCTCACATCTCCACTACTTGTGTCAACTTTCTTGACATTACTATCACCTTACGCCTATCCGCTATCACTACATCAGTATATTACAAGCCTACTGATGCACATAGTTTTCTCCTCTATACTTCTTCCCATCCCGGGCTTGTCGTGACTCTTTGCCATTCTCGCAGCTCTTACGCCTTCGTCACCTTTGTAGTGAGGACGATGATTTTCTTGAGAGAGCTCGCGAGATGCTTGATTTCTTTCGTAGGCGCCTATACCCGGAGAGGGTGCTTGTCTCGGCTATGCATCGAGTTCAGAAAATCACTCGCCAGCAGGCCCTTACCAGTCCTCATAGGACTACTAGCTCTGACAGAGTAAAACTTATCTTAACTTACCACCCCCATAGTTCCCTGGTGAAAAATGTTTTATTCCGTCATCTGTCTCTCCTTAGATCAGATCCTGAGACCCGTTCTGTCTTCCCTAACTATCCTTTGGTGTCTTACAGACGGGACAGAAGTCTTAAGGATATGTTGGTACACAGTCGCCTTAAGTCCAATATCCAGACTCATTTTGGCACTGTCCAGTGTCGGCGTTGCAACACGTGTGCTTATGTGATACAGACGCGCACTGTATCTTTTCCTTTAGGCACGTTTCTTATTGACGATGGGTTCACATGCGAGTCCCGTAATCTTATCTATGCCATTATCTGTAAGCGGTGTAACAAGGCTTATATCGGCGAGACTGGCAAGAGGCTCAGTGACCGATTCGCCCAACACTTACGCGACATACGTCAATGCTCTGTGACCCTGTAGCCACCCATTTCAATGATACTGGCCATTTAGGTGCTCACGATGTCCAGGTCACAGCCATCCGATCATGTTCCTCGGATGATCGCAGTCGATTTGCTCTGGAGAATCGGTTGATTTCTTTGTATGGTACCTTGACACGCAGGCTCAACGTATTACATTCTTATGCTTCTTAGTACTTTCTCTTCCCATGCTTTGTAATCTATATGGGTATATGTTGCATGTATTCATGTTATATTCCATTCTTATGCTTCTTAGTACTTTCTCTTCCCATGCTTTGTAATCTATATGGGTATATGTTGCATGTATTCAAGTGATATATTTACTAGATGTTTCATTGTTTCTTTTCCTTTCTATTTCTAGTTTTTATGTGTGTTTTTGTGTTACATTTATTTCGTTATTCGTTTTTATTCCAGATTTTCCTTAGATACGTTTGTATTTGGTCGTCCATTTGTGTTTCATTTTAATTTGTCACTCCTGTTTGTTCGTTGCTTGATAAAGGCCTTGTTGGTCAAACGTTGCTGTATTTTGTCATTGTTTTTGTAATTTGTAAAACTACAGTACTTTGTAATTACGTGTTTTACCTGTAGTACCACTTTTTAGGACGATGTAAAACGGGGGATGAGAGCCTGAGAAATTTAATGGGCGCATGGCCAGTGCAGTCACCGCGAAACAATTTATTGTCATGTGTGTAGATTCAGACTTCCAGTACATAAGATATGACATATGCAGTCATATATCATATGACATATACAGTCATATATCATACACAAGATATGATATATATAAATCCCTAAACTTAACATATATGACTAAAAACAAATTAAGATTTTTTATGTAATTGTTAATTTTTTTATGAACATTTTTAATGTGTTTCGCCTTTGCTTCATAGTTTTTACTGCATTCTTCCTTTATATCGATCACATATATATATATATAGTATATAGATTCATTTCTATTGTACTTATCAATTTGCAACAATATTTTAGGTAAGAAACTACTGAAACTTTTTTCTCCCAAATTTATACATCAATGTATCTTTAAAAGAAATAAGTTTTTAAAGTTCCAGTCTTAAGTGGAAAATATAAGGTAAAAATATTAAGGTAAGTGGCACAGAAAGTTTTTGTAGTGTGATTATGTCTTATTATTATCATCTACGTCTTTGTCTCAGAACACGATAGGTTTTATGTCACGTCTGCTCTGTGCCGAGTCACATTTCTTATTGTGGCTGTAGAGACCTATTTTGGAGGAGCATTTCTTACCAAAGTTGATGCAGATAAATCTTATGATTGGATTTGATGTAGAAGATGGTCTCTCTGCTCTATTTTTGGTCTCAATATGAGATGGACTCTTTCTTTTGAGCCATCTCACACTTCCGTTCAGAATGCCAGTCTGTCTCTGGCCAATTCCTCCAAATTTTCTGTCTATGCTATTTGATGCTAGATCATATTTGAAGGTGGCCCTGAAGCATCATAATGCTATTTAGTACCAGTTGTGAGTTGGCCATATAGGAAGTCCTTTGGGATTTTACCATTGCTCATGTGGCTCACATGTCTGAGCTATTTCTAACACCATTAATGCAGAAGTCTCGTAGGTTTAATGGTTACACCATTTGCCATGTGTTCTGAAGGTTGTGTGTTCATGGATCACACGATTCTGTTCATGGGTGCATTTTTTCTTACGAAGGTCATGGGTGCGAATCCAGAACTTGCTGTTGTTCACAAGTGCACTTTTCCAGAGACCTCTAGAATTACTGCCAGATCTACTGCATTTGTGCTTTGTGCAACTCTTTCAGCAGATGGCATGCCATTTATATGCATATGGACTGAGCCGTATGGAGTACAACCCTGTGCATTGAAATCAATCCTTTATCTTTAGATCTTTTTTTGACTTGAGCATCACTGGCTCAGCAAGGTATGCATGCTTGGAATGATAGGACTGTCCAGGACTTCCATATTGGAGATGTGGTCTTCCCATATGATGTTGTGTATTTGTCTGAGACAAGGCATGTTGCAAGTGTTTAGGTAATGTTCCTGTCTAGTTATGTAGTCCACATCTCTCTACCATACATAAATATGCCTTATATACTTGTATCTTGGTATTTGTTTCGTTTTAGTTTAATCGCCAGATCATCATCAATGCACTTTGAACCAATTAGTCTATAATGCTACAATCTCTTCCTCAGTGTGTCAGTGTGTGGCGACTACACCCCGGTTCTTTGTTGGTTTAATATTCTTCTTTGGCTACCAGAATAGTGTTCTTGTCTAACTACGCCAAACTTGACTTGGAATTCTTGCAGTCTGGTTAGTGTGGTAGATTCACCACTTTTACTTGAATCATTTACAAGTACTATCTCTCTTAGGGAGTTTATAATATCAGCCTGGTCCATTGCTCACCCAATTTTGTGTGATCCCTTATTTTCTCTCACTCGCTTTGCTAATTTGAACATATCTACAAACGTTCCCAATGCGGATGCTAGTTTCATCATCATAGGAGACGTTGCTGCTTTGGTAAAGCGAAGATATATATAGGTATAGCCTACTTCAAGCGTATTATTTACAATATTAATAGATTGGACTCTGCTGACATCTTGGTACATGGTATTTGTTTTCTTTATACTAGTGGTCATGCCAAATTCATTGGATGCTGCAGCAAATCTATCTGTGAGACATTTAAGTTCTTTATCTGTGTATGATGCCAGCGTGTTCGTAGCGCGTTGGACTACGGGTGACTAGTCCTATGTAAGTGCGGGTTCAACTCCGCGGACTGGCAGAAAAGCTACAGGTTCCCCAGACTTACGATGTTCGTGGCACCGAGCCGAAGGGTTACGATGTCCATGACACCGAGCCAAGAGCTTTCAGCTCAAGTGCTTCTGGATCGGAAAAAAAAAAAGTCTGTGTATGATGTTAATACTGCATCATCACGACAGACAGAATTCCCTGATGGTGACCATCTGAACATAGGTCATTAAGTTGAGCCATATTAAATAATTTTGCATGGAGAAATATTCTTTCTTCAGCTGATTTAAAAGAATGGGAGAAAAAAGATCACAAAGAGTTTGTGTAAAAGTACATACCCATGTTTAACGCCGCTGTAGATGGGTAAAGTGTTGGAGGGAGTCCCAACAAACATCACTCTACCTGTCATGTTATTAGAAAATCTTTTTAATTTCTTATTACATATGAGAAAAGATCACAAGAGTGGGCAGGTAAGTACATACCCCTGTTTAATATTACTGTGGATAGGGAATGTGTTGAAGGAAGTCCCAACAAACATCACTCTACCTGTCATGTTATTATGAAGTTCTATATTATGAAGTTATGATATCTTTAAAATTTATTTTTATATATACATTCATATTAATTTTATACTCCCGAGTGGTTACCCGGGCCCAAATTTGGGGTGCAAAGAATAGAACCACTGTTACCTTCCACGCATGTCGTAAGAGGCGACTAAGGAGGTTTGGCTGAAATTGGATGCATGTGTCCTAAACGTGTAGAAGTCTATGCTTTTAGGGGCCTACTAAACCAATGTGCAACGTATACACGTTCTTGGCAAAGATCAAACATATCACAAAGAGTGATTAAAATTGGTCGTAAAGAACGAACGCAAAGAAGAAGGAGATTAATTTTATAGTAATGTACTTTTTTTTAATCGAATGTTCCTTTCAATTTGGCATAATCTTACAATATTACAGAATTCTTTAAAGTTCAAAATAAAGAAAATAAATAGGATGCGATATCTATTATAGCTGGTCAAGTTTCCAAAAGTATTCCATAATACAAGAGAGTAAAGCCATGGTTTTTGTGAACACATATACTGAGAGATAATGAACGTTTAGTCCCTAATCGGGGGACGGATTATCATAATGCATAAGTGTGTGCCTATTGATTCGGAGACGAGAGTTGTGAATTCATTCCCACACTCGATGTTCCACATAAGAGGAAAGAAATTAGCCCTACTACCTCCTGCACAATAGGTATAGAAATGTGAAGTGACAGACACTTCATACGCTAAAGTTTGAACAAGATATTTTTTTGTTTCATATTCTCTAATAGAATAATCTCTAATTGCATTACTGCAACATCATCCTTCTAAAACAAGTTTAATATTTTGAAAGTGATGGGGAAATTATCTAACCTATTATCAGAAAAAATAAGCACAAAATATTTTGCATGGTTTTAGTCGTCAGGTAAACAAACAATACTTTTAAAAATAAAACATGTTGGACCGTGAGGTGACTTGTCAGAGAATTGTTACTGCCAGAACTGTTTACCAGGTAACTTGTCATATCGTAGAAGTTAAATAACTATATGTACAATTTACTGAAAAAATGTGGTGTCTGGATATTATGAAGCAAAATGTGAATGCCTTGACAAAATCAATGCACACTTCCCGGATGAATATCATTTCGTAATCAAAACCAATATATAATTTTATCTGGAAAACTGTTAGTGATACATACATATAGGAAACAAGCACAAAATTATAGGAAAATATTTTCATATGAAAATTATCTTGTGTTTCTTTTTTTGAAAGAGCCTTATTTGTAGCCTTACTGAACGAGTAGTTAATCATGTTTTTAGGAATAATGTTTTACCAGGTAATCAGACCTGTAGAGTCAAATATGCTTACAGATCATCTGTCAGTAAAATGTTCAGTAACCAGGTTTTTCAGCAAAAATAGCCAATCAGTGATAAAACTGATACTTTCTTTTGTAGTTATACATATCCTAAGTAGTTTTATGTGTGTTTGTTTGGGCTTTACTTTAAAGTGCCTCAGCAAATGGACCCAGTATTGTTGAATAAGTAATCTCCAAGTGCCTCATCCTTTTAACAAGAACTACTCTGAGCGTGTTTAAGAGTGTGCCATATGGAGTTTATTAAGGCTCTGGTCGTGATCAAGCGAAGCACTACACTTTAATTTTAGCCAAAAGGTCATAATACAGGGTGTTCAAGATAAAAGCGGCCTGAGTAACAAATCAAAAGTTGCCAGTTACTAATTGCGTTGTATCTATTTACTATTTAAACCGGTTCTGACTAGCTCGCCCTACGTCACATTTGTTCATCACCCCTTCCCGCACTACAATTACACACCATTACAAAACCTTGACCTATACTACGTCATAACTGAACTTCTCATTTTCATAAACATATGCCAGATTAGCTTCCTCAACGACGAGGCTTCATTTATCTTGAACACCCTGTATTTTGTTAATACATAGTTTTGTCTCCCACAAAACACTGGGATACATGCCTATACCATTATTATAATTAGTATTATTTTCATAACTTGTGCATTTTCTTAAATTGATAAAATGGTGTAAAAATGTCTGTGCACAATAATCACAGCAGTAACATAATACAATTTTTCTAGTTTAAGGTCGCCATAGGAATTGAAGATCAAAGCTCAAAGCACGCTGTATTGTATGTTTGCAAAGTACAACAGACTAAATTAATGTTTCAAGCAAAAGGTCCTCATCAAACACAAGACACAAGTTAGAAATATGACGGGCACAGTAGAAAAAGTGTCACTCAAAAAATGAATGTAGAAAAAATAGCTGGAAAACAGAACCATGACATACAAAATGTGGATTTGCTGAAGTCAGGGAAATATCATGGAAGGAAAGAAAAACTAATAAAGTGCTGCAAAAAGTTAGAATGAAAAAAGAACTGCTCCAAATAATTGAAATCTAGACAAATACAGTATTTTGATCACATGAGAAGCTAACTGACATGGTGTTGCACCCTGAACTGCAGTACGGTTCTGCGAAAAAAAGATTCACTTTAGACATGATCTTCTCCCTGAGGCAGACACAAGAAAAATGCAGAGAACCGCACACAGTCCATTGTTTATTGTCATCATTGACCTTACCAAAGCATTTGACCTTATTAACAGATAGTTCAGGATACTGAAGAGGATTGACTGTCACCAGAACTGTTGCATTTGATCCAGTCAGGACATGAAAAGCATAGGGAAACATGGTTTAACATCAGAAAACTTAAAACAGCACAGTCAAACAAGGCTGTCTCCTCACTCCAAGAATGTTGACATTTTCTTTGCTGCTTTGCTAGATCACACCATCTTATCATCTACAAAAGATATCTACTTACACACATGGTCGGATGGGAGATTTTAAAATCTAGCCCTAGTGAAAGCAGAAAGCAAGATAAATAAATTGGTTATCAGGAATATGCTATTTGCAGATGATCCCACTTTGGTCGCACACATACAAATCAATCTTCAGACTAAATGTGTGATGGCCTTTTAAAGATTTTGATCTCACAACCATCTTTAACAAAACCACTATTACGATCCAGGGCGTAGAACATCTGTGCAAACATCCGCAAAACGAATTAGGTGTCGTAAATCAGTTTGTTTACCTTGGCTCTGCCAATACTTATGAGCTCTTGGTAAATGTGGAACTGCACAGGAGGATCGGTTTGACACAACAACCTTAGCCATGCTATCACAGAGTATGGAGAAGCAGCATGACCAAAACAACCGTAGCCATGCTATCACAGAGTATGGAGAAGTAGCATGCTCACCATAAACTCCCAAATTACTGTTACAAAGTCTGTGTGCATAGCCCACTATGACAATGATCCCTACACACATTGCAGGAGATAAGGATAAATACATTCCACATCTCCTGCTAGTCATATAATCACGATCTTCAGGACTGACAGAGTCACAAATAATGAGACGTTGAACTATGCAGGGATTTCTACCTTAATCTGCTAACGCCACATAAAATGGCTGAGTTACATGACTTCTGCATATACACAAATATTCTCAAGGAGGAGCTGGCTTCTGGCAAAAGAGCTGTGGGGTGACCCTTTCTTCTTTACAAAGAAGTATGTAAGCATGACTTGAAGGTTCTTGACATGAATACACATGCCTGGGAGGAGCTTGCTAAATGACAGACTCAGCTGGTAATAGGCTTTAAAACGTGTCTGAGAAATGGCAAAGTCAGACTTGAACAACTTGCTGATATAAAACTTTGCTAGGAGAAAGCAGAAATACAATTTACCATGGAGTCTCCATAGTCTCTGAGACTAACAGGATACCATCAGAAGATATGATACATTGTTTTAAACCATACTGAAAGAGACAGTTGAGAACAAGATGAAGTCAAAGCTATAATTAGAAGAGTAACACGAGGTGGACATGCAGCAGCCTATTAGAGTGTATCATCAAGACAAAAAACCAATAGAATGTGATAACAAATTCATTGCGGTCAACCTTTTATATGGAGATGGCACATGCTAAGATGACTTTGGTGTGTATAGAATATGAGACATGTTCAGATTCCAAGTACCATTTCCTTCACCTAGCATGTCCTTTCCAGAACGTTGCTCTCATACCAGCCTGTCTCAAAGTATCTCGATCTCTAGCCTATTCTCCAAACTCTTCCATAGCAGTGTTCAAGATTTCTTTAATGTCCTGTTGCCACCATTACCGTGGTCATACCTTACCGCTTCTTCCAGAAACCATATACTCCAGACCCCTACAACATTTAATGGGTAGGACCAAATTATGAGACCTGATATTGTTTATGAGCCCACTGTCTTTGCACGTTAAGGCCTTGCACATTGTCTATATTTTTCTGCTTTTGTTTTGTCCAAGGTGTTCCAATAACTTCTGTAGCACTTTCTTTAAAATATTTGATTTTCTTCAATTTTTCATGACTGACATCCATGTTCTCCCAGGAAACTTGCAAGTCTTCAGAAGTTTTACTTCTGTGTCTTTGCTTGTGTTTTATGTACGGTTTAGCTGTTGAGATTTTAAAATTTATTATGTTGCGAGGTTTCTAAAACAAAATTGAATTTGAGGTTCCCGTCTGAGCAGGAGGTTGCGGCAAAGCGTTGTTGCGAAACAAAAGAATACTGACATTCAGAATGCATCATTCCACTTGGTCGCACAATCCTAATATTTGGAAACAAATTTTTCTTCTTTTTGTCATCACACTGTTACCATGTTGTTGACCAATGTCATGGTTTTCTGTTTAAGGCTTAGGTGATAGTTATTTTTGCTTTTTGACAGGATTCTGCTATGCCATCTATCCATCTTTTTTGTATTCTTCCCTGATGTTCTGTTGTAGAACTCTCTTAGGTGATATGTGTAAACAAATTACTGACCGTTTATCACAGCAACCAGTAGTTGAATTGTCCAAAACCTTTTTTTAACCCACATTGTAAACATAATTGGAATTTCAGGAAGCATTCGGTGCTTGCCAATGATATAGAAATACATTGTGCATACACAATGGACGATTCCTTGCTATGCATCAAATGGTACTTTGTTTCTGAACATTTCTTATACACTTTACAGATTGCATTGAAGAGGACTAAATTTATGTTATATGCAAAATATATGCGTATTATATTTCTGCTTAAATTTACATTTTTTAATAATTATTACAGTATTAAACAATAATATTTCTACTTCAAGGTGACTTATGTGATTTCATTATTTGTGATTTTTTAAAAGTCAGTGTTCTGAAGTTAAGTGCAGTTCTCTCATGAATAAATCATAAATTAGAGGACAGTCATTATCAGTCCTCATTGTGTCCAAGAGTACGTAAGACAGAGAGAAAAATTTTCCACTCAATTTAAACTTCTGCCTTTCTTACTATATCAAATCTAGTCCGATGCATGATCGACCCTGACCTCTCCTTTAAAAGTTTTCCATGTTCACCCAGAAACCCCAATTTTTGCTGTTCCTGTGGTGTCCACTGTACCGCATATCCCAACTTGACAACACATCGCCCAATCCATTGTCTGTTGTATCTCTTTACCCATGTCCCCCAGACCCCAGTCAGCCCTGAAGTCTGAAATTGCCAATCTTATCCTTCCAGGTATACCCAAACACTCTTCCAGGAACTCCCTCTTTGATTCCTCTTAACATGCTTTCCATTTTCCTATCTGTTTTTCAATCTCAGTTCTACATATAAGGACTGTCCTAACACATATCTTGCAAATTACGAGTAGAAGCCCTAGTGCCATAAATGTCAGATGTTACGAAGCCTGTCACAGTCTACACATACTCTTCCAACCTTTTGTTTAACTTTGACAATAATGAACAAGCATTACGTCAATGTGTTGCCGGGCATGCAAGGAATCAAAGAATAGTAACTCTGTGGCCAGCAAGACGTTGTAAGAGGCGACTGAGGTTGGGGCCTAGGGGAAACTGCTCTAGTAAATAAATAGCGTTGCAGAAATCAGATGTGCTGGCCCACTTGTGGGCATCTAACTGGCACAGCGTTCAATCTCTCTTAGGCTCAGATCACATACAAATCACAAAGATTGGCTTAACAAGTGGTCGATATAGAGTGTTGGAAGAAAAAGAACAAGCATAAAATAAGTGATAAACAAAGAACTTGTTATGGTATGAGATGTGACCCTTTTATTGATGAGAATATGTTACATCACTAAGTAGTATATATATCACAAGTACAGGTATTCTCAAAGTCTTGAAATTTCTACGTAGCCAAAGAAATTACTCAACTGTAACTGATTAATTGTTTTCACTTGTAAAGACATATACAAGATAACAAAAATAATTACAAGAACGCACTTCACAAAGAAATATACATGGTAAGTAATTACAGTTTTGTAGTTTGTTTTCTTAAAGATTGAGAATATTATTTGTAGATCTAATCAGAAGAATCGGATACAAGAAAATATGTTCCAAAATATAATCATTATCTCTGGGCGTATATACATAATTAGAGGATAGCATCTGCAATTGCTAAATCCACTGCCTTGTGGAGGGAGGCTCGGGAGAGCTAAAGGCTAGAGGAGTAAACCCTGATAAATAATCCCCACTGCATTGTGGGTCAGCATGGTTATGCAGATGCAGAGGAGTAAATCTTGAACGCAAATCCGGAGGGAAGGACCCTAAGGCAGTTAATGGTTATGTGTGTATTGCATTCCATCTTTTGCTTCTCCTGCAAACCCTTCTTGATTCCAAACATAGGACTTTGTCTTTCCTTTGGATGAAACAGTAGGGTAGATAGGGGTGTGCTCAAAATGGGCAAGGGACATTCCCCATATCAGCTGCCCAGGGTAGGCGTAACTGGAGAGGACACTTCTTTTTCCTCGGACAACACAGAAAGCAACAGTCACAAGAGAGTTAGGGATTAGCTGAAAAAGCGTTGGAGAGACAAGCACAAACTCAGAAGCTGTCTCAGTAAAACACTTTGCCAGTTGACCATCTGTAAAGACGATAAAGGCCATCTTTATATACATAATGAGTTTCAATTAGTGATGTTAGTTTTTGAACAAACTATGAGCATTTTCTCTTCTGAAGTAGTAACATGACTTATTGAAATTTTAAAATAAAAAAATCTTTGAAAGGCAGTTCTCTCCTTTTTTCTGTATTATATTACAGTAGTCATTCCTGGTTAAATAACAAATTGCATGCAATTTATTACTTTTCATTACAAAAATATCAAACTGGATGTTGTGTTCATTGTATTCTTATTGACAAACATCATTGTCCTTCTTTTAATGCCTGGTTCGTTTTCAGTTATATAAAGTATGCCTATATTTCAAATATGCATTGTTAAGGTTTTACTTGAGCTAATCCATAATAAAAGGTGAGTTACTTTGAGTTAATGAATGATAAAGGTGGGTTTATTGAGTTAATTAATGATAAAAGTTAGTTTATTTGAGTTAATGAATGATAAAGGTGGGTTTATTGAGTTAATTAATGGTAAAAGTTAGTTTATTTGAGTTAAATGAATGATAAATGCGGATTTATTTGTGTCAATGAATGATAAAGGTTAGTTAATTTGAGTTAATGAATGATAAAGCTAGGTTTATTTTAACTAATGTTATACAGTTTTATTTTGTTATAGCTGAAGCTGTATAGACTTTAACTAATGCATTATACATGTCTAATGCATATAGTGGGGGTTTATTATTGCATATTACAATTGAGTTTGTTTTTAGACTAATGTGTTATAATTATTTCTGTAGGAAGTAGCATGCATTATGGTAATGAACTACCAAAAAATCTCAATTTCGCAAAGGAGATAAAATATCCCAATGACAACCAATTTTGGAAAATGTTAGACGATCAAATTAAAAATAAAACAAAATCCAACTTCTGTGTGATAAATCTAATCATAAAATTCCACGTTGCAAGTAGAGCTGGATTCTTGAGCGGCAGAGAGAAAAGTATGTTTTACCAGCGATCCACAGGAACCATCAGTATGCATACCCTTCTATATCTGTTGGGAAGGACTAAGCATCTATGTGTCTGCCCAGAGTGCTGTGACATCAGTTTAGTAACCAATAATCATAAAAATTGTGTCTAATGAAATGTTATGTATTGACTTTATCTGTGATATTCATCTGCCTCTCACTTTTTTCTTGAGGTTGTATACATACAAGACTTTATGATATAGTATCAGACAATCTCTCAGTTATTTGATAGCGGTAAAAAAGTGATACCATTGTGGACAAATGATGAATTAAAAGAAAGTACCAGTTACATAATCTGATATGTTCTGAAAATATCAAGTATAAAATTTTGTGAGTTATAAGATTCTGACATGATCGTAAAATTATATAAAAGGGGCCTAAAGTCGGAGGATGAACTTAATTTATTGATGGGTTTTTCAATATGGCTCTGTTCTTCTCTGTAGAAATGGCACATCCCTGCCGAGAGTGTTGCACAATGCAGAAACTCTAGCTCCAACAACAATCCGAGAGATCAACGGAAAAATTTGCAATGTGACTCAGTTTGGATTTAAAACTATAACCTTCAGAGCGCACAACAAACATTTTAACCACTTTGCCATAGAGATCCCCTCTTAAAATTACATCTGCTTTCTTTTCTTTCGTCCTTCTCTGTATTTTTTGCAGTGAGGCGTAGCAGGTTTAACTGATGATCGGTTTCTGAGATGGTGCACACTCGGTCGCTTGATATGCTGTGGTATTGTGGAGCTAAAAGATGTCTGTAACTCCATCAATCCATCTAAAATTACATGTCCTCTATCAAATAGAACACAACTTAACAGATTATTTTGGAGTTGCAGAAACCTGAAATAAATTTGTATGATAAATGAAACTCAGTACAAACATCAAATTGTTATTACAGTTTAAAGTACAAAATATAGTAAGTATTGCTTACACTTTACAGCTGAAATAAAAATTATCATCATCAAGTAGCTTGTCCCTTCTGGAACTTGGCTTCCATGAGAGCAGTCCTGAAAAACTCTCTGTTCTGTGCAAGTTGACCGGCGTCAACAGCAGTCATTCTCAGATCGTCAATGACATCTTTCATCCATCGTCTTCCTCTCATTCTTCTTCCAGTTACCAAATAAAAATTATCACTACATAAAAAAAAATAGACTGATAAAGCGCTAATAAAATGTCATGATTCTATCAAGAAAAAAAACCAATGTATTTTAACAAAAGCAACATCAATAAATTATGCAGAATGTTATTCTGGACAACACAATATTTTACAAATTATGAGCTACTGTCCCTGATCCCTTGTCTGTTGTATTTGATTGATAATGTACAAGATGACAAGTCATAGTATATGATTTCAAGCAACATCTTCACAACAAAGTACATTTTTACATGCATAGATAAAAATATGGTACAGTATTGCATACACATCCAAGTTACAAACTATTCAGGGACTATCCATCCAGTGGAGCGTCTGGCCGAATGGATTAGCCCGTGGCTTCCATGCGGGAGACCCGGGTTCAATCCACAGTAAGGTCAAGGAGTTGTTTTTTTCTGTTTTGGGCATAAAGAAAAATCCTAATCTGAACAGTTTCACAGCAACTGTACTAGCCATTCGGCCATTAAATTCCATAGGCACATGTCCTCCTTGAGAGCCGCTGTAGCGTAGTTGTTAGTGAACTCGCTCGCAAGGCTGGTGGTCTGGGTTCAGCTCATGCAATGCGCATGGAATTTTTCCAGACCGCGACGGCTCTCGGGTCGACCCAGCCTCAACTGGGTACCAGACATGCTCTGGGAAAGTAAAGGCGGCCGGCGTGATGCTGACCACATCACCCATCGTGTGCCGACGGTCAATGAAAAACACAGGCCTAACACTGTATTGACCTATATACCACAAGGTATGAAAAGGTTCCTTTACTTTTTTTTTTTTTTACATGTCCTCCCTGTCCTACATTGCCTAAAAAGCGGTATTATAGGCAATAACGACAGTTTAAAAAAATCCATTTGGTGTGATGTGTTGAGTTAATTATTTTCAATTTAGATTTGTTCCTATTCTTCTTCAATTATCATGCAGTGCTTGGGTCTTTGGTGTAACCATCATCTTCAAATAGCTTGTCCTAAGCAGAACTTTGCCATCCTAACTGTAAACAGAGTTTTCTACAACAGAGCATCAGGAAAGAAGACCAGAGGAATACCATTTAAAAAAATGGACAGATGTGTAGCAGAATCCTGTTAAAAAGCGAAAATAACTATCACCCAGCCACTAGAGCAGTGCATGACATAAAACAGAAAACCATGACAATCGACAACAACTTGTTAACAATGGGACGACAAAGCTGATACATGCTCTTTCACTTGAGATCAATTCAAGCTTTTGAGTGTAATTTGATTATTATCATCATCATGTGCCATGTTGACTGGCATAGTGATCATGGGTCTCCAAATATTTATGTCCTGAATACTGTCTCTCTATATTATTCCCATAAAACTGAAGATATTTTTGATGGAAATTTGAGAACACATTTCTTGCATATTTTGTCCAAGAACACTAACATTTTTTAGCTGACATGCAGAAAAGAACAGCACAGCAGACGTATGAGTCAACTCCTCAATCAACATCAAACTGGTACAGTTTGTCACTGGACGCTGTTGGAGATATTACGAAGGAGATCAGAGCACCTATAGACATGTTCGGAGGACAATGAAGTCCATACATACTCCATTCTACAATGTAGCAGCAATCTAAATGTTCCTGTGCCCACTGTGTCCAAGTGATGATGGACGGCACATCTGCTCTCTACCCTACAGACTTATTCATGCTTAACCGCCGTTTCAATTAGGCAGTTCAATGTCTGATTCTGTTTTTCAGTGTGAAGCAGAAGGCATTTTAAATTTGATTCATGAATCTACAATGTTGGGAACATTAATATCGATGCAATGGAAGACTGCAGTAAAACTCTAGCAATGGTGAAACACATACAAATGAAGTTAGGTAGTAATAATAAGTACAAAAACAAGATACAGTGAAGTTTCAACCAAAAGGCTTTTATCAAGACAAACAAAATATAGATGATGGTTCTATAGAACAGACATGTCCACCTGCCCAGCGTGTTCATAGCGAATTGGACAACGGTGTGACAAGCCCTTTGTGAGTGCGGATTCAATTCTGCGCTGGCAGGAAAAACCACAGGTTCTCTAGATTTATGGTGTTCGTGGCACCGAACCGAAGGTTACGATGTCCATGGCACCGAGCCAAAGAGCTGAAAGCTCAAGTGCTTCTGGATCGGGGGAAAAAAAAAGTGCAACAGACACAGTGACTAAAATGATTAAAACAATTAATGTCTAACTCATTAAGATATTAGGAATTAATCGTTTCAGTACCTCTGAAGTCGAAGTAAGGCTCGTCTGAAGTGAGAGGGACACTGGTGATAAGGACAGCAAGCCTTCATGAAAAAAATCAGTCAGCGGTGCCATATTATGCACTCTGACTACGTTGTTTGAATATTAATGCATAGCGAATAAACGTAAAAAAAAACTTGAAAACAGAATGGTTTCAATTACTGTATCTATGATGTCTGCTGTATAGAACCGTCATCTCTATTTCATTTGTCTTGTATCCGTTCCTTGAAAAAGACTTATGGTCGAAACATTGCTGTATCTTATTTTTGTAAAACTACTTTTCTTTATTTTTTACATGTTTTGCCTAATGTTAAGAACAAGAAATACTTGTACAAAGTCTAAAAACTGTTTTAAACAGGTATTGTAGTACACATTAACATTTATTTCACAATTCTAATTGACTAAACCATAGAAGATTTTTGAAGCAACTTTTTAGAAAATGGAAAAAAGGGATAAGGATATATTAGAGAAGAACTGGGCAAATTTCTGTCCCTGGGTCATAAGTAGAGAAACAAAATTAAAGGAATCCTTTTTCATACCACAATGAATATTGGGGAATATTGTATTAGGCCTGTATCAGTGACTGTTGGCAGACGATGTCTGATGTGGTCAACATCACGTTGCCGCCTTTACTTTCCAGTGCTTTTCCTAGTACCCAATTAAGGTTGGGTCGACCTGAAAACTGTTCTTTCTTTTCTTTTGTCCTTCTCTGCTTTTTTGCCGCTAGGCGTAGCAGGTTTAACTGATGATCGGTTTCCGAGATAATGCACACTCGGTCGCTTGATATGGTGTGGTATTGTGGAGTTTTAAGATGTCTGTAACTCCATCAACCCATCTTTTCTTGGTCTGCCCTTTCCTCTTGATGATTCCATTTTCAGGTTGTACGCTCTTGCAACTGGTGTATTCGGGTTAATTCTGACCAAGTGGCCAAACCATCTGAAAACTGTTACTGTCTGAAAAATAGTCCATGCCCACTGTAGAATTGAACCCGAACCATATGTCTAAGAAGTGAGTTCACTAACAGCTACACTACTGCGGCTCTCGGCATGTCCCAGGGTCATGCTTGGTCTGAATTTGGTTGTAATCTGATCTGGCAGGTATTGACAAAAATATGCATTAAAAGCTTGGTGGAATTAAATACAATATAACATATTCAAGTAAAACTTCTATTTTACAGACAAATATGTGAAAAAGGATGCCTGTTTATATATAACGTCTGTTAAACTGAATGTAACTGAAAAGAGGTTAAACATTTTAAGAGGAAATAATTTTTTACTGTTCTTAATGAGAAAAATATTTAGATACAATATGTACAATATACAAATATGAATCTATAATTGCGAATATATAAAATTTATTCCAAATATTCACATTTTTTTAAGTCAGCTCAGTCCCTCAAAAATACTTAAATTGTGTTTCTATTATGTCAGTAAATTATATTTATATAAGGGAAGACTAGTACAAAATTATACTGGTACTTTTAGTAGTGTATCATGCCTTCAGAAATACTACAAAATGAAAGAAACAAATGTATATAATATTTCTTTTCCAGCAAGTTATATCATTTGATTCTCTCTGAAATCCACTCAAGATTATACAGACAATATGGAAACTATTCTCAATCCATCTTTTACTTGGTCTTCCTTTCTATGTTTGTCCTGATGTTCTGTAAGAGAAGACTTTATAGTAGAGTTTGGTTGCATTCTATTTATGCGACCAAACCACTTTATGTTATGTAATGTTAATGCGATCGACGTAATGGAACAATGGGCATTCCCATTCATGATCTGTCCTCCGCTGCAGCACCCATCATAAAGTCCATTTGTTCACCGTACCCATGAGAAGTTGATTACTATATCTTTTCTCTCTACCATGAAGACGACAATCTGCCATGTCGAAACTTAACGCCTAATTCTCAAACTCGTTCCAGTCTATTCACTTTATTCTTTGTTTCTCTATATATTCAAGACTTCAAGGGTACAAACGGAGCAAGATAAGTATTATTTTTTCTTGGTCAGCAAGTTTTCAAACTATGGTTATCATTTTACAAGCTGTCAAGGGCCATTTTTTATGTGCGCAATTTGCACGTAAACCCTCTGAGTTTATAGTTTGTCTCTGATACAAAGACCTGTGGTCAGGGGGTCATGAATAATTATTTCGTGAATTGTTCCAATTATGAATTAAACTGAATACTTTTGAAGCAAGAGATCAGTTCTTATCCTAACACTATTGTATACCCACCTCCTGCCCAGCATGTTCATAGCGCGTTGAACGACGGGTGACAAGCTCCCTGTGAGTGCGGTTCAATTCCGCGGGCTGGCAGAAAAGCCACAGGTTCTCCAGATTTATGGTGTTCGTGGCACCAAAGGGTTACGATGTCCATGGCACCAAGCTGAAGAGTTCAAGTGCTTCTGGATCCCCCTCCCCAAAAAAAAGAACCCAGCTCCTGAGTTTTGAAAAAATAGGATAAAACAAAATACAGAGTGTACAAAGAAGAAGCTGAAGTCTGATTTTATTTCATTAACTTTATCATGTGTCAAGCTCTTGAACAAATTTATTATTTCTGATCATGCATAATGCTATAGCAGCATGATTAGTAAATCTTGTCATCTATAATATCAAAAGTTGGACTGCAGATAAGCTATAAAAAGACAAATATATTGAAGACACCTATGGCAAGTAGTGCAGATATCACACTGGAATCCAAAATAAAAAATGTAAAAGAGAGGTTCCCTTATTTGGGTAGCAATTTTGACTGCACAGGAAATATTTAAAAAGAAATTATGCTATGAATTGTCGAAGGAACATCAGCTTTTAAAAGTCTAAATAAAATATTGAACTTTAAAATATATAGTTCTTAAACTAAATTAATAATTTTCAAATCAAATGTTGTATCAATCCTAAGATGTGTCAGCGAGAGTTGGAAAATGACTAAAGATATAGAAAGCAAGTTGAATGCATTTGAAAATAGATGTCTGATAGATATAAAATGGGACAAATTTAGAAAAAGTGATGAAATCAGAGAAATGTCTGGTCAACCACTAGTAGCAACTGATATAAAAAAGAAAAGATGGAGATATGTTGGACATACTCTGAGAAGAAGTGATCAAAGATTCACAAAGCAGGCATTGAAGTTGGAGGGAATGCATTCAGGAAAGAAAGAATTCCCTAAGGAAACCCTGAAATGAAATTCACTGAGAGAGACAAGACATACTGGACTCAATTCTATGAAAGAGATTGAGTGAATTACCCATGATAAGAGTGGTATGGATAAATTTCATGTAGGCCCTATGTAACGTATAACAATATACGAGGAATATATTTTAAAAAATAATAAAAATTAAGATATTATTTATGACACCTCCCCGACAATGGATAAATATATCATTAGAGTATCGTATCTAGAGGTAGAAAGTTAATTAACACAGCTGACGTATGAAACATAGTGATAAGTCAAGTCTCACATTCATAATGTTGTTATCTGAATTTATATTTTACCATTGGCATTTTTTACCAGAAAATTATTCTAACATGACACAAAGGAGGTACCATTTTTAAAATAAGCAAAAATGATAAAATACACTTAAATACGTAATGAAACAATTTGTATGTACATTTCTTTTCATGGTCATATTTTTTAAGATTTTGTACAATATAAAAACTGCTCAGATATTAACAATAGACTTTAAGTAAACATTCACTTTTCACAGAACAATATAAATGTACAATTAAAAAAAATTATGATCATTGATAGGAAATTTTAACACATAAAAAGCAATGAATTCTACAGCTACATATTTAATGTAAATAATAATAATACATAATATGCCAGATTCTAAAAAAGTGTATTTCAACAATGTAGAACACAAAGACTAAATAATTTTCTATATAAATAATGGTTATAGAATAACCACATGTGCTCAAATTATTTCCCTTTTTATTCAGTTTATGCAGTAAATTTTTCATAGAAATTGTAAGATATGATGACAAGCTCTACATGACAAGTAAAGAAAATGATGGTCTATCTTATATCCATGTGCTAAAAATAAGAAAACATATTTAAAAAGTAACAAATTTTAAGGGTTTTAAAATGAGTTTTTCAGTTATGTAAAATGAGATAACATTCTAAAACATCTTAGTAAGATGTATATATAAGTATTACAGAAGAGTCCTCCATATACCATGGACAGAGAAGAAATATATCACTCCAAAAAGAACTCAAAATTAAAAAAAACTGGATGATGCTACAAATAATAAAATTGAAGTATAATTTTTGACATATAAAAAAGACACAAATGGTTGGAGAAGACCATGATTGAAGAACGCATCCCAACAAAGAAGAGAACAGGAAGTCGACAGAGAAGATCGATGTAACCGATGATTTGAGCATTACAGCTGCAGAGGTAGTATATCTAGCCTTTAAGAGAGAGAAATTCTAAAGGAATGTTAGGGTGGAAAAGTTTGGTTCCGGATAATCTATTGGATGATAAATTAGTATATTTAGATTGTGAAAGTCTGACTAAAATAATCAAAATCAAGTCTGGAAATGTACGCCTAACTTCTGCACACTGAAGCATACAGAAAGGCCACTTTGAATAACAGAATGCAACAAATTAGTAGTTATATTATTGTACAAACAGATCTTATTCATAAACACTGAACAATCTGAGAGAATTACAAACTACCATCATAAAAAAAAAGTTCATTATCTACAATTTCTTTGGCATCTAAACTTTCTTGATTAGTATAATATATGAGATCTCAGAAAACCTCAACTTTGTACTCATACGCAAATATGTTGTCTAGTAAGAAACAACTCTCTGTGGTGAAAAAAACCAGCGTCGCAATATATATGAAAAAATCCCAATCTGAATTCTAACCATGTCAGACAAATCCGTCTGATTATGCAGCAATATAACTCTTCCCAGCTTTACCAAAACAACATGTATAATAATTTTAATGTCTGTTTTACCATTTTAAAATTCTCTGCATTCTAGCTTGATTATGGTATTTTGGTAGTGTAATTCATTTATGAGATCTCAGAAATGTATAGAACATTCTCTTTTTAAATCAAGGATAACAAGGGTTGTGGTTTCAAATCATGCAACTAGCATTCCACAAGGGAGGAAATGAATTGGTCCAGCTATCTCCTGCATACTTGGGCTTAAAAATGTAAAGTTACAGGCACTTCACACCATACAATCTATAAATGCTACATACCATTTTCATTAATTTATGTATTGTTTCTTTGACCACAGTAGCAATTTAATTTCCTGTGACTTCCTCATTTCTTCATACACCATTTATGATATTCCTCTCTTTGTTATAATATTCAGTGCTGCCAGACCTATCTCAATCAATCAAGTTCTTATGCCTCCCGTAAAGGCGATATTATCTCTCCACAACTCTCTTTTCCGTGTGGAGTTAATCAGTTCTGACGTAAAGTTTTTGTACAACCACAATGATAGACCATTCAGCATATTCTCCCTCTGTCTTTCACAATCTCTCCTTCTAGTTGTCTCCAAATGTTTTAAGCCTCCTCTTCGCATTATGTGCCAGAAGAACCTTGATTGTCTGATTCTTATTCTTTTCATAAGGTTTCTTTGTGTGCAGGCTGTTTTAAAACCTCACTATTTGTTTCCTTCTCTGTACATGTAATTTTCAGCATTCTTCTGTACAACTACAAATATGTGGCATCCAGCAATCTTATTCATTATGCTTTGAGTTGTTTGCAATCCTATTACTAAATATTGAAAACTATCATGTCTTTAAATATCCTGTCCATTGAAGAAAGATAATATTGGAAAGGACATCTTTGTGTATACAGTTGTTCACGAAGCATCACATCATACAGATTTCTGGTATTCAACTGTAAACTTAATATATTGCATTCTTGACCAATTCTTGTCTATGCTAGTCAGTAGCCTACTGACCATATGTCATCTGAACAAAGTTAACCTCCACAGTGCCACAAATTATTTGATAAAGGTATTGTTGCTGTGCTCTCTTCTTCTTCTTTGCGTTCGTTCTTTATGACCAATTTTAATCACACTTTGTGATGTGTTTGATCTTTGCCAAGAACGTGTATACGTTGCACATTGGTTTAGTAGGCCCCCAACGCATAGACTTCTACACATTTAGGACATGTGCATCCGATTTCAGCCAAACCTCCTTAGTCGCCTCTTACGACATGCGTGGCAGGTAACAGTGGTTCTATTCTTTACACTCCAAATTTGGGTCCCGGTAACCACTCAGGTGGCTGTTGCTGTGCATATGTGGAACAATGCTAATGATAGAAAATATCCTTAGAGACAGTCCTAATCAGATGCTCAATGGGTCTGATTTCAGTGGACTTACGGCTAAGACAATTACTCGCTCTACCTCTGCAGCAGCCATCTAATTCACTATCCATGATGTATATTTAAATATGAATACAATAGACTTTTAAGAACACACTAATCAAAACTGCTGACAATTTTAATTAATTTAACGTGCCAATCAGAGATTGCAGCATCCAAAGTATCATTTATTAAAGCTTAACTGGCATATTACATGACACGCAACGTGTACACAGATAATGTTACATTCTACACAATGATTTATAAACCCAAATAGCAATAAATAAGAACAATTAAAACACATGCTCAGTTGATAGAATAGAAATATGGTAGCATTTGCATAATTACATATGTTCAGTGAATTCTTGAGTGTGAGATAATGTCAGCTACCATTCTGTAGTGGTCTCTTGGATTGTCAGTATTTGTTGGATATATTTGTTAATATTTATTGAATTTATTATATATAGTCAAGATTTTTTTTCTAGTGATATATTTTAGATAGTCAACATTATCTAGTGATATATTTTAGATAGCCAACATTATCTAGTGATATATTTTAGATAACCAACATTTTCTAGTGATATATGTTAGATAGCCAACATTTTCTGGTGATATATGTTAGAAAGTCAACATTTTCTGGTGATATATTTTAGAAAGCCAACATTTTCTAGTGATATATTTTAGATAGCCAACATTTTCTAGTGATATATGTTAGATAGCCAACATTTTCTGGTGATATATTTTGATAAATTTAATATAGAATAAGTTAGATAGTACATAGTGTTTTCTTGAAATATTTTAGATAGCCAACATTTATTGGTGATATATTTTAGATAATCAACATTTGTTGGATCTGTTATGGATAGCTTGTGATATTCTAGAAAGTAAACATTTTTGAACCAATGATGAAAGCCAACATTTTGATGAGACATTGTTACCATGATACTTTACATTGTCACCATTTTCTGATGATAAGTTAGATTGTGTTTCCCATAGCAAACAAGCTGTCATACTCCGTCTACGTACTGGCCATAACAGACTCCGATCCCACCTCTACAACAAATTTAAAATTGGCACAACTAGCCTGTGCCACTGCGAGAAGGCGGACATGATGGCATAGCACCTACTGCAAGACTGCCTACCGCTAGCACACCTGAGAAATGAAACCTGCCCGGAAAATACTGAGCGAAACGAGAAGCATTGCGGAGGGACGGAGTTCCTAAAAACAACAAAAGAATCTATGAGGAAATCTGGTACATCAGTCTAAGCGGGGATTGTGAGAGAGATTGTGTTTTCTTGTAATATTTTAGTCAACATTAGTTGGATCGGTTTTAAATAGTCAACATTTTGCTTGCAATATTTTATATTATCAGCAACTGTGACTCAGGGGCAAATAATACTTACTATTCTTACGTTTTTTCTGGAAAGAATGTTATTTTTTCATATTAAAAACAACAAAAACGAATACAAAGAGATTTAGTTTAAAAAGATAATGTTTTATGGAGAACTGCAGGTATTCATACTTCTACACAATGTTAATGTCCCCCTCTCTCTCTCTCATTTATTTGTTACACCAACTGACATACATGATCATGAACTTTTGTAGCTTTTTGTTCTTAGTGCTGTTAACCAGTTTTGTTGTTAACTTTCTTCCATGCCATAACTATATTTCAAGTAGTAGGTTGTCCCTTGTGGAATATCACTTTCATCACATCCTGCCTGAAAAACTATTTGTCTCTAACAAGTTCTCCTGCCTCTACCAGCATCATGTTCAAGGTTTCTTTGATGTCTTGCTGCCACCTTCGTCTTGGCCATCCCCTGCCTCGTGCTCCAAGAACCGCGCCTTCCATTATTTTTCTCTTCAAACCACTGTGACGTTTAATGTGGCCAATATATTTCATCTTCTGGAACATAATGTTATTTACCAGCCAATGCTCCTTGATATGCAGGTCTTGTAGGATGTCTTTGCTTTTTCTTTATTCTCTGTCCGGGATGTTCTAAAAACTTTTCAGTAACACCTTATTTCAAAAGCTTCAATTTTGTTCTTTAATGTTTGTGTTATGGTACACGATTCACATCCATATGTTGCCACAAGGAATATGCATGTTCTCAGAAATTTTACTTTTTCCTCTTTACTTTTGTCATGCCATAGTTTCTTTGTACTGACCACCCTCTGGAAATCCATGGCATAACTATATAGCATCTTTATTTTACTTTCTGTCACACATTTTCCCCCTCTAATTGTGATTTGCCACAATTTGTCACAAACCTCCTCTACTTATCCTGTGTTAATAAAATCGTGACTGCCTTTAGCAGGACAAACTTCCGATTTCATTTATATTCTCTTAAAAAAACTTACATAAACTCAAATAACTATATTTATTGTAGATATTTATATGTGGAATAATAACGGTTTTCAATGAAGGCACTAACAGACAATGTTACGGTTTTTAATTTAAAGTGGGATACAGCATAATATACATATACATGCTATAAATTTTATTTCAGTACATAAAAATCATACTGTGACATCATTATATTTTGTCTTGCAAAAGCTCACATTAAATTAAGAAGTATACAGACAAGACTTATACTGTTTTTCTTGCAAGATGTAGCATTCGAACAGTGCATTTGATATGTATAATATATTTTTCAACTCGGGAAATTATTGAAATTTTTACCTTTGATGTATTGCATATATATAAATACCATATTTGTTTTGTCTATCATTTACTTGTAAAAAAGTAAAAAATTATGGATTTGTTTAGTAGTCCTAACTATTGAGTTCTCTGAAAGGAGTTAATTCTTATTTTTCATGTTTGTTGGCCTAAATGCTCTGATATAACCTAAACAAGGTTCACCTTAGGTTGAAAGAGCATGTATCGGATTAAAGAGGCTTTAATTCCTACATTTAAAAAAAAATTATGTTACTGTCTGTAATACCGTTGTTTAGGCGGTGTAGGGCAGGGAGGGACATGTGCCTTTGGAATTTAATGTCTGCATGGCTAGCGCAGTTGCAGAAAAACTGTTCAGATTAGGATATTTCTTTATGCCAGGCAGAAAAAAAACTCTTTGACCTTATCATGGATTGAACCTGGGTCTCTCGTATAGAAGCCATGACCTAATCAGTTTGACCAGAACGCTTCACAATCCCCTACATAACAAATCAAAATAAAAACAACCAATGTTTAGTTGTCTTGTTTGTTTCTGTAATAACTATAAATATTTATTATTGTTCTTGCAAATGTAATTTGGGATAAATTAGATTATTTTCTCCTGTTATCATAAATGCCATTATTACTATATTTAGTTTGCTTGTTATTTTTATTACATTAATGCTACCCTGTAAAATTTTCCATATAACATGATGGCAGTTTTCTTACACAAGTGCTTTATTAATTTTTTAAAACTGCAAATTAAATAGAAGTCTTTAGTTATAATCAAAGAAAAAATGTTTGAAATGCGGTCCAAAGTGTTTTGATGTAGCAAGTTGAGAAGATCATGAATCATACAGTCTCCATTCATATGTCAATGTTTATCCTGTGACTTAACAGAGAAGTTTGAGGGGTAGGAAAGTTGAGGTGTTAGTAGCGACGGTGATACATCATAAATCGTCTCATGCTTTCTTCCATCTGAAAAAAGAAAAGTTGACATCAAAATGTTCACATGGCTTCTCAAAGAATAGCTGCCAGTATACACAAATATATATAAATAATACATATTTTAATTTGATGTACATGTTTCAAAATGTATTTTTGCTAAATCTGATTTAACTTTCTCATATTTCACAAAATATTTTCCGTAAACCCCCATTCTTTTAAAATAAAACAATGTAGTTCTTGTTATAATAATACAGATAATTTTTTTTTGAATGGATACAAATTGTATTTTAAGAAATATGTGCCATTTTCCTTTCGTGTATTTTTTTATTACACATCAGATATATAACTTGAAAAAAAGTTAGACAAACACCTTTTAACTCGCACAGCTTCAGAGAAAGAAAACTATGTAAATTAAAACTCATTTTTACATTCTATATTAGTTTTGACATGCATTTAAATGCAAGAAATTTGAAGAATTTATGTGCATTTATATGTGCAGTCTCTTAGGTTGTAAAAAAATCAGCTTTATGAAAACTATCAGTTTGTATTTTGAACATGTAAAGGAGACAAAACAGGCTATAAAGCTGTAAAGCGTATAATCATTATTTTAACCCATTTGTTCCTCTGAGCAGATATAACAGCTTGCAGTATTTTTTAATATGACACAAAGCCAGTATACTGGCTAATTTAGTATCATCATCAAATAGCTTGTCCTGAGCAGAACTTTGTCACTTTAGCAGTCCTTAGAAATTTCTCCCTCTCATAGGCCAGATGTCCTGCCTCTGCAGAGGTCTTTCTCAAACCATCAGTTACACCCTGAAACCATCTTCTCCATGGGCTTCTTCTTCATCTCTTTGCCGGGCTTCTTCCTTCCACTTAGTGTACATTGTAATATAAATGCATCCGGAGATGAAAGAAATTATGGAGTGAAAGGGATAATAGAGGTATAATTTGTAAGATGTTATGATCTGTAATGAAAAGTTGGTTTGTGAAGCTAAAGTGAATTTACACCATCAAGTGAGAAGTACATAATTGAGGGTATATATATGCAGTATATTAACATATAAAGACAGACAAGATGTATGTGAAGAACAACACAGACAAGATGTATGTGAATAAATATAAACTGATTAGCAAATAATACTACAACTATTCTGGGTCACAAAGCTTACCACATAAGTGTACAGTTACTTGAACGCAAACATCAGGATATTTTTTCACAGATCCCTGATCTCAGTGTAGGTTATATCAAGTTCCAAGTCCTATCGGAGACAGATGATAAAACGTAGGTCCCGTGTTCAATTTGAGCACTTAAAAGAACCAGTGGCAGTTCAAATGCCGCTGCCTGGGCAAAATTCATTAGAAAAAAATTTAAAATTAAATTCCAACAAAATATCTTCACCATCTTCAAAATTACATTGGGGACCCTTGCAGGTGCTACGGAGTTCGTACACTGCAGCTTAGATCTTTCTGTGTAAGAAAGAGAATAGAGCATGAATGGCTATGCACCGAAGTGCAATGATTATGGTCCTATCAATCAATCAATCAATCAAGCAATAAAATAAATAGGCACACATGTTTGTGATTGAATACAACAAACTTACTTTTTATGGGGTCACCAAAGCAAGTTATGAACATACATATTCACAGACCTACCATTACTCATACATGCACATGCATAAACACACACATGCAAAGCAGATTGTCAGGAAAAAAACAAAACTGATTTATATAATATTCGGACGAATACATGAATCTACAAATTTAATAACAAGATTTTCTTATATATCTGACTTTTGTAGAAAATTTATAACACCTGAAGATTTCTTTTATGCTGCAAAAGAGTATTAAGCTCAGCATCTCTAAAAGCAGTCTATTACAACTACATAGTGATGATAACAACTGTTACAAACATCTGTTGTTTTTCTTCTGTCTGATGTGTTTGGAGGGAACTGTAGAATACAATCATCGAACACAATCCTCTACAGAATGTTTTCTGTCTTTTCGCGCAGATTATTATCGATGGGCCTCAGCAGCAATGACGGTTCTTTGCTAAAATTAGTGTATGGGATGCTTCAACATTTTCTTAGCCCTTGCTTTAATATTGTGTAAAATGAAACAAACATATAAAAAGAAAATTTATTCATAAACTTGATAAAAATTCTCAGTCAAAAAAATATTATTTACTTACTAATACCCTAAATTGTTTCCGAAAAACAATTAATTAAATAGAATATCTGGAAGCATTATAATTATCTACACTATATCACATTCAAGAATATGGTCTATGATTTTTAAACACAACACTAAATAACATGTACACAACATAGTTGACACTGCAGAAGCGACAGTGCCAGAGCACTCTACCTAGAAAGCTGATATTATTCTGATAATCAAGTGTAACCATGAGTATAGTAAACATTTCTCAAGCTAATATTATTCTTGTCAAGTGTAACCATGAGTATAGTAAACATTTCTCAAGCTAATATTATTCTTGTCAAGTGTAACCATGAGTATAGTAAACATTTCTCAAACTAATATTTTTCTTGTTGTCAAGTGTAACCATGAGTATAGTAACCATTTCTCAAGCTAATTTTATTCTTGTCAAGTGTAACCATGAGTATAGTAAACATTTCTCAAGCTAATATTATTCTTGTCAAGTGTAACCATGAGTATAGTAAACATTTCTCAAACTAATATTTTTCTTGTTGTCAAGTGTAACCATGAATATAGTAACCATTTCTCAAACTAATATTATTCTTGTTGTCAAGTGTAACCATGAGTATAGTACAATCTTATCAAATTGACATTATTCAAAATGTACTAAGGCTTCACACATCTCTCAACTTTAACTGTTTGTCTCAATCATGATTCTTCAACCAACTAAATTTATCAGTCTATATATAGAAAAATAGGCAGAGTTTCATGGACAGAAAGACAGACAAATAAACAAGTTTTAGGAAAACTAGGCAGGAAGAAACAATTATTAACTCTTTCCACGCCCATTTATTTTCTCAATTTTTAAGCAGTTGATTCAAGGAAGTAAAAAAAAATGTTAAATTACGATCCCAATTACTCGTCAATAAATAAACATATATATTTTATTATATACTAAATTGAAGAAAACTGGGCAACTCAATAGAATAACAAGGTTGAAAAGTAGTATAAGTAAACCAGTAGAAGTAAAATATAGAAAGACTTCTTATAAGGAAGCAACTCTATGGCGCAGTGTGCAGCTTAAAGCGTGCAACGGACTTCCGCTGTGGCGCAGTGTGCGGCTTAAAGCGTGAAAAGAGTTAAGAGAAATAAAATTCAGACAATTAAGGTATTTTGGGCACATAAATAGACAAGACAACATGATAAAATCTTTACTAGAGGGGAAAGTTGAGGGGAAGAGCAAGAGGAAGACCGAGAGATAAGTGGGAGGAAACTTTAAGAAATGGACAGGTTACAGTCTGGCAGTGTGCAACACCAAGGCGAAAGACAGAGGATCTTGGAGATTCATTGCAGCCAACCTTTGATGTGGAGATGGCACCTGATGATGATGATAGAAGAACTCATTGGACAAAGATATTGGTCTATATGCTTTTTTTTTTATCACCCACTAGATAGCCAACTGGAAAGTACATTGCTCTATAACAATCAAAATTGAATAATGTAATTTGGTAACTCATCAAAAAATCATTTCTATTAGAGAAAGGGCTTTAATGTTCATTTATAGTTCATCTACAGTGAAGACGAAAAATAATTATATAAATATTTACTAGATATTATATTTATATCAAATAAAAAAGTGCTGGAAAGTTTATGAACCAAAAGAAAATTATTTGAAGAAACAAAACAAAGATAAATCCAATATTTGTTGGCCATATTAAAAAGAAACCTGCCAAAGTTGGCCAATGACTGAGCATATGGTGGCAAGATTTTGTTATTTCCTTACAATATGCCACAATGAGTTATGATCACTGAGTACTTTGTCTGTGACAAGGAAAATAAGAAGAAGAGAAAGACATGACTTGCTACTGAAGACCAGACTAGAAGGAAAGGTTGAAGATTGAAGAGCAGGTTCAAAAGATGGAAGTGAGAATAGCTACATAAATGTGGCAAACAGTAGCTTGTCTATACCATTAGGGCAATAGACAGATTGTGTTGGAGATCTTATCCAGCTAATCTTCTATGTGATAACAGAACTATATCTGATCCCATATTTATATTTCTATAATGTCAAGGTTCAGGACTCTCTTGCTTTGTGTAAATCATTTCTGTTCCCAGTAGAACTTACTGTCGACTTCAGGTTTTTGGATCTCCTCATCATCTGTTCTTCATCTAGTGTTATATTGTCATCATACTTCTTCTACTATACAGAAAAATTACATACTTTGGTCACATTAAGCGTCACAATGATCTGGAAAGAACAATACTAGAGGCAGAGACACAGAGGCAGACCAAGAAGAAGATGGCTACAAGATATTAAAGAAACCATGAACATGACCATTGACGAAGTGGGTGAACTGGCAAGAGACAGAGTGAATTTCAGATGTGCTGCAAAGAGAGCAACGTCCTATAAAGGATACGCACCTTGATGACTTCTTCTACTGCATATTTCATTTCCTTGCACATCTGGATATGTTGTTAGATTTTATCCTGTGAGTGTGGACAATCATCACTAATTTCTCTAATCTACAGTTTGTTATTTTATTCACTTTTCCCTAACCTGTTTTTCACTACTTCCGGCCATCTGATGCAAAGTATACAACTGAGACATCTCTTGTTAAAGGTCTACAATTTCATGTGATATTGTTGAGTATATGCCATATCTATATGATCAAATAAAACTGAACTGACTTAACTTTTTTTTGTTGATGGCAAACAATTAAGGATTAACTGGTATAAATCTTATGGAATTCTATCTATCTATTTCTCGATCTCTGTTTTACATTTTGGTATCGGGTCGAATAAAGAGGTACATGGAGCGAGCTGCTTTATGCGCTTTGTACAAGTGGAATTTAGTGCCTCGGATAATCTGTCATTCCATCGTTTACGTGATCATCCCCTGTGTCTGTTGTCATTGTATCTGAGTGATAATGCACTTTGGGGGAGACTTTTGGAATTATGCATACGTATATCAGGGTGGTATTTGTAAACCAACATTATCTAGTTCCTTATTTAAATTAAAGACATAATAATTGCATTAAATATATCAATGGGAATATTTACAACATAGTGTGTACATTGCATAAGCAGCTCAGCAAAAAATACAAAACAAATGGTGACATGTGCAAAACTGTAAGAAAAAGAGTTTAATATAATTAAGAAAACAGTATCTTTTAGCACATTTAATTAAACTGGCAAAGCATTATTAAAGATCATAGTGAATATTTAAATCTAATAAAAAATACACCGTAATCGTTCATTAATATTCTTATTCTAAACCATTAAATAAATCTCCAACCAAGATAACAGACAATAAAGAAATTGCTAAATAAAAAAACAAAACAAAAATGATACAAATGTACTGGTCAAATTATTAGTAGAAATTCAGGAATACTAAATTTTGAATTCTTTCTGGAATAAATTTAACAATTTGTTAGTGAAGTAAACTGTAGCACAAAAATAAAATACTACATATAAATATATGAATGTAGCTGAATAAAATAATTGCACAAAATATCCACAGTTGACTTTATAATTGCAAAATTAATTAGATTTCTAAGTTTGCAATATTATTTTGTAAGTCTCATTCAAAACGGTTATTTTTTGCCACCTTTAAAAACATATCTATGCATTCATAATTTTAATGTATTATATTTTACTTTATAATGGTTAAATTTAAACAATAAATTAAATTTTTATCATGGCTAACAACCTTTTGTGAGGACAATGCAGATAAATAAATACATATTTTATGTAATAGATTAGAATACAAAATCGTATTGATAAAAATAAAATGGAAAACAATAGGCTACTATAAGAGTATAATACACAATTTTATATTTTGTATTTGTCTGTGTTGTGACTTTGAATGAAATTGTTATATTACCTGTTAAATCTTTCATATCATTTAAATATTTTGCACATGTTTCCAGGACAGACTACTTTTATAAAGTGGAAATACACATAACAAATATGGGTAATGCAAGAAAATATACATTAAGAAGGTATGCATAGGAAAAATATACATTCATTTGATGACAAGAACAAGAAAATATACAGGTCAAATGTGGGTAATGTACAAGAAAAAAAAATATATATATATATGACAATATGAGTATGTTAAGAAAGTATGTTGACCAAACAAATGCCCACATGACTAAAGCCCACACAATAGCTCAGTACAGAAATTATCTCAGGTAGCAGATAAGTGCGTTCATAGATTAATTCAATCAGTCAAGATTGAAAGGTAAGTGTGTCTATAGATTAATTTAATCAGTCAAGATACAAGGTAATTGTGTCTATAAACTAATGAATCAGTCAAGATAGAAGGTAAGTGTGTCTATAAATTAATGAATCAGTCAAGATAAAAGGTAAGTGTGTCTATAAACTAATGAATCAGTCAAGATAAAAGGTAAGTGTGTCTATAAATTAATGAATCAGTCAAGATAAAAGGTAAGTGTGTCTATAAACTAATGAATCAGTCAAGATAAAAGGTAAGTGTGTCTATAAACTAATGAATCAGTCATAGCAGAAGGTAAGAATGTTTATAGGTTTTTCTTCTTCAAATACTCCATATCGATCACTAGTTAACCACTCTGTGCGATCTGTTTGTGATCTGAGCTTAAGAGCGATTGTACGCTGTACCAGTTATGTGCCCACAAGTAGGCCAGCACATCCCATTTTGCAACGCTTTTACTAACTAGGGTGGCTTCCCTAGGCCCCTACATCAGTTGCACTTACAACATGCCTTGTAGGTTGCAGTATTACTTTGCTTCCCTTGCGGGCCCCAGCAACACACAGGTGGTTTATAGGTTAATTCTATCAGTCAAGGTAGAAGGTAAGTGTGTTCCAAAATTTTTTTTTACGCCAAGGTCTATAGGTTAATGAATCAGTCAAGGTAGAAGGTAAGTATGTCTATAGGTTAATGAATCAGTCAAGGTAGAAGGTAAGTATGTCTATAGGTTAATGAATCAGTCAAGGTAGAAGGTAAGAATGTCTATAGGTTAATGAATCAGTCAAGGTAGAAGGTAAGTATGTCTATAGGTTAATGAATCGGTCAAGGTAGAAGATAAGTGTATCTATAGTTTACTCAATCAGTCAAGGTAAAAGATTAGTAAGTTTAAAAGGTTATACCATTTATGTGTGCTTTTGTTTTGTTTACATTTGCCTAAGAATCGAAAATATACATGAGAGGTATTGGTATTCTATTTTACTAAACACCAGTAACATTACTGCGTACACGAGGACCCATGCACATTGGGACATTGCAAAATCGTTTCTCCTTCTTTGTTGGACAAGCACGTCCCCCGTGACGTGGTTTCTGTAATCTCCTGCGTTTTCGTATTTGTACTGCACTGTCACCGCAGGTCTCGGAGCAAGATGACCATTGGCTCCACATATCCATCTCACAGTGGACAGCTGTGGACACAGAAAATTGTGATTTGTTAGCACTATGAATTATATTTGAATACACCTATTTGAAAATTGGCTACAAGTGTACAAAAATTGACTGTATGGAGTCTTCTTCTTTTGTATTTCTCTGCTTTTTTTGCCGCTAGGCATTGCAGGTTGAACTGATGACCAGTTTCCTAGATAATGTACGCTCGGTCGCTTGATATGCTGTGGTATTGTGGAGTTTTAAGATGTCTGTAACTCCATCAACACATCTTTTGCTTGGTCTGTCCCTTCTTCTTGATGATTCCATTTTCAGGTTGTACACTCTTGCAACTGGTGTATTCGGGTTCATTCTGACCAAGTTGTCAAACCATTTGAGTCTGTTTTTCAATAAATCTAATAGCAGGTGTTGTTCCGACTGTTCTTCTAATTTCCTCATTTCTTATATGGTCTCTTTTTGTTTTATTTACTGCTTTCCTCAAGCATCTCATTTCACATGTGGTAATTTTCCTTTCTTGCTCTTTTGTCAGTACCCATGTTTGGCACTGGTAGCACAGTGTTGGTATGAAGATTGCATTTATAATCTGTCTTTTAGTCTCTACTGGAATTGCTGGGTGTTTCAAGATTGGGGTAAGTTGGTATGTAATGTTGTTGGCTTGCTAGATCGAAACATGATCACTAAACATAGTAGAATTATTTTCTGGAACTGAAGATGTGTGTAAGATGTGTGAAGGTAGGGCGTTTGTGAAGATGTGATGGATCTATTAGTACTATGTTGGTTATTTAGCAGAGCTAGCAGGTCAATGCCGAGGTATATATCTTGTGGTGGCATCTGATACGAACCAATTCATCCATCTCGGTGTCTCCATTTTTAGTCTACCACTGGCATTATTCTTCCTGTTTTCTTCTTTGAACGCTCCATATCGGTCATTTGTCAAACCACTCTTTTGTGATTTGTATGTGATTTGAGCCTAAGAGCGATATTGCGTTGTGCCAGTTATGTGCTTACAAGTAGGCCAGCACATCTGATTTCTGCTACACTTTTTATGTACTAGTGTAGCTTTTCTAGGCCCCTGCCATAGTTTCCTCTTACAACATGCCTTGCAGATCGCAATGTTACTATTCTTTGCTCCACTTGTTAACCCCAGCAACACACAAGCTCCACCGACATTATGATTTATGTGACTCATGAGTTATTTATATATTTCTAATTCTACATTTTAAGAACATTTTCCTATTCACATAATTTACTTATAATCAGTAATAATGTAATGTAAATGTAGAATGGTGGCGTCTGTGGCCTAGGGGATAGTGACTCGGTCTATTAACCCGACGTCTGAGTTCGAATCACGCTGCAGACAGTTTGGTTGCAAATTGTTTCACGTGGAATTTTACAAAAAAGGACGATAACACCACCCGTTCAGAAAGCAATGGAAAACTACTGAACGTAATAATGCCTAGAAAAATCACAGTGTTAAAAAGCTGGGGTTGATTCGCAAAGTCCTGTAAAGGATATGCAATTTAAAAATAAAAATGTAGAATATAACATATTGAATGAAGCCAGGCTAATAAAATAAAAAAACAAGAATCTAATTTAAACAAAACAATTCACAAACAGAATTAACTTACGACATTTTTTCTGTCTGCACTTCTTTTTTCTAATCATTCTTTTTGGACACTTTCTGCCTCCATTTAGCGGTGAAACTTTAATCATGCGCGTCTTCATAATCATGCCTTTGCCACAAGTCACAGAACAGTCTGTCCAATCTGACCATGGTGTAACCACACAGTCAACCACTTGTCCTTCCATTGTTGGACCACTGATATATTCTTCATCTTCTTCATCATAATCATCTATCACTTTCTGTTGCTTTTGTCTCCGTCTTTTCCTTCGTCGTCTATCCATCTTTTCCTTTTTCCTCTGAGCAATTTGCTGTTGTCTTGTCATGTCAGTTTTTTTGTCTTCCATATTTTCTCCTGTGTTGGTGTCAGCCTGACCTTGGCTAAGTAGCATTTGTTGCTTCATAATGGAATTCTGAGAATCAAGAAAACAAAACAGCATTAGTTTACATTACATCACCAAGATCAATAACAAAATCACTGTATTGATATTATACATATATTTGTTGGAGATATTCTCTCTCTCTCTCTCTTGCGATCACCTAAAACACAGATGTACCAGGTCTCTCCATAAATTCATTCATGTGGAAATCTGATTCATGCAGCCTTAGCATGGGTGGGTTTAGCGCCATTTGGAGCTCTGGTGCTTATCCTTCGGCGATGTGTCCGGATTCAGCCATCATTTACTGGGTTTGCTCTCCGTTAGCCTTCGGTTGTCCCCAGCCGTCCTGCAAGGCAGCAGGTTGACTTCTATACATTTAGGACACGTGCATCCGATTTCAGCCAAACCTCCTTAGTCGCCTCTTACGACATGCGTGGCTGGTAACAGCGGTTCTATTTTTGCCCCCAAATTTGGGCTTCGGTAATCACTCGGACATGGAGATATTCTACACAGCTTCTCTGCAGGCTCAACCATCACATGCACAGAATAAAGCCAGCTCAAGACTGCACAGTGTGCATGTCAGACAAAAACACAGACTCCAGAGCACATCCTTCAGCCATGTCCATCATACATACACCAAATTCTTATTCTTTGAACGCTCCATATCGACCACTTGTAAACCACTCTTTGCGATTTGTATGTGATCAGAGCCTTAGAGCGACTGTACAGTGTGCCAGTTATGCGCATACAAGAAGAGCAGCAAATCAGATTTCTGCGACGTTTTTTTATACTAGGGTAGCTTCCCCTGGCCCTACCTCAGCCGCCTTGTAGGTCACAGCGGTACTATTCTTTGCTCTTATTGCGAGCTCCAGCAACACACAGGTGCATACAACAACGAAACGAAACATGGCTTCATGGTTGAAGCTTACAGAGCAAGTTATGTTCTACTCTCGAGTAACTCCAATTCACATGCAGCAACCCATCTCATGGTTTAGAAGAGAATACGAACGCAAAGAAAAAGAAGTTCACTAAGAAAAGGTAGTTTGGTGTATTGCATTCTACAAGGAAACTAATATATATTTTTCATTTTTGAGCAGACACATTCTTATTTTATATACACATTATAATGACTTAATCAGCACTGTTCTTCTTCTTCTTCTGCAATCAACTTCTGCTATGCGACTACTCCAGTATATGTCATAAACAGGGCAGTGCGCTTGAGGTCTTCACCGGTCCCCCATAGTTTGTTTTGTAGGGTTGTTTCTGTTGGCCAGATTTTCATTTCCACACTTCTCAGGCTGGGGCAGTCTTGCAGGATGTGCTCTGGGGACTGCTTTGGTGTTCCACAGGTGCAGACAGCCGAGTCCCTGAGACCCATTCTATGGAGGTGTGATCTGAGACTCAGTGTCCCGTTCTAAGTCTGAAGCCTGTGGTCTGCACTTTTCTGTTTAGTGTATTAATACTGTCGTGTTCTGGGTTGTAGAATAATTTCTTCTTCAGTGATCTCTGGTCATGCGCTTAATTTACTGTGGACCACAAACTGGGCAGTCAGCTTCAGGTCTGTCAGGTTTCCCCAAAGCTTAGTTTTCAGGTCGGCGGGTGTGGCCACATGTTGCTTCTCAGATCATCCAGGAGAGGACAGTCTTGCAAGATGAAAAGAATAATAAATTTACTCTCCAAGCTAATGTTATAACAACAAAATTATTATGAAATGTAAAAAAAACTTTTATATCTTCCAGACATTATTATTACCTTTAAATCATCTGCGTTCAATCTTTCTTTCTGCTCCATCATTTGTTGTTTTTGCATCAACAGTTCCTTCCTCCTCATATCTTCTTCCATTGTTTTCTGTTTCTCTGTCATCCTCTGCTGAGCCATTGCTCGCTGTTTCTCAACCAGTAACTGTTTCTCCATTTCCATCTGTCTATTCATAAGTTCCTGCTTGATTAAGATCTGTTCCTTACGCAACATATCGGCTGTAAAAAAACCGTCAATAAGATTATAAAAGATGTTTATTTATTACATGCTATTAGACATGTTTAGAAAGTTCCTAAAATATCCTTTTAAAAAGAAAATGGAAATGGCTAGGATATGTTATGGAGATTTTATCTTCTCGTTCTATCTATCTATCTATATATCTATATCCTCTTCGTGTGCCTATTGACACACAGCTTCCTAAAGAGACTTCTGCTCAGTACTTTACTTTACCTCTGATGTCAGAGATGGCAAGTCTGAATGACGAAAAATCATGATAATAAGGAAAGCAAATGTTTACGCAAAATATCAGTTAGAGGCGCCATACACTGGTTGCCCTGACTACACCTGAATTCATAGAGAGCAAACAAGAAGAAGAAGAAGAAGAGAAATGTCCGTATCTCACACCAATACGTTGCTAATGGAAATATGCATGGTATTAGTAGTCTGATCTTTGTTGCTGTCCTCTCAGTTTCATTCCATACCGTTTGTAGTTGTTGAAGTTTTTCTACGGCTATGTTTTGTTCATCTTTTGAATTCCTTTATCCTATTTTCATATCTTCTTAAGCAATAAACCGAGATATTCACATCCGTTCACTTCTTTAATTTTCTTTCTCGGTGATAAACATATCCTCTGTCATGTTTATTTTATCAGGTGTCATTACTTGTGTGTTTGCCACATTGGGATATAAAATGTGTTTTTCGTCTTTTCTTGCATTTCCTGTTATTTTTCATCAAGTTTTTTGCGATGTTGATAAGATTGTATCGTCAGCATTCCTTAGTTCATGTATTTGTCTTCCTTCCATTATGAAAGGATTGTATTGTTCTTTGTGATTTCTTCAGCAACACACACACACACAAATACACGTTAACGTGAGTAGAATAAAAGAAAGAAAACTTGCCCATATGCTCGGCACACAAATCCACACATTCTTCTTCTGTCTCAAATCTGTTCTCATTGCCTTTACACCCTCCATAGCTGAAGACTTGACATTTCTCCATAGTGTGGTTGTAGAACCATCTAGGAAAATCGCCCCTGCATGGACCACCGTCAACTGGTTGTTGGCAGATCACTGGCGATGGAAAAAAAAGTGGTTAGTAGTTAGCATCCAAAAGAAACAGAAAATGACATACACACAGAAAAATTATCTATTTTAAAACAGAAATGAATTTCATCACATACACACACACGTGACATAGCATTTGTAATCCACTCAAAGAGCAGAGTTACTTCTATACATTGGATATAAAACACAAGGCCGTCACTGCAAAAAGGTGGACTTCAGAAATAAGAGGCATCGGAAAACACTTTTTATGAAGTGCACACAAATATCCTGTTTTAAAAATATCTTTTATCCTGACGCTGTGATGCAAAACTAGAAGAAAAGAAGAAGAAGGCAGAAGTAATCCATCCAAGTGATGTAAAATCGATAATTTCGTCACAAAACAATTCAATACACATATACCCATTTTATTGCAGATTTGTACAACCAAAAACATAAACTATGTCGAAATGAATCCCAGATCAATGTAACATTATTCTTGCCATTGGTTTCCGCTGA
The DNA here is from genome assembly GCA_020796225.1 of Arion vulgaris. Lineage (NCBI taxonomy): Eukaryota > Metazoa > Mollusca > Gastropoda > Stylommatophora > Arionidae > Arion > Arion vulgaris. The sequence continues at coordinate 14,465,988 of CM036762.1, read as the reverse complement.
CAATTTAATGAAAACTATAATGAAGGGACAGTATATGGGCAATTTGAGTGAAGAACAACGAGGAATAAGTTAGGGTACGGAGTGTGAGACGCAATCAAGAAATTGACAGAAGTCAGGAGTAAATCAGAGTTGTCTAAGACGTTAAATCAACCTTCAATTTATGGCACTCGTAACACACTGCATCATTATAGAGAGAACCAACACCTTATCGGTACAATGAGTCTTTCATTAGAGGACGGATCACATATGCAGGGCCGTGCTGTGCTATGATACAGAGAGGCGGTCGCATCAGGCAGCACCGTAAGGGGGCGACATAACAGCGAAAAATCATAGGCTATTTAAAAGAAAAAACATTTAATATGCAGCATTTCAACGACTTGCATCATACTGAGAAAATATACCGCATAGCCTAGCACATAGGAACTTGTCCAATGAGAGAAGATGTCAATCCTGTGAACTAACTGAATTACTGAAGTCTGTATAAGTGCCTAACATCGATAAGAGAAGGCAAAAACCAATTTAAAAAAATCATGTGTTGAAAACGAACATCTGAGACTGAAAGATGCAGATATCGCTGCTTCACTGTCAATTGCGGATACAAATCAGCATGACCAGCAAGCATTCTGATGGCTAGGAATGAGCACAGTAAACCCTAACTTTGTTTCCGTATCAGTGAACAGCACAGAGATTTCATCAATTTATAGTTCTACGACTCTGTCTAACTCTGTCCTGTCCTGGGTGGGGATAAAATATACATACACTCCAGTTATGCACTGCTATTTACAACATCTACTATATATTTCTCAAAGTTTCTGTGTGTGTCCGCTTATACACGACCTCAATTTCCATCCCAATTACATCAAACTTGGCAGGAATACTTCTAATCCAAAACCTACGTCAACTGAAATTTTTTTTCGAAATTGGATCAATATTCGTTAATTAAAAAATTTATAAAATCAAATTTGGGATAAATTAGGTTTATGATCCCGCATGTGGTCACTACCAAATACACTTTCCTCGAGGTGAAAAAGAGTTACCACGTGCTTAAATCAAAGGGATACAATCACAAAATTGACTAGTAAACTATATGGCATTGGATCGTCGCAAGATCAGTCAAGAAGAAGTAGATGAAGAAGGTAGTGACGTCAACAGCTCACTTCCTCGCAAACTTTCCGCCAATAGATGAGTCAGATACCCATCTTTAGAAGGGTCTACGTAGCATGTCTGGTCGAGAAGTGATAATACTCTCATTTGATTTCAAATACAGCTCTCAGACAAAGGAATACACAAGTTTTCCAGTTAACGCAGCTACCAGCATACATACCTGTGAAGTTTGTCATCATCATCATGGCTTTAGAGCAATCAAAGACTTCCCCACGACACAAGTCCTTCTCCATCAAATGACTACCACAGTCCACTCGCCGTTCTGTGTTTTGGAGAAACATTCGCCATCGTTCCTGCAAAAATTGAAATATGAGTAGTAGTTTTCGAGTTATTTAGAGCGTCTCACTGAATAAATTATAGTGCGGGTTCAATTTTCGGTAAGACTAAGGAGTTTTTTCTGTCGGGGTATAAAGAAAACATCCCAACTTGAATAGTTTTACAGCGATTGCACCAGCCATTAAATTTTGCAGGCTCATATCCCTCCCTGTCATACACTGCCATAAAGAAACAGTATTACAAGCAATAAAGACAGTTTTTCTATTTGAATACTACTATGCTCTACTATGTGATACATCTTGTCTAACGTTCGGATAGTGATATCTTTTAAGCACAACCAAGGAATGAAATGTTAACGAAGATTATCACATCACAATTCGAAGTAACAGAGATCAGGAGATCACTCTACACAATCAAGATTGAAATAGTCAAGCATGTTCCTTTTGAGATAAGACAGTCATACAAAGCACCTTCTACAGGGTGTTCAACTTAAAAGCAGCCTATGAATGGAATTAATCTGACATATATGTATGAAAATGAGAAGGTTCAGTTATGACGTAGTATAGGTCAAGGTTGTGTGATGGTGTGCAATTGTAGTGCGGGGAGGAGCGATGAACAAATGTGACGTAGGACGAGCTAGTCAGAACCGGTTTAAATAGTAAATAAACACAACGAGTTAGGTTATCTGACAACTTTCGATTTGTCAATGGGGCTGCAATTATCTTGAACACCCTGTATAATATGTTATATTATTCTATTTATCACTCTGTAGCGTCTGGCCGAACTGATTAGAGCACGGCCCTCATGCGGGAGACCCGGGTTCAATCCACGATAATGTCAATGAGTTTTTGTTATCTCGGGGTCATAAAGAAAACATCATAACTGAACACTTTCATGGCGACTGCCCTAGCCATGTAGCCATTAAGTTACACAGGCACATTTCTTCCCTGTCTTACACCGTCTTAAAGGCGGAACTACAGGCACTAAGCACATATTTATTAATCACCCTGTGACAGCCTTGCCAACTCTATGAGAGCATTCATGTGATAGCGATGGATTCTCCAACAATTTTCAGTAAGAAAGAAGCTATATTGCATCAAGAGAGTTTTGGATAATTTTGGAAGCTAAATCAGGACAATTGTATTTTAGGGAACGAAGAAAAGGACCCTGTGTCCAGAAAGCTGTGAGCAGCCCGTCTGCCCAGCGTGTTCGTAGCGCGTTGGACTACGAGTGACTATCCCTCTGTGTGTGCGGGTTCAATTCCGCGGGATGGCAGAAAAAGCCACATATTCCCCAGATTTACGGTGTTCGTGGCACCGAACCGAAGGGTTACGATGTCCATGGTACCGAGCCGAAGAGCTGAAAAGTGCTTCTGGATCGGAAAAAAAAAAGCTGTGAGCAAATAGTCCAGATTGTATATGTATTTGGGCCAAGATACTGTGAACGAGATAAGAAAGGTCAGGGTCAGAAAGTCAAAACTGACAAAATGTCTAATTCACATCAAAGTGGTAGTACTTGTAACAAGATACGTGTGTAGTTTGATCATCTTCATTAGAAAATCACCACAAAGTCCATCATCTCATATTTTCATTTCACGGGGCATATTCACATCAGTCGACAAATATTTGTAAAACATGAAATTGATGATATTGTTAAAAGGGAATTAAACACTTTAACAAAAATAAATTATCAAAGTGTAGTGTCCACTTGATCGCGGCCAAAGGGTGGGAGCTTTCATAGAGCCAATAGGCAACTTGATAAATTTAAACAACTTCAGAGCAGCTCTCCTTCGAAAAAATAAGACACTCGGGTTTTACACGTTCGACCGTAACTGTCCACCGGTTGTGGCATTACCGGGTAGGGGGGAAAATGTTGATATTTTCCAGTATTTTCTCTTCTATTGGGAAAACTCAGATTTTTGGACGGTCCATATGAGAACGATCTTTGCAAAAGACATGCAACAGAAAGAAAGAATTGACAAAGTATGCAAAGGTAACACATGATTATTTATCTCAGATGACGTGAACTTCTCCAGATAGATTTGTACTGACCACATCTTGTCAGTTAATTCTCACTCTACACTCGAAAATCAACTTACCTTCATGCCCAGACCACAGGTAGCACTGCAGGGTGACCAATCAGACCATCCAGTTACAGTACATGCATCTGTGGGATCTCTGTCGTCATCAGGCCGCATTGCAACGCTGTCTGGAAGCTTTTTACGTCTTGTATCTGCCAAATGATAACATTTAAGTCATTATATGTTCTACTTGTTAAACTACAAATATTACCAACCGAACCTCATTAACTTTAACCTATACATCGAATTCTTCTACCAAGTCTCCTTAGAATAATCTGAACTATAAAACACACAGTCACAGTGTCTGTTTGTATGTTGGAAGAAAAAACTCTCGAACTTTGAACTCTGGAATCATAAAAATTGTCCTTAATAATTATTTAGCGTGGTCTTGACAATACGTTGCTTTCTTAATTTTTGGTTACACACATACTAGTAATAGTCATCCATCGCTGACGATGATGACAACAGTCTCAGACGTGTGTTGTTGCACCTCTCTGGTGTGTGCGGAGATGTCAGAAGAGTCCAATCCTGAAACACAATCCCCTACCACAGGTGGGGTATATATGATGAAGATTATACATGTGGATATCGTGTGTTCTGTCTTTTCGCGCAGCTCATTTTCTCTGCGCCTTAGCATTACGACGATTTTCAGATATGTGAGTTCCTCTTGTGTTGTTGAAGTGTCATATTTGACGATCTTGCGCAAGGGATTCCCAGCGGTGTCTATATCGAAGTATTTTAGAGACACTTCAGAAGTTTCTTTGAAGCGTTTTTTTCTGCACACTAAATCGGTCGTTGCTCCCACCAAACTTGCCATAGATCAACTATTTCATATATACTACAGTGTTAGAGTGTTTGATAGCGTTTCTAAAATGTTATACATAGCACTTTAACAGAGTCGTCGAAACTGCTTTAGGTAGCCAAAGAATTGACTTAATTGCACCAGGTTTTACTCAATATCGCTCGGTTCCACTACGCAGACATGGTACGCCATCTGCCGTGAGTATTGCACAAGGCGCGAACACCATAGCTTCAACAACAATTCTAGGGGTCTTTGGAAAAAATACACTCGAGAACAGAACGGCACGGTCGGGTTTTAAACCCACAACATTCGGAGTGCAAGGCAAAGCCGTAACCACTTAGCCATAGGAACCGCCAAACTACACTTACCTTTGCAGTCTCCAGCACAAACTTCTGTTTCTATTAGTTCCAGAGCACACATGTCTGATGTGATACCAGGATTCTTCAACATGCGCCTCCTCTCTCTCAATCCATTTCCACACGGGTTTGAACAGTCGGACCAATCAGACCACTGACTGGTGGCACATTTCTCCATTTCTGTCATCACAAACCAAATGAAGATTAGCATAACTCATAACTATAGAGACAAACACATACAAATACACACGCCCACACAGGGCTGTGCCGTGCGGTGCTATGATACAGAGAAGTGGCCGCATCAGGCAGAACCGTAATAGGGGCGGCATGAGCAGCAAAATTAAAATTACAACTGAAGGTTATTTTAAAGAAACAAGATTTAAGGAGCGGCATTTCGATGACTGCAGATAAGCTATGAAAAAACAAATATAATGAAGACACCTATGGCAAGTAATGCAGATATCACACTGGAATGTAAAATGATAAAAATAACAGAGCAGTTCACCTATTTAGGTAGCAATTTTGATTGCACAGGAAATGTTAAAAAGAAATTATGATACAAATTGGTAAAGCAACATCAGCTTTTAAAGTCTAAATAAAATATGGAACTGCGTTTTATAGTATTTTAACCAAATTACAATTTTCAATTCAAATGTTGTATCAATCCTAACATATGCCAGCGAGAGTTGGAAAATGACTAAAGATATAGAAAGCAAGTTGAATGCATTTGAAAATAGCTGTCTGCGAAAAATAATGAATATAAAATGGAACAAATTCAGGAGAAGTGATGAAATCAGAGACATGTCTGGTCAACCACTAGTGACAACTGTTATAAGTAAGAGAAGATGGCGATATGTTGGACACACCTTGAGGAGAAATGATCAACGAATATCAAAGCAGGCATTGAAGTGGGATGCAAAGGGTTCAAGAAAGAGAGGTCGACCTAAGGAGATCTTGAAACGAACTTTGCTGATAGAGGCAGGAAATATCGGTCTCAGTTCCATGGAGGAGATTGAGTGAGTTGCCCAGGATAGGTATGAAGAAATTACTTGCAGGCCCTATGAAACGTTTAACGGTACGAGAGGAAGTATTATTATAACTATAGAGACAACCACATACAAATACACACGCCAACACAGGGCCGTGCGGTGCTATGATACAGAGAAGTGGCCGCATCAGGCAAAACAGTAATAGGGGCGGCATAAGCAATGAAATTAAAATTACAATTGAAGGTTATTTTAAAGAAACAAGATTTAAGGAGCGGCATTTCGAAGACTTGCATCATACTGAAAAAATATACCGCACGATCCTGCGCTCACACACATACGTACTTATTCCTCTGCGCTTCTCATTTGCCGTTCACCACTTTTCCCGGTCTCTGGCTGTTTTCTATATGATCTTCCAGGATAGTCTAGTACACTTCAGTTCCTCGAGAAGACTTCGTCTCCAGGTCTGTTTAGGGCGTCCTCTTTTCCGTTTACGCCCACACATTCATACATACAATTTTCTTCAGCGCTTTGTTCTCAGTTCTGAGAGAAACATTAAATGAGGTCGCCTGCAAGGACTGCTGTCACACATGTACAGGTCATCCGTTGTATATTATATATATAATATATATATATATATATATATATGTATATATATAATCATATAATCAGAAATATGTATATTAAACAGCCTGATTTCATAGTACATTCTTCTTCTTCTATGCGTTCGTTCTTTACGACCAATTTTAATCACTCTTTGTGATATGTTTGATCTTTGCCAAGAACGTGTATACGTTGCACATTGGTTTGGTAGACCCTAAACGCATAGACTTCTACACGTTTAGGACACATGCATCCGATTTCAGTCAAACCTCCTTAGTCGCCTCTTACGACATGCGTGGCAGGTAACAGTTGTTCTTTTCTTTACACCCCAAATTTGGGCCCCGGTAACCACTCTGGCGTCCATGGTACATTTTTCCTGTATCAGTCTTCTTGACAATATTTTCTTGATTTTGTTTTATTCAATATTCTAATTTAAATCTTCAATTTAAAAAAAAAAATGTTTTAAATAAAGAACTTTTTTTCTTCTTCAATATTCCAATTTCAATCGTCCAATATTTTAAACGCAACATTTTTCATTTTTTTTCTCATGTTTCCTTTTTTTCCCCAACAAATGTTGTCATTTTTGTATCTACATTTGCAAACCACTCACCTAATTTCTTCTTCATCATCATCTTCTTCTTCATCATACTGACAAGTTCCTCTGTAGTTGGGCTGCTTTCTGCAGAGTTGCTCTTACCATCATCGTCCGTACATGCTTCTTTGTTCTTGGTAATAGTTAGTCTGAACGAAGAAAACAAAATACGATAGACTACACGATGAGAACAACAAAAATAATAAGTATTAATTGGGGTCTCAAAACACAATGAATGAGAGAATATTGTCAGGACTAGCAAACTAGAACTAACCAACAATACTGCACCTCCAGTGATGGATATAATAACAGGCTGCATCACTGCAATCTGGTTAAGCAAGTATGAATAAAAGGAGAAGACAAACCACAACCATGTGTAACAGATTGCCGTACAGGTGAAATGGAAATTCCTGGAAATCATCATTCTCACGTCACGCAACCCTTGCATTCCAGTATTGTTTAATCAAAACAAATTCATTTTAAAAACAACAAAACACGAAAAAACCATTACTGGGAGCTTAGGATGAATAAGGGGGATATTCTTCGGTCTCTTGGCGATCTACATTTGACTGAGGACACTAAAATTGACTTTGAATCAATCCAACGGTTTAAGGGATTGTAATTGCACGTTGTGGAAGTAGAGCTGGAGACTTGAGGGGCAGAGAGAGGAGTAAGTTTAACCAGCGAGCCACATAAATCATTAGTACACCTACCCTTCAACATCTGTTTGGGGAGACTGAGCACCTATGTGATTGCCCGGAATACTGTAATGTCAGCTGAGTAATCAATAACCAATAATTAATAAATTTTAACAAACTAAAACTTCTACTTCATTGTACCACATTGACTGCGTTATACCATTTGCCAGATCTGAAAGGTAATAGAAAAGGTCGTAAGAATTGATCTGTGCATTAGTCAAAAGTCATGTGAGTAAACTATATTACCTTGCAAAAGGCTTAGTATCTGCGCCATAGAATGGACTGTCCAAGTTGTTCGGGTATGTGCTCGTCAGACGGTGTATACGCTCAGGAGGATCTGTAGGGGTCTTCCTACCCTGTCAAAGAAACACGCACGTAAATATGTCAAATGCATTCATAATATTTACAGGCATTTAAATATGAAGTGACAAACATCTGAATATTGTTTGTTTGTTTATTAGAGGATTAAAGCCTCTTTAAGCCGAGGCACGCCCTTTCAACCTAAGGCGAACCTTTTATTGGTTATATCAGAGCGTGTAGGCCAACAAACATGAAAAAAAGAATTAACTCCTTTCGGAGAATCCAAGATCTATATAACATCTAAATATGACATTGCACACATCTTAATATAGCAACACACATCTGAATATGTCGTCATACACATTTGAATATGATGTCATACACATCAGACTATGACGTTACACACATCCTATTATAAAACAACACATACATTCTAATATGACGTCACAAATATATGTATATATATATTGGTTGGGGCATGTGAGAAGAATGGAAACTTGTCGCATACCAAAACAAATGTTGTTCTGTGAACTTTCGGAGAGGAAGAGGCACCAAGGCAGACCACTGCTCAGATATAAAGATATCTGCAAAGCCTAAATTAAAAACTTTTCCATAGGTCTCAGCACAAGGAAAAACTAGCTGATGACAAAGTTGTGTGGAAAGCCAAATTGCGAGAGGGCGCAGAGTCTTCTGAATGAGCTGAACGACAAGAGAGAAAAGTGAAAACTCAGAAGTTGTCACAGTCAAACACTTGCCAATTGACCGTCTGTAAAGACGAAAAAGGCCATATATATATATATATATATACAGTATGTATATTCTTCTCGTACCGTTATACTTTACATAGGGTCTGCAAGTAATTTCTCTACACCGCTCTGTCGAGGGCAACTCGCTCAATCTCCTCCATGAGATTGAGATCGATATTTCTTGCCTCTCTCAACAAAGTTCGTTTCAGGGTCTCCCTAGGGCGTCCTCTCTGTCTTGAACCTTTTGCTTTCCACTTCAGTGCCTGTTTTAGTATTCTATGATCCTTTCTTCTCAAGGTATATCCAACATATCTCCATCTTCTCGCTTTTATAACAGTTGTTACTAGTGGTTGAGCAGACATTTCTCTGATTTCATCATTTCTCCTAAATTCGTCAATTTTTTTGTTAATTATATTTCTCAGACATCTATTTTTATTTTCAAATGCATTCAACTCCCTTTCTATATCCAACTAATAGAAGATCATCATCATCAGGTGCCGTGCCGGCTGGCGTAGGCGATCATTGATCTCCACAAATCTCTATCTTTGGTGTTTGCTATCAATTCAGATGTTGACGCTCTACTGTGCCATGAAGTCAGGCTGTCCAAAATTGTCTCTCTCTGTCTTCCTCTGTCTCGTCTACCCTTACATAAATATATATATATATATATATATACAGTGGCGGCTCGTGATCATTTTTGGTGGTGGGGCCAGACACAAATTTTCGGACAAATCATGGCTTTGGGTTGTTATATTTTAACTTATAAAGTAATAAATACACGTTACATATTATTTTTGGTGGGGCCCGGTCCCACTGGCCTAATGACCAGCCGCCACTGTATATATATATATATATATATATATATATATATATATATATATATATATATATATATATAATAGAAGATACATATATCAAATACTCACAATATAAGTGACTCTACTATCTGTTCCAGCATCCCAAGGGTAAAGGTCGATCTCCATGAAGTCCACCCATGTACAGTTACTCGTACACATACTGTGCCCACTTATACCTAATTAGATAGATATATATTATACACACACACACACACATACATTAATATATATTAATATATGTTATTGCATAGACGTAAATATGGTTTGTAGATAGGTATGGAAGTATGTTGGTAGGAGGTAGATCGTTAGATGGTAGATTGGTAGGTGGTAAGCATTAGGTGATTCATCGTTCGATGTCAGATTAGTAAGGGTAGACAGTAGGTGGTAAATTGGTAGGTGATAGATGGTAGATCAGAAGGATCAGAAGGTGGTAGATCGGTAGGTGGTAGGTAGTAGGTTTTAGATTGATATGTGGTAGGTAGGTATGTGGTAGGCAGTAGGTAGTTCATCGTTAGATGGTAGATTGGTTGTTGGTAGATAGGTAGGTGAAAGGTCGGTAGGTGGTAGATAGGTAGGTGGAACCTCAGTAGGCGGTAGGTATGTGGTAGGTAGAAGGTGGTTCATCGTTAAATGGTATATCTGAGATTGCTAGATCGATAGGATGGTAGATTGGTAGGTGATAGAGCGGTAGGCAGTTGTTCAGTAGAAAGTAAATCGATAGATGGTTGATTGGAAGAATAGAAGTCGATAGAAAGGAGGTCTACAGTTTGTAGATTGATAGAAGGTAAGTCTAAAACTCTAAATTTTTGAAACTGTAAAAATAATAAACAAAATAAATTTATCGTACCAAAATATTTTCTTTACAATAAACAACTTCACCAACACTTTGCAGCTTACAAAGCAGCAACAACATACCAAGACACCAGTCAGGACTGGGACCTATCATCGTCAGAAGAGACAGAAGATGTTTCATCTTGCTGACAGTGTAGACAGCTTTCACAGAATCATGTATAGCCTCCGGCCCCCAAAGCTGTTTGGTTTTAATAACTGTCCTGATTCGCTCACTCTGAAATAAAACACGAAAACAAGTTTTAAAACCTGCAGGCAGGGACGGCTCATCATTAAGGGCCAGTGGAGCCGGCCCCACCAATAATCGAAAGGGAATAACTTCCGGAATAGTAAATACTAAAAAAAGATAAGATTTTTCCGAAAATTTGTGTCCGGCCCCACCAAGCAAAATGACCGCGAGCCGCCACTGCCTGCAGGCAATTGGTTCGACAATGATAAGAAACACCAGCCAGTGTTCGCTTAAGAAGCTATTGGAGGCAATAGATCCAAATCCAGGAAACATTAAATTTGAATTAATCTTCTTTTTTCTTCATCGTCTTGTTCTTTGAACGTTCGAATATCGACCACTTTTTAACCACTCTGTGTGATTAGTATATGATCTGAGCCTAAGAGCGATTGTACGTGGTGCCAGTTATTCACCTACAAGTAGGCCAGCACATCAGATTTCTGCGATGCTTTTTATTTACTAGGGTAGCTTTCCTAGGTCCTACATCAGTCGCCTCCCCCGACATGCATTGAAGGTCGCAGTGGTACTATTCTTTGCTTCCTTTTCGGTCTCGGCACCACATGGGCGTTATATATATATTTATGAGACACGGTGATATGTTAACTAATAGAAGAACGAAAACGATGAAGAATAAAGCAGAATTGATCTTCAACCTCTGTTTTTAAACTGAACGCAAACTTGAAAGCAAAGAAAAATGGCCATAGCGGTGATCTAATACTTCATATTTTCGATTATGTATTTGCACAATGATAGTCATGCTTACTTTTCTGGCTAATAAGAAACGCCCTCGGCGTACGCTTCGGTTCCTTATAGTTTGCTTAAAACAAACGAGTCAGATTACAGATATATAGTGTACGTAGAGATTTCTGTATCTAATCGTGTAGTGTTTCAATAATCGGCTGACACGTGTGTCAGAGATTCCGAGAGTAACGGTAACTTATTGCAAGACAATATGTTAACACGTCGTAAAGCTCCGATACAGTATGTTATACAAAATATCTTATTTACATTCTGGAATGTGGTTGATACAGAGTAACTGGAGATTAATGATATGCTTCTAAATTGTAATTCCGAAGCAAGAATCTTGGGCGTCACGAAACATGTTCAAAAAAAATTATAAAGGTAATATTGACTACCTCCCAGCGGTGTACACCGGTAAATTTGGAAGACCAGAATTTAAAAAAGTCTAAGGGTGTTCTGGCACGCACAGAGAGATGAACTCTCCAATGTAAGATTAAAAAAAAAAAAATAAAAATTGTCTTGTTCGGTGGGGAGCCGTTACTGTCGTTACTGCCTTTTTTTCCGATCCAGAAGCACTTGAGCTGAAAGCTCTTCGGCTCGGTGTCATGGACATTTTAACCCTTCGGCTCGGTACCACGAACACCGTAAATCTGGGAACCTGTAGCTTTTCTGCCAGTCCGCGGAGTTGAACCCGCACTTACAGAGGACTAGTCACCCGTAGTCCAACGCGCTACGAACACGCTGGACACGCAGGCAGTTACTGCCTTTAATACCGCTTTTTGAGCAGTGTAGGACAGAGGTGACGTGTGAAATTTAATGGATGCATGGTTAGTGCAGTCGCCGCGTAACTGTTCAGGTTAGGATGTTTTCTCTTTGTGGTGGTTAGTAAACTCGACCAAAATAAATCTCGGAGGAAGTTTGGCCCCTAGAACTTTGATATGGGGCACACCGAAGAGTCGCTGTAGCGTAGTTGTTAGTGAACTCGCTTCGCAAGGCTGGTGGTCTGGGTTCAGCTCCCGCAATGCGCGTGGAATTTTCCCGACCGCGACGGCTCTCAGGTCGACCCAGCCTCAACTGGGTACCAGACATGCTCTGGGAAAGTAAAGGCGGCCGGCGTGATGCTGACCACATCACCCATCGTGTGCCGACGGTCAATGAAAAATACAGGTCTAACACTGTATTGACCTATATACCACGAGGCATGAAAGGGTTCCTTTACTTTTTTTTTTACTTTTACACCGAAGAGTAGATTTACCCTGATATCCAAGAACCAGACTCTGAGATATGGGCAAATAGCCCCACTGACTTGTGGAAACATTGGATGTGGAAACGATTATATTACTTACTTACTTAATCCCGTCATGCCTAGTGACACATGGGGCTTCAGAAAGGACTTTCCATGCTCTCCTGTCCCGTGCAACCTTCAGCGCAGAGCCCCACGTCAGAGATGCGGTGTCCAGTTCCTCTTCCATCATGCGCCTCCATGTTGTCCGTGGTCTGCCTTTCTTTCTCTTTCCCTCTGGTGTCCAAGTGAGGGCTATCCTTGCAGGCATTTCTTGTCTCATTCTCATAACATGTCCGAGCCATTTCCATCTTCTCTTTTGAGTATGTCATTCATTGCCTCTTGTCTTGTGTCTTGGAGTAGTTGGTTATTGGATATTTTTACTGGCCAAAAGATTCCCAAGATTCTGCGAAGACAAGAGTGGTGGAAAACTGACAGCCTGCTAGTATCTCCTTTGGTCATCCTCCAACACTCCGATCCGTAGAGCAAAACTGGCAAAACAATGCTTTTATAGAGTTTAAGCTTTGTGTTCCTATTGTAGATTTTGGACTTCCATACTGGTTTCATTCTGGCAAAAGCGGTTCTGGCCTTACTCAGACGTGATTTTATATCTTCCTCTGTGCCACCATTTAGTGTCAGTACGCTACCAAGATATGTAAACTGCTCAACCCTTTCCAGTGTTTGATTTTCTACCATTACTGGTTGTTGGATTTCACTGTTTGTCATAATTTTGTTTTTCCTGTGTTTGTTTTGAGGCCTACTGTCTTTGCCGTGCTGTGAAGTATTGTACTTTTCTCTTGTATATGTTCATATTTGTGTGACACCAGGGCTATATCGTCTGCAAAGTCCAGGTCCTCAAGCATCTCGAAAGGGTCCATCTTATTCCTCTTGGTGCTTGTTGTTTTATGGCATTTTTAGCACCCAGTCAATTGTAATACTAAACAAAAGAGAGGACATTACGCATCCCTGTCTTACACCAGATTTTACTGGGAATGTTTTGTTGGAATTCTTTAGGTTGCAGGAGAAATCTTTATAGAAGAGGGCTATGATGTTGACAAGCTTCTGCGGTACGCCGTATTGTCTCAGTATCTTCCATAGGCTGTCTCTGTGGACGCTGTCGAATGCCTTTTCAAAATCTATGAAGTTGATATATATAGTCCTTTGCCACTCGCTACATTGTTCTAAAATGTTACGCAGGGTAAATATATGTTCATTTGTTCCTCTTCCTTTCCTAAATCCTGCTTGCTCCATTCGTAGACACTTGTCTACTGCTTCTTGTATTCGCATTATGACAATTTTGCAGAATATCTTACTTGGGATTGAAAGCAACGTGATTCCTCTCCAGTTATTGCAATCTGTTAGGTCTCCTTTCTTGGGGATTTTCACCACAGTACCCCTAGTCCAATCCTTAGGCAATTCTTCTTTCTCCCAGATATCTGCAAACAATGGCTCTAATATGTTTGCAGCTAAGATGGGATCGATCTTGAAAAGCTCTGCTGTCATTTCATCATTTCCGGTGCTTTGTTGTTTCTCAGGGATTCAATAGCTTTTACTACTTCTTGCTTTTCTGGCAATTTGAGGTTGATATCAATATCCTGTGCGGCCGGTGGGATATCCGGTGGATGTTCAGGATCAGGTCTGTTTAGCACATCTTCAAAGTGGGATGTCCATCTCATATCCTGCTCCTGCTCTGTTGTCAACAGTTGTCCTAGACTGTTTCTGACTGGCATGTTATGGTTGTGTCTTTTACCTCCGCATAATTGTTTGGTAATCTTGTACAGTGTGTGCAGATCATGTACTTTAGCAGCCTTTTCTGCTATTTCTGCTGTCTTTTCCATAAATTTTCTCTTGTCTGTTCTAGCACTTCTTGTTACCATTTTGTTTAGTTCTGTATATTCTTTTCTTGCCTTATCTTTTTTACGTTCTGATCTAATGCTATTGATGAGATTTTTTTTCTCCTTTCGCTTTTGGATGTATTCTAAGGTCTGGCCACTTATCCACTCTTTATGTTGTCCTTTACTGGTTCCCAGTACACTACTGCTAACTATTTTATATGTGCCTTTGATCGCATTCCATTTTACTTGGATACTTTCAATTGGTGTTGTGTCTGACTGCTCTGACAGGATTTGAAATCTGTTCTTTAGTTCCACTATATATTTTGTAGCAATCTCTCTGTCTTTTAATAGGTTAACATTAAAGTATTCTGTTCTTGTCTTGGCTTGTATATATGTTTTCTTGAGTTTGAGCCTGATCATGGCAACGACAAGGTGGTGGTCGCTGCCCACGTCAGCTCCTCTTTTCACCTTTACATCAAGTAATGTCTTTCGCCATTTGCTGTTGATCATAAAGTGGTCTATCTGGTTTTCATCTCTTCCATTTGGGGATATCCATGTGTGATTGTGTATGGTCCTGTGTGGAAACAATGTGCCTCCTATGATCAGTCTGTTTTCTAGACAAAAATTGCTCAACATTTCTCCATTTTCATTTGCAGTGCCACATCCCTCTTTTCCCATTATTGCTTCTCTGTGTCTGTTATTGTTTCCAACTTTTGCGTTTAGGTCTTCCATTATGCACAAAACGTCCTGAGCTGGAACCTTGTCCACTATTTCCTGTAACCTTCTATAAAATGTGTTTTGTCCTCTTCTTCGGCTTCGTTAGTGGGTGCATAGCATTGAATGATAGTTAGCTTTCCTTGTTTCCCATTAAATCGGGCTTTCAACAATCTTTTATTAATCGGGTGCCACTCTAAGAGATGTTTATTCAATCATTTCCTTATTATTAGTGCAACTCCTGCTGAATGATTCCCGTCGTCTCTTCCTGAGTATAAGATGGTTTCCCTGTTCTAGTTGTCGTCTGTCCGAAGCCTGTCCATCTATTTTCGCTGACCCCTAGAATGTGTAATTTATAGTGTTGCATCTCTTTTACCACCTGTAATGTCTTTGTGGTCTCGAACATTGTTCTGACGTTCCAGAATCCTATTCTTAGTTTAGTTTTGACATCCAGCAGACTTGAATTCCCAGCGTGGGCTTCCTTGCAGCTTTCACCCATACTGTTCATGCTGACAGTGGTACTCTGTCTCAAGACCGCTGGACATCGAGAGCATTTTTTCCTTTTGAAGTTTCTGTAACATTTTTTCTTTTTATGGGGCAGAGTTGTTAGCACTGCGCCCAACCCCCAACCTGGAGGACCAGGAGGCCACATTTAGTCTGACCTATATACTGACCTTGTATTGACCTATATACCACGAGGTATGAAAGAGTTCCTTTACTTACATTTTTTTACTTTTACACCGAAGAGTAGATTTACCCTGATATCCAAGAACCAGACTCTGAGATATGGGCAAATAGCCCCACTGACTTGTGGAAACATTGGATGTGGAAACGATTATATTAGTAAACATAAATAAATAATGTGTATAGAACTAGATAAACAATGAACAACTTACGTTTTCCTTTAAATCATTTTCTAAAGACTTGGAAGATCCATGTTCACAGACTTCCTTGACAGCTTTGCTTGCGTGTTGCCCGTAGTCCCAGATTCGATAATCCGAACCGTGTGTAGCTCCCACCATGTTTGACCAATGAAGCTGGAAGGCATCTAGAAACAAACAAGTCAAATGTCATTATATCAATTTAGCAGCTATCATTTGTTAGCAACCATTTTTCTACAAAGTGGTATATAGGGTAATACGGTGTTAAACTCGTATTTTTCATTGACAGCTGGCACACGATGGGTGATGTGGTCAATATCATGCTGGCCGCCTTTATTTCCCAGTGCTTTTCCTGGTACCCAATTGAGGCTGGGTCGGTCGGAAAAAATTCCACTACTTTAGAATTGAACCTGGACCACTAACCTAAAACGCGAATTCACTAACAACTACGCTATTGCGGCTTCCTAAGTATTTTGTAAACGTTCGTAATTTTTGTGTGTTCTTATATTTATGTATTCATTTACCCATCTGTATCACTTTTTTTTGTATTGTATCTTTCTTTCCTAACAACAACAACAACCCGTTCAGAAAACAATGGTAAACTACTGAACGTATAAGTGGTGCCTATAAAATCAAATACTCGTTTACTGTGGTTGATGGCTACGTCCTGTAAAGGATATGCCACGATTTTCATTTTCAATTTCAACAACAACAGCACCAGTTAAAAAGACACGAAATAAAATGACTCACTTTTTTCATCAGGAAATCCTTTGGGGTGTGTATTTCTTGACCAGAGTCCTTTGAACTCAACAGTGTACATAGCATGACCACAAGCACAGCATTCACCTTCACCTTGACTTGGCAAATCGTTGCTAAGCGCACTAGCCCAGTCTTGCTCACTTGCTGAATATGGGAGGGAAAAAGTAATTATTTATTCCAGCCCTCTCGCCACTTGTTCAATAACCAATCATTCAATGAATATCACGAATCACATTTTCAAAAATCCTTCGTCTGCTTGCATAACAATCTGGTTAGGACACTGGTTGAACATAGTCTAAACGCTGGTTCATAAAACTGGTTGGAAAATTGGCTTTAAAAAGGCATTAGAGCGCAAGTTTCGCAATTTGTTCAGGGCGCTGATTTAGTCTGGTTAGAACATGGGTTACCAAAGTGGGCGGTACCGCCCTCCTCCCTCCTCCCCAGTGGGCGCTGGAGGATTCCAGGGGGCGATAGTGGGTTCAGAAGCATTTGGTTTTTTTTCGTGATTTTGCGATTGAACAATCATTAAAAATTTGAATTCTGCATTTTAATTCATCTTATTCCCATCTTACACGATCCATTTTTCCATCAATTTTCAATTTCATGTATATACTATTTGAAAATTGACCATGTATGACATAAATATATATCAATTTTCTATATCAAAGTGAAAATAGAGCATATGTATATATATATGGGAAGGGGGTAGGCGTTGGCAAACTGTTTTAATGGTGAGGGCGTTACAAAGTTTATGTCGTGCAAAGTGGGCGGTGGGTCGAAAAAGTTTTGAAAGCTATAGTTTAGAACGAGGTGATACTATACTCTTGGTGCAGAAACCATTCTTTTGTCCAACTTTGGTTATGCAGCAACTATAAGTTACAAAATAAATGAATCCCCCGTCTCACTTCCAAAATACTGAAACCTAGTCCTGTAAGGTGTCCACTACCTTATTTACCTACGTCATTATAGGTTATGTAATTACCATACCGTTTTTTAATACTCTTCCGATACGTCCATCATATTTATGTTTCTGTGGCAAAGCTTACTAGATTGATTGGTTGATTGATATGAACAACATCATTGCACTTCAATGAATAACCATGTGTGCTTCGATCTCTTTCTTACACGAGACGGTCTCAGTGACAGTGCACAAACTTTGTAGCGCCGCCGAGGGTCTCCGATGTAGTTTTAAAGATGTAAATACCTACACTTGTCGATTTAAAGTACCCATGGATGATCTATGTTTGGTTTCCAACTCTCTTCATAAATTAAAACGAGGATATGCGTTAAAAACTAGAGTTCACACTGAGGGCAACACTGAATAAGGTAACGTTGAAAAGAAGACATGATTTGAGATCTGTGACTGTAAGAGACTAAAAAATATTAAACGTCAAAGTGGTTTGGAAAGAACGTATATATAGAGGGTATCGTTTCTGGAATACGAGACAGAAAACGACCAAGACGACAGTAGCAACAGGACATTAACTCTTAGAACATACACACTATCGTATCTGTTTGAGAAATCTCTTCTTATTCTGGCGCTGAGAAGCAACCCAGGAGTAGATCAAGAAAAAAAAGATTCACATGAATATTGTAAATAAATTAGTTTCCATTTCATGTTTTAGCTCGTGAGTCGTCTTGTCGAGAAATTGTTACTGTCAGGATCGTTTGTCAGGTACACAATAAAGTGTTACGTATTATACAGGTTGTTCAAGATAAAAGTAGCCTATTAATGGAGCTAATCTGGCATATATTTACGAAAATGAAAAGGTTCAGTTATGACGTAGTATAGGTCAGGGTTGCGTGATGGTGTGTAATTGTAGTGTCTGAAGGGGAGATAAACAAATGTGACGTAGGACGAGCTAGTCAGAACCGGTTTAAATAAGTAACTGGCAACTTTTGAATTGTCAATGGGGCTACTTTTATCTTGAACACCCTGTAGAATCATTTGGTTATAGCATATACACAAATTCTCTTCATCAGTCAAAGATAAAGACTGTTGACTTACCAAGGACTAACATTGCAAGAACACCAAGTCCACAGAATCTCATTGAAAGCCAAATCATTGTTTCTTTGATCGTATACAGTATATATATATTCCTTTATAGAATCAGAATATTGAACTATATACATGACACACACAACTGACCACACCCTAAATTTGGAAATATATCTTATCTATTTGAACAATAATTACATAGTTTTTTTCTTTTTTATAGAATCAGAATGTTGAACTATATACACGACACACACAACTGACCACACCCTAAATTTGGAAATATATCTTATCTATTTGAACAATAATTATATAGTTTTTTTTAATGTTTTCACACGGTTAATGTACTTTTAATAAACGTTTACACCGTTAACATTGTATACACATTATTTTATTAATAATTAGTAGGAAACCGTAATCAAAGAAAAGCCGAAATCGAAGCAGCACTATTATTCGAAATAAGAAAACTGAATATTTGTTTTGATCAGGTACACTCCCCTAACCCTACACTTGTTATACAGGGGTGATTGTAAAGTCTCACAACACTTGACGTACATTACGTCATCAAAAAATGTGTTCCTTAGTCAATTTTGGTGCAATATGCAGTGAATGACTGTTGTCTGCTGGGGTAATTCTTTTCACTCAACCCATAATGATGTTTTTCAACTGAAGAAAGAATATTTGTCAATATGAAGAAACGTGTACAGACATCTCATGAAGTCCATGGTGGATATTTTCAACATCTGCTATAATGAATATTTCATTTGTTCTTTCTAGTTTACCAAAAACAACAGTACACCATAGCAGTAACTATTGTGACTAATTTCACTACATTGTTTTAGCATATTTTTATGACGTCATGAACTACATTTTTCAAGCTGACCTACATGTGAAGTGTTGTGAGACTTTACAAACACCCTGTAGTTGAAAGTATTTGTTATTCTGTACACAAATTCTGAAAACTAGCAGAAACTTCCAACTGTTGCTAACTTTATTATTAATTTGTTATTATTAATGTTACACTAAGCATACATTTAGTTCAGATAAAACATGCCCAGAGAAAATTCAAGTAAATTGGAAAAACACGGATGTGAATCCTTAAACTATAAACTTTCGTCTAATGACGGCCACACGAAGGTTGTGGATTCCACACTCGACGTTCCACACGTGAAGAAATGAATTAGTCCTCCTATCACCTGCACACCACCTCATGCAGGGGCTAGAAATATTAGGATTAGCACCTTATACCTTAACCCTTAGAACCCGGGCTCCCGATATTTCGGGATTGAATGCAAACATTGCATATCCCGAGCTCCCGAGTCTGAGAATGTTTCAGGTTTTTTTTTAATTCGCAACTAAATCAATCGTACATATCAAAATAAGAGAGAGAGAAAAACTGAATATGTTCTATGCTTAGATATAATCTTGAAAGAACAGAATGTTTCTAACATCAGCATTTAAGTATATTACAAAAAACCTACAATGAACTGAAAGGCTAACGGCTACATGTCGCAGAAACGATGTGTGAACAGTTCCATGTACAAACTTAAATATGAATGAATTATTCTGTGCTGCATAATTATATATACAGATTTAGGTCAACTAGGTTATAGGATTAGTTGTCAACATTGATAAAAACATGCTAGCTTGTTCTCAAGCTAAATAGACGCTAGATTATCGGTGTCTAACGCGGTGCCTGGTGGTGTCTGTGGCCTAGGGGTTAGTGACTCGATCTATTAACCTCGACGTTCTGAGTTCGAATCACGCTGCGGACAGTTTGGTTGCAAATTGTTTCGTGTGGATTTTAACAAAAGGACAATGGCATCACCCGTTCAGAAAGCAATGGCAAACTACTGAACGTAATAATGCCTAGAAAATCACAAACAGCGTTTAAAAAATCTGGAGTTGATTCGCAAAGTCCTGTAAAGGATATGCAATTAACTTTAACGCGGTGCCTCTGTGACGCATCTCTCATGCATTTTTACCCGGATTGGGAAATAGGCCCTCAACCAACTCATGCCAAGTCTTCCTATCTCTAGCTATCCCTCCAACAGGTTCCTCCAACTCTTCTTCTGGCGCCCTATTTCTCACATTAATTAGAATTTCAAGGGGAAAAAATAAGTTTCTGAATAACAGTATAATTGAATTTTCTTCGCAAGTAAAATATTAAAAAGTTTTCGTTTGTTATTATTTTTTAGTCATGTTACTATTACTATTACTTTATTTATATTATTAATATTATTATTACAATTGTTACTTGGCGCCGCGCCTCCCAGTATTTAGTCAGATGCGCCCCAAATATATGAAAACATTGAATAGTAACTGCACTAGATCATTATTTTATAATACAATATGAGAAAGTGTATTAGCATAACAACTAGTAATATTCTTTTCTTCTTCTTCTGCGTTCTCACTAGATTGGGATTTCGGATTCTCTAATAAAGGCAGCGTCTGCCTCAGATTATCAGCCACGCCATACAGTTTGTCTTGGACGCTAGTGTAAATGGGCCACCTCTTTGTTCTCCAGTCTGCATACTGCGGGCTGTTCTGTAGGATATAATTCCTATGCTTTCTGCTTCCCCGTTTGTGCCGACCTCTTCCAGCAATAAGTTTTGGCCACCTTCGTGATGGTAGGTCTGACATTCTTAATGCGTGGCTAAATCTCTGAGGCAGATTGGCGACCGTAGAATCCGTTATCCCATTCCTCATTGTGAGGGTCGTTGCACCATATTATGAGGGTCGTTGCACCATGTTATGCGCCTTACGGCTTGGTGCATCCGTTTTATGTAAGCATTTGTTTCGGGTTAACACTGCCTATCGAACACATGCATCCGACTTCAGCCAAACCTCCTTTATCGCCTCTATCGACATGCGCTGCAGGTAACAGTGGTTCTATTCTTTACACCCCAAATTTGGGCACCGGTAACCACTCGGGCGAACTAGTAATATGAATTGTTTTTCTCTCTGTTATTGTCTGTACAAGAGCACTCAACTAAACCGTTGTTTTATTTTCATTGTTTGTGACTAACATGTTATCGTTCATGTCCAGGTGATAACAAACATGAATTTATTTTCATGACACGAGAGTTACTTTTTTTTGAAAGCTCTCAATCTCATTTACCTTTTTAAAAAATAGTTTATTATCTAAATGTGACATCTTTTGAGTGATGATTTATATTCTGTAGCCTAAGTGGAAAACGAGACTATGTCACAAACAGTTAGTCTGAGTACTGGGCGGAGAGAGAACTAGAGCCATCTCAAGTGATCATCGCTTCAATACATTATCAATACCAAGTCAGATAAAATTCAGATATATTTTACGAAACAAGTGTTCAACAACAAAAATATATCTAAAAAATAGGAACTCGAACTATTTTAAGAATATACAGTCAAAGAACTCTTAATCAATCCAACAACAGATAACACAATCTCTATTAAAGAAACAAAACCCCGCCCTGAACAAAGTGCTGTTCAGATCTTGTATTAGACAGACAGAAGCGCCCTTTGGAAGAGATAAATGTGTCAGAGGTCAAACATAAGATTTCTTTGATGTCGATAGTCCAAGATGTTTACGCAACTTCCGGTCGTGCAACTGTTCATGGAAAAGTAGAAGAGTTGTTAAATACAAGGATCCTCAAAATATATTTAAATCCCACCGCCTTTCTGGAATCCCTAATTTTTCATCGACGCACATAAAAAATACAGTTATTGGTGACAAAACTGTCGTCACTGCACTCCGGGCAGACCCATATATATATATATAATATATATCTATCTAAATACAGTTTAAAATTAGAGAGTGGTAGTAGGCACCCGTGTGTTGTTGGGGCTTGCAAGGGAGCAAAGAATAGTAACACTGCGACCTACAAGGTATATTGTGAGAGATGACTGAGGTAGGGGCCTAGGAATGCTACCCGAGTAAATAAAAAGCGACGCAGAAATCGTATGTGCTGGCCTACTTGTAGGTGCATAACTGGCACAACATACAATCGCTCTTAGGTTCAGATCATATACAGATCACAAAGAATGGTTTAACAAGTGGTCGATATGAAGCGTTTGGAGAAGAAGACGAAGAAGAGAGCGGTAGTAACGTAGCATAGTTGTTATCTTAAAGATGATCTAAAACAGTGATGCCCAACGCGGTGACAGCGGGCGCCATGGCACCAATGTCATACACCCTTAGCGCCCTACTTTATTCCTCCGGCTTTGACGTTAATCAGAATTTCAAGGAAACGTTTTTTCTGAAAAACAGTATGATTCAGTTCGTTTTTTTATATTGTGCTTACGAAAAATAAAAACAGTATGATTCAGTTCGTTTTTTTATATTGAGCTTACGAAAAATAAAAACAGTATGATTCAGTTCGTTTTTTTATATTGAGCTTACGAAAAATAAAAACAGTATGATTCAGTTCGTTTTTTATATTGTGCTTACGAAAATAAAAATAAACTGAATCATACTGTTTTTATTTTTCATAAGCACAATATTAAAAAAAAAACAACTAAACTTGTAGTCATGATTAAGTTTTCATTTGTTATTATTTTTATTCATATTACTATTAATATGTGAATTATTATTATTATTAGTATTATTATTGCAATTGTCATGTGGCGCCGTGCCTCCCAGCCATTAGACAGAGGCGCCCTAATATATAAAAAACGTTGGGAAGCTCTAGTCTAAAGGCGAGGGTTAACTTCATTAAACAGGATTTACTTCCTTAAACAGGATTTCCCCATATGGCTACGTCCCTGCGCAATCTACCGAGAGTTTGGTGTAAAGCACAAGCTTCGTAGCTACCGCATATGTCCTGGGAATCTCATAAAAATTGCACAAGTGACTCGGTTCGGATTCAAACCCACAGCCTTTAGAACTGCAGGCAAACGCCTTAACCACTTCGCTATACTTTGAAACCCCTCATTACACATGGTCAATCCCCATATCAATCCAAGACAAACTATATGGAGATGTACATCTACTTCAGTTGACCACTAACTAATTTAAAAGTATATAAATCGATGTCAGTCCAAGACAAGCTATATGGAGATATACATGGACTCCAGTTGACCACAAACTAATTAAAAAGTATACAAAAGGATGTCAGTCCAAGACAAACTATATGGCGATATACGTGGACTTCAGTTGACCACTAACTAATTAAAAAGTATACAAAATGATGTCAGTCCAAGACAAGTTAAACAGAGATGTACATGGACTCCAGTTGACCACTAACTAATTTAAAAGTATACAAATCGATGTCAGTCCAAGACAAACTATATGGAGATATACGTGGACTCCAGTTGACCACTAACTAATTTAAAAGTATATAAATCGATGTCAGTCCAAGACAAGTTATATGGAGATGTACATGGACTCCAGTTGACCACTAACTACTTTAAAAGTATACAATTCGATGTATGAATACGTTGGAAGAAGAAGAACTATCTTTATCGTAATAATTTAAGTGAATTTATTGTTTTTCGATCCTCCTCTCATCAATGTCAGTTCTGACCCACATTGAGGATCCCTGGTCTAGAAGAAAGAACGATATTTCTTTCATAATATATGGCTTTAAACTCACCTTCACATCATCTCTTCAATCTTAGATGCTAAAAAAGCAATATTCAAATATACGTAAACTTGGTTGAAAACACACATCTCTGTTCGGATGTTACAAATCTAAGATTCCTAATCAAGAAGAAAGAAATATCAAACATATTTATATCTGTAAAGCCGGTGCTTTCTATTTCCGTTCTATCTATATAACAGAAAGGGGAATAATCGGATGTATCAGTAACGCAAAGTTGAACAAACCCTTTGAACAAATATGCTAGCGCCTGTGTTAATTTGATATTTCAACAAACAAAAAACAAAAACAAAAACAAACATACACGGTCTCTGTCAGTTTCAATTACAATTAAAGAATAATGTTTCAATAAATGGTTCATATCTAAGTCTTCAGTAGTAGTTATGTCCATAAGCTTTATAAAGGTCTTGCAGTTATCAGTTATCAGTTATCAGTTATATGAAGACCATCATCATCTAATCCTTGGATTCTCCGAAAGGAGTTAATTCTTATTTTCATGTTTGTTGGCCTACACGCTCTGATATAACCAATAAAAGGTTCGCCTTAGGTTGAAAGGGCGTGCCTCGGCTTAAAGAGGCTTAATCCCCTACTTAACAAACAACAAGACTATCATCATAGTATTCCGGACATGTCCATAGGTGCTCCGATCCCCGCCAAAGCATATCCAGCAGCCCAACACGCCAGTTCGATGTTGATTAATCAGTCTCTTTGGTTTTAAACGTTATTTTGTATTGTTATTGGTTTTGTATTTTGTAAAACTAAAGTACTTTGTTTTCACTTATGTACCTTGGGAGACATTCTTTTCATCATAGCCCGCTTGAAAACTCTCTGTCTCTATCAAGTTCTTCCGTCTCTTTCAGTGTCATGTTCAAGATTTCTGTGATGTCCTGCTGCCAGATCCGTCTTGTCGTCTCCTGTTTCGTACTCCAGGAAGCATGCCTTCCATTACCGTTCTCTCAAACCCCTGTGACGTTTAACGTGGCCAAAATATTTAATCTTTCGTGACATGATGTTATTTATAAGTCAATGTTCCTTGATGTGCAGATCTTGTTTATTATGTCTTTGCTTTTTCTCATCTCTGTCCAGGATGTTCTTAGATCTTTCTATAACACCTTGTTTCAAAAGCTTCAATTTTGTCCTTTAATGGGTATCTATATGACCACTACTTGATGTGAAGTACAACAATGAACACAGAGGAAAACAGTAAGAAGCCACCAGCTGATCACTACTTGATGTGACGTAGTGCAGTAAACACAGAAGAAAATATCAATAATCTACAGCTGACCACTACTTGATGTGACGTAATGTAGTAAACACAGAAGCAAACATCAACAACCTACAGCTGACCACTACTTGATATGACGTAATGCAGTAAACACAGTATAAAATACCAACATCCTACAGCTGACCACTACTTGATGTGAGGTACAAAAGTTAGCACAAAAGAAAGCATTAACAAGCCACCAGCTGACCACTTCTTGATGTACAAGATTGAACCTCGGCCGACTCTATAATTGTTGATGTCGCTGCCTCACCTATCCGCCTTTAAAAAGGGAGCACTATGGCCAGATAATAGAGTCGGTTGTGAGTGAACACAGAAAAACATCAGTCCTCAGCTGACAACTACTTGATGGGACGTACCACAGTAAGCACAGAAGAAAACGAATCTTATTTTTAACCCTTTCCCTACGTAACTTGTATTACTCCAGACTCACACCCATAACAATGTATACTGAACTAGACAGTATATATATATATATAACGCCCGAGTGGTTACCGGGGCCCAAATTTGGGGTGTAAAGAATAGAACCAATGTTACCTGCCACGCATGTCGTAAGAGGCGACTAAGGAGGTTTGGGTGAAATCGGATGCACGTGTCCTAAACGTATAGAAGTCTATCCATTTAGGGGCCTACCAAACCAAACAAATAAAGGAAACGTGGAAGACCTAAGACCACTCTTCGAAGAACAACTCTACAAGAAAGTAAACTATTGGGATGTAAAACCATACAAGATTTTGTTCAGACCACAGCCAGGTTCTAGTACAGGCCAGACAACTGGTCGGGTATTCTCTGACCTAGATAAGAAAAGGGATCTGGAAATTACAGATGTTTGATAGAACACTGCACGCTTTTTTGCAATTTTACTCAATTCTGTGAGTCTATGGTTATTTATTGGTGAGAAATATTTATAATATTGATATTCCTTATTGTTAAACTTAACTTGTTGGATAATACAACTTCGATTTAGCATTTTGTGTTGATTTTAAAATGAATTCGTCTATATACACCAACACTGGAATGCGAGGTCACGTGGTGTTGCTGGGGTCTGATTTCCCATAATTCTTACCTGAGTCCGAAGGCCCAGTAGTTTATAGTTGGCTCTGGTTCAGAAAGCAATGTCAAACTACTGAACATATAAGTGGTGCCTAGAAAATCAACGGCTCGTTTACTGTGGTTGATGGCTACGTCCTGTAAGGGACATGTCACGATTTTCATATGGTGAAACACTGCAGTCTTCCTTTATATCGATTTTCATATGGTGAAACACTGCAGTCTTCCCTTATATCGATTTTCATATGGTGAAACACTGCAGTCTTCCCTTATATCGATTTTCATATGGTGAAACACTGCAGTCTTCCCTTATATCGATTTTCATATGGTGAAACACTGCAGTCTTCCCTTATATCGATTTTCATATGGTGAAACACTGCAGTCTTCCTTTATATCGATTTTCATATAGGATATTGTTGGAGTAGTTAGATCATTGTGGGGCAGATTAGCGTAAGAGTTCGCATATGGAATCAGACACAAGAGTATTGTGGATTCAATCCCACACGTTCCACATGTGAAGAAATTACCCTCCTACTTTCTGCCCACTGGTGTCCAGAAACGGGAAGGGACAGGCACTTCATAACCTAAAGTCTGAAAAGCTATGGAAAATTATATTATTATTAGTAAGGTCATCAAAGAAACATTGAACATGACGCTCGAAGAGACGGAAGAACTTGTTAGAGACAAGAGAGTTTTTCAGGCGGGCTGTGATGAAAGTGACGCTCCGCAAAGGCACATTCTACAACTTGATTAAGTAGATTAAACAATTTTTTTTTCATTCCAATCAAGAAGCACTTGAGCTTTCAGCTCTTCGGCTCGGTGCCATGGACATCGTAAACCTTCGGTTCGGTGCCACGAACACCGTGAATCTGGGGAATATGTGGCTTTTCTGCCAGCCCGCGGAATTGAACCCGCACTGAGGGCTAGTCACCCGCAGTCAAACGCGCTACGAACACGCTGGGCAGGCGGGCAGTTAGATGTTTAAGAACTAGTTTATCAACCCAAAAGTACCAGGATCGTGGTAGGGTACAAATGACTTGCCATTATATCCAGCTTTTAAAGATTAAAAGACTATTATTTTTGTTGTGGGATAAAGCAATAACAATCTGTTTAAAAGGGTTTTAAAGCCGAAGGATTGACTTCATTGCACCGGGTTTTACCCCATATCGCTCGATCCCTCTCCGCAGAATGACACGCCACCTACCGAGAGTATTGCACAAAGCACGAACTCCGTAGCTCCAGCAACAATACTAGGGTATCTAGAAAAACTGCACTCGTGAACAGAATGGCGCGGTCCGGATTCGAACCCACGACCTTCGACTCACAAGGCAACTGGCTTAACCACTTAGCCACAGAGACAATCTGTTATGATGTTGATTACACGGAGAACATGATCTGTTGTTCACATTTTTCATTTTCCGATTTGTTTGTGTTCTTTTTCTTCTTCTTCTTTGAACGCTCCATATCAACCACTTGTTAAACCACTCTTTGTGATAAGTATGTGATCTGAGCCTAAGAGCGATTATACTTTGTGCCAGTTATTCGCCTACAATGACGCCAACACATTCGAATTCTGGGACGCTTTTTATATACTAGAGTAACTTCCCTACGCTAGGCCAATTCCTCAGTCGCCTCCCATGACATACCTTTTATGTAGCACCGTTGGTATTCTTTTCTCACCTTGAGAGCCCAGGCAATACTGGCGTTTTTCTATTGAATTCAATGACATCTGTTCTAGTAACTATAGATATATAACAGTGCCAGGGTCCGCAAGGTAAGCAAAGAATAGTACCACTGCGACCTACAAGGCATGTCGTAAGAGGCGACTAATGTAGGACCTCGTGAAGCTAGTCAGGTAAATAAAAAGCATCGCGGAAATCAGATGTTCTGGCTTATTTGTAGACGCATAACTGGCATAACGTGCAATCGCTCTTACGCTCAGATCACATACATAACAGACGTAGTTAGCAAGTGGTCGATATGGAGCGTCTGAGGAGGAAGAAGAAGAAACAATATATATATATCATAAATAATAATAATAATAATTCCTCTCGTACCGTTATACGTTACATAGGTCCTGCAAGTAATTTCTCCATACCGCTCTATCCTGGGCAACTCGCTCAATCGTCTCCATGGAACTTAGACCGATATTTCCTGCCTCTCTCAGCAAAGTTCGCTTCAGGGTCTCCTTAGGTCGACCTCTCTTTCTTGACCCCTTTGCATCCCAATTCAATGTCTGCTTTGATATTTGTTGATCATTTCTCATCAAGGTGTGCCCAACATATCTCCATCTTCTCTTTCTTATAACAGTTGTCACTAGTGGTTTGGCCAGACATGTCTCTGATTTCATCCCTTCTCCTGAATTCGTTCCATTTTATATTCATTATTTTTCGCAGACATCTATTTTCAAATGCATTCAACTTGCTTTCTATATCTTTAGTCATTTTCCAACTCTCGCTAGCATATGTTAGGATTGATACAACATTTGAATTGAAAATTCGTAATTTAGTTTTAATACTATATAACTTGCAGTTCCATATTTTATTTAGACTTTTACAATCTGATGTTGCTTTACCAATTCGTATCATAATTTCTTTTTTAACATTTCATGTGTAATCAAAATTGCTACCTAAATAGGTGAACTGCTCTGTTATTTTTATCATTTTAGATTCCAATGTAATATCTGCATTACTTGCCATAGGTGTCTTCATTATATTTGTTTTTTCATAGCTTATCTGCAGTCCAACTTTTGATGCTAGAGATGACAAGTTGTCTGTTTTTCTTTGCATATCTTGGTTATATTGATAAACAACATACTATACAGAAAAATTACATACTATACATACTTTGGTCACATCAAGCGTCACGATGGCTTGGTCCCAGGACGCAGAGGCAGAGGCAGACCAAGAAGAAGATGGCTACAAGATATTAAAGAACCCAAGAATATGACCATCGACGAAGTGGGTCAACTGGTTAGAGACAGAGTGAATTTCAGATGTGCTGCAAAGAGAGCAACGTCCTATAAAGGATACGCACATTGATGATGAGTATACTATAAGTTGCTATACGCTGATGAACTAAATTTGTTAAACTGTAAATAGATACTGTATGTATCCTTAAGTTTTTGACAACAGTTTTGTACAGATACAAGCTTGTTAAATATTGTTATACATTTTATTTATATATAAGTTATACTTTCTTCTGTTATCTACGAGGGTGCATTGAAAAGTAATGCCTCCAAGTCCATAACTTTGTTAATAGTGTTCGGAGGCAATTGACACCGATATCAGAATAAAGTATATGTAAGTGTGTTTTCAGGACAGTAAGTGTCAAGTGTCTGGAATGTTGCGCATGTGCACAACATTATCCAAGATGGCGTCATACATGGATATTCGGTTGAAGCAAAGAGCTGTGATTGAATTCTTGACGGCCGAAGGTTGTGTTCCCATCGACATGCATCGGAGAATGAGACCAGTATATGGTGACGCCTGTGTGGATGTGAGTACTGTTAGGAGGTGGGCAAGGACTGTTAAAGGCGACAATCCAACGACGATAACCTTGCATGATCGGGCTCGCAGCGGACGACCAATTACTGCAGTGGATGAACAACACCAAGCTCGCGTGGATGAACTGATTCATGTCAATCGCCGCATCAAGCAAAAAGATGTCGCTACAATGCTTGAAATTTCGACTGAACGAGTACATCACATTATTCATGTATTGCTAGGGTATAGGAAAGTTTGTGCAAGATGGGTCCCTCGCATGCTGACACCGGAAATGAAACATCGCCGACATCAGGCGTGTCAGGAACACCTGATGCGATATGAACGAGAAGGCGATGACTTTATCTGCAGAAATGTCACTGGCGATGAGTCATGGGTTCATCATTACGACCCTGAAAACAAGCGCCAGTCTATGGAATACAGGCACAAAAACTCACCCACCCCAAAAAAATTCAAAACTGTCGCGTCAACGGGAAAAGTTTTGATGACCATTTTTGGGACTGCCAGGGCGTAATCCACACATAATTTTTGGAATGCGGCAATACTGTCAATTCTGATCGGTATGTGGAAACGATGAAGAAACTACGGGCAAGACTGCTACGTGTTCGTCCTGGAAAACACGCAGTCCTTCAACATGACAATGCTCGTCCACACACCAGTAGACAAACAGCGGCAGCATTAGAGCGTCTCAATTTTGACGACATTTTAGCGCACCCACCATATAGCCCCGATTTGACACCTTGTGACTTTTTCCTGTTCCCAAAGCTCAAGGAACATCTCAAGGGAAACAGGTATGCTTCTGACGAGGATGTGGCAGCAGATGTGCGTACCTGGCTTCGTGAAAATCATCAGATTTTTTCTTCGACGGGATGCAACAACTAGTTCGACGTTGGCGTGTGTGTGTGAAACGTGGAGGTGACTATGTCACAAAAAATAATGACTCTATTGTGTAGTGGACATCTCAAGGTTTCTGAAAATGTATGTTTCATTTGTAAATTATGTATATTTACAAAGTTATGGACTTGGAGGCATTACTTTTCAATGCGCCCTCGTATATTGTTATGGAATTATTTCCAACTCTCAGTGTCATCAGTGCCAAACATGGTCCCTGACTAAGACACAAGAAAGAAAGATTACAACATGTGAAATGAGATGTCTACGAAAAGCTGTCAACGTTACAAGGCGAGATAGAGTGAGAAATGAGAATATCAGAAGCATCGTTGGTACTATACCATGCATACAGTACATCGAGAAGCAAAGAATCAAGTGGTTCGGCCATCTAATGAGAATGGAACCACATTTACTACCAACACGTGCCTACAATAATCGACACTCAGCGCGCAGAGCACGAGCAGGTCAAGAACACGATGGATAGATAACGTTTCAGAGTCCCTGTGAAAGCATGGACTGACAATGTCAAGCGCAACACACCTGGCACAAGATAGAAAACTAACTCTCCCACGTCGCTTCACGGCAAATGTGGGTAAAATAAGATAAGATGGAATTATTAAAATAATAAGTAGATACACGAAATATTTAATGTGAATCCTTCAAAAAATAAAACATATTTTAAACAGAGAATATGCTTCTATACTGACGCTGTAACAAGAAAACATAGTACGTTAAACTAGATACGGATATATCTCTCTCTCGCGATCCCGGAGATACGGATATGAAGTCCTTCGCGTATTTTCCAACTTGAATACACTGTGAGTAACTTCTAGGACAAGGGAAGATGAATAAGTGAGGTTCACGGCGCTTAAAGCCAGACATTAGAGAATGCAAAATGCGTAGAAACACCTGATATACAGTTTTGAAACAAGATGTACTTGAAATGTGTGCACTGTAACATTATATTTTGTGAAACAAAAACTGGACCCAATATTTTTTCTTTGCGATAATAACAAAATATATATACGATATTTCTGTTGTCACCTTTTGCATATTTGAGAAATGAAAATCGTGGCATATCTTTTACAGGACTTCACATTTGTACGTTCAGTAGTTTGCCATTGCTTTCTGAACGTTGAGGGCTATTTTAACCGTTCGTAAAAATCCACGGCGACAAATTTGCTTCCAAACTGACGTCGCAGAGTTTGAACCAGGTACTCTTAGGTTGTGATTGAGCTCACTACCGGTAAGCCACAGACGCGGAAGGCCTTGAGTTCAAATCCGGACCATGCGGTTCTGTTCACCGGTGAATTCTTTTCAGTGAACCTAGAATTGTTACCGGAGCTACGGAGTTCGTACTTTGAGCAATACTCTTGGCAGGTGGCGTGCAATTTCTGCCAAGAGGGACGGAGTAATGAAGTCAACCCTTTATACTTTCACTACATTTGTGTGAGCTACAAAAGACAGTGAAGCTTATGCAAGCGACAACGTTGAATATATAGACAATATTTCAAGCAAACGAAAGGAAGAAAGGAAGACTTTCACTTGCTATCTGCCTTACCCTCAAAATTCGTATTTCTTGAGTTTCTCGTTTCCAAGCTGCCCAGTGTTTTACTGGTATCGAACAAGTGATACATTGACTACTTACATTTTACGTCTAGTTTTACAGTTAGCAAAGGGAAAGAACCAACAAACAATAGTTTGCAAAGGGAAATAACAAACAAATTATGTTTTTACTAGCAATGAAGTATTTATATTGCTTAGGGAAGATATTTTCTTCAACCTGGTGATATTATAGCGCAATTAGGCTGAAATCGGATGCACATGTCCTAAACGTGTAGAAGTCTATGCGTTTAGGGGCCTACCGAACCAATGTGCAACGTATACACGTTCTTGGCAAAGATCAATCATATCACAAAAAGTGATTAAAATTGGTCGTAAAGAACGAACGCAAAGAAGAAGATTATAGCACAGTTCATATAAATAAAGAAGCGACCTAGAAATATGTGTGATGTGGCTGAAAAGTCTGCTATTCGCCACAAAGCCACTGGGGATTTCAAAGTATTGGCTAGTGAGGCAAAGAGTGGGTTATGGGAGACTTTCATAACGCAAGTCTGTGGCGACAAGTCTCTATATCAATTCTGGCAGTTTCATAGCAAAATGAACAGGAGGAATACCAGCCAGTCTTTTCCTACTTTACGTGACTCGTCCGGATCCGTCTTGACAACAGATGCAGAGAAGGGGCAGGGGTTCCTTCATCGTTTCGTGGAACAGACAGAAAAAGGTGATAAAACTGACCGCCATAATATCATAAGTGCTCTTCGTGATATTACTAGCTCTGGAGAACCTTACATTGACTTAATAACAAAGGAGGATGTTGTTAATGCACTCAAGGCAAGCCACAGCACCGCTCCAGGGCCTGATGGTGTCCAATATCATCACATCAAACAGCTGGACGAGACTGTTATTAATGCAGTTGTGGTGGATTTTAATAAAAGTGTACAGAATGCTGTGGTACCCGATGATTGGCTTCATAGTTATTTACGACCGCTCCACAAACATGGGAAGGATCCTAAACTGCTCAGCAGCTACCGCATACTCACCTTGCAAAATGTATATGGCAAATTACTAGAGAAGATAGTGGCCAGAAAGGTAATGTGTCACTTGGAGAATGACCACATTCTCCCTGACACTTTGGGTAGCTACCGACCAATGAAAGGGACATGGTACAATGCTGGCACGTTTGCATATGATGTTTATGAAGGCTTCCAATCCAAGCAAGAGACTGTTGCTGTGGCCATCGACTTGGAGGATGCTTATAACAAGGTGAATTATTCAATAATGGTGCGCTCTTTGATTAAATGTAAAGTTAATCCTTGGCTGGTAAACTGGATAGCTGCTTCTTTAATGGAGAGAACCGTTGCACTCCGTTTAGGAACATGGACATCGGATCCTGCTCGTATATGCCCGGGATTACCCCAGGGTTCTCCTCTATCACCCGTGTTGTTTAATATTTACACAGCAAATGTAGCTAAAATTCAGCCAACCGGATTGGGTCGGACATTGACATTTGCAGATGATATCTTAATATATAGGACTGGGTCAGATAGACGAGAGATGGTTGACGACATTCAGAAAACATTGCATACCATCTCGGGTTGGTGTAGAGAGTCTCGCTCTCAGGTCAATCCTGAAAAAGCGTGTATGTTGTGGTGCTCGTTGAATAATCACATCGTCAAGGCTGACCTACCCTGTGTAATCTTTGATGAACATACCATCGAGCGCAGAGACAGGCTTCGCTATCTTGGAATAACCTTTGATCGTAGTCTATCTTTCAAACACCATATTGAACAGACGATACAACGGTGCAAGCGTGGTCTTGCGGCTCTCAAAGTTATGGTGGCCGCACACCTTGAGCAGAGACTACTTGCCCTTTTGTTCGATCGACTGGTAATGTCAGTGGTAGATTACGGACTCGGAATTCTTACGATATCAAGATCACAATGTGAACGCCTTGAACGGGTTCAGAATGAAGGTATGCGTATAGTTCTGGGCTGCACTAGAGATACCCCATTGTGAAGATGAGATATATGCTTGGCCTTCTGTCACTACGCTCCCGTCATGCAATCGCCCAAACCAAGGCATATATGCGGGTTACTTCGGATAAGAGACATCCACTTCACAGGAACACTAATGATGTTAAGGGCACGAGAATCAAGCGTGGCATGTCGTGGATGGCCCAGGCTGAGAGAACGATTGGCCAGGTGACTACGGTTGCGACTCTACCAAAAGGGGAAGAATGGATCCCAACAGATGGAAGCATGATGAACTATCTCAACGTTATCATTACTCTTGGGAGAGAATGTAGAGATTGGGGCAACATGAAGGCTGATCTCGCAGTTAAGCAGCTGATAGAAGATAATGCAAGGGATGATGATGTTGTTGTATATACCGATGGGTCGGTTCAACGTGGTGAGAAATCCGGCTGGGGTTTCTTGGCTAATGCGCATGGTAGGGTTGTTGCAGAGCGAAGTGGGGCATACAGGACAACTACTTCTAGTATGAGGATGGAGGTTGAGGCCGTTACTGCTGCCCTCCATTGGATTTCTGGGACTTCATTTACTGGGGCAGTTGTTGTATCTGACTCTCAGTCGATGCTTCACAAGATCCAGAAGGGCAGGTTTCGGTATGAGTGGATGTCGTCTATAGAAGTTTCTAACCTCCAGCGGCTTACGTGGATATACTGTCCTGGGCATGCGGGTGTTTACGGTAATGAGAGAGCGGACAGGCTTGCATCAACAGCATCGATTGTTGGGGAGTTGAAGATGGATAAGGGGATATTCTTCGGTCTCTTCGAGACTCTCTGTTGGATGAGGACACTAAAATCGATGTTGAATCGATCAAGCGATTTAAGCAGTTTGGAATTACCCTTTGTTCAAGTCGAACTGGCTGCCTGAGAGGCAGAGTGAGAGGTGTGTTTAATCAGCGAGCCACAGGAACCATCAGTATGCATACTCTTCGATATCTGTTGGGGAGACTGAGCACCTATGGGTTTGCCCGGAGTGCAATGACGTCAGTTTAGTAACCAATAACCAATAACCAATATAAATAATGTTATGTAAACAAATTGCGCACCAAAACATGAGATCAACGGGAAAATCCGAAGAGAGATATGCACTAAAATAGTCTGCATAATTAGATATCATAATAAATAATATCATTGCTAAACGTCCTTGATGTTGAAGGTTAAATAAGGGGATACAATCAATATTTATGTTGTTGATATAGTACACTTATCGAACCTGATATTTAGGAAATTTAAACCTTGCAGAGATTACGATTGTGTATTTGGTAATATATACGTAAACAATCGGAAATCGTATGGTTAAGTGCAGTGGCGGATTGGCCAGTTTGTCCGAGGGCAAGTGGGCCTCTGATAACTTGAACACCCTAATCTAAAACAATATGTTGAAAACGTTTAAGATGAAAATATAATACATAAAGTTTCAAAATATAAAATATATAAAGTTTCAGTTTGTGTTACTTTATCTCTAGCTGTGCAAAATTCATTAGAAAAAAATAAGGATTTAAAATAAAAATTAAAAATCCTACAGAATATCTTAACCATCTTCAAAATTACATCGAGAACCCTCGCCGGTGCTACGGAGTTAATGAGCTGCCACTGAGATCTTATTGTGTAAGAAAGAGATCAGAATAGATATAGCTACTCACCGAAGGACAATGATGATGGTTATAACAATCAATCAATCAATCTCTAGCCTGTGACGCCCCCATCAATATCAACCCCCTTACAAGGAGAGAACAAAGCACAAGTTTTAGAATCCGAACTCAATATATAACACTTAATAATCACATGAACAACACACTACAATGTGCCAGCTGTGTGAACATCATCATGAAACAGTTGGCCACCACATCTTCAGGTGCCTAGCGAAAGATGATATCAGGCAGATCATTCTTCCTCCAAGGAACACATTATACGGAACGAAAGAACAGATACAAACAAATGCAGATACTATTACATAACACTGGACCGAAGGGCAGGAGCCCATGGAGTCGTTACAACATTGAAGAAGAAGAAACAGAAGAAGACGGCAGAGAAGGCAGGACATCTGGCCTATGAGAGCGAGAATAAGAAAGGGAGGGAGGGAGGGAGGAAGGGCGGGAGGGAGGGAGGGAGGAAGGGCGGGAGGGAGGGAGGAAGGGAAGAAAGAAGGGAGGGAGGGAGGAAAGAAAGGAGGAAAGGAGGAATGAAGGGAGGGAGGGAGGAAGGGAGGGAGGAAGGGCGGGAGGGAGGGAGGAAGGGACGAAAGAAGGGAGGGAAGGAGGAAGGGAGGGAGGGAGGAAGGGCGGGAGGGAGGGAGGAAGGGACGAAAGAAGGGAGGGAAGGAGGAAGGAAGGGAGGGAGGAAAGAAGGGAGGAAAGGAGGAAGGAAGGGAGGGAGGGAGGAAGGGAGGGATGAAGGAAAGGAGGGAGGAAGGAAAGGAGGGAGGAAGGGAGGGAGGATGGGGGAGGAAGGGGAGAGAGGAAGGGAAGGAGGAAGGGAGGGAGAGAGAAAGGGAGGGAGGGAGGGAGGGAGGAAAGGACGGAGGGAGAAAGGGAGGGAGGGAGGGAGGGATGAAGGGAGGAAGGGAGGGAGGGAGGAAGTAAGGAAGGGCGGAAGGGAGGGAGGAAGGGAGGGAGGGAGGAAGAAAGAGAGGGAGGGAGAAAGGGAGGGAGGGAGGGATGAAGGGAGGGAGGGAGGGAGAGAGAGAGGGAGGGAGAGAGAGAGAAATGAAGAAATAAGGAGATAAATTCTGAAAGAGAGTTAGAGTAGAAAAGCTGAGCTCGGAACAAGCTATTGAATAAAGCTTGCCCATCACTATCTCATAGTTGTTTCTTGTAGCAATGCGTGGTTGTCGTGGTAACGGTTACGGTTTTATTCGATTAATATGTTTCTTCTTGGTTTCTATTTGGTGATTATATTTCAGTACACCACAAACCAAGCAGTCAATAAATGAAGGGAATCAATTCTCTTCACCTGCTCACTCAATGACCCTTTGAAGAGAACATCAGAATTGCAGTCAAGGTTTTACTCCATTCAAAGATGAAATAGCCCAAGGTCGAGATGCAGGTATATTTTGCGTACATGTGCAATGCCATCTTTGGGAAAACCCGCAAAACAGTAATACTTTATCAAACTAAACTTTCTTCGTCTTCTTCTTTTGTCGTCACAATGTTACCGGATTTTTGCCTAGTGCTGTGGTTTTCTATTTTTATCCTGCGCTGCTCTAGTGGCTTGGATGACAGATGATTTTGCTTTCTGACAATATTCTGCTATGTCATCTATCCATATTTTTCGTGGTATTACTCTCCCCTTCTTTCCTTATGTTCTGATGTAGAAGACTTTGTATACTGTGGAGTATGATTGTATTCTTATTAAGTAGCCGAACCACTTCATTCTTTGTTTCTCAATGTAATTCAAACATGGTTCTAATGCCAACTTTCTTTCTTATGTCTTTTCTGGTGTTGTTAGTAACTTTTCATAGGCATCACATTTCACATGTAGTTATTTTTGTGACTGTACTTTGCTCATTGTCCATGTTTGGCGCTGGTAACACACGAAGTAGGCATGAAACTTGTTCATCAGTTGTTTAACAGTCAGTGAAATGGTTAGCAACGTTAACAATGTGGCTGGTTGGTAGATTACAGAATTTGCTCATCTTAAACTTTACCTACTTCAAAGACAAAATACAGGTAAAATTTGTATTCATTGATTGCTTCTGTGACGGTGAGGTACTGTGCTCGCCTCACGCTTCAAACGTACTTGGTGTGCGTCCAGTAAAGAGCGACTTGGATATGTATCAGTAATCTTTGATCTCAATATAAGTAAAATCGAGTGTCTAGTTCTACAAGAGATGGACGATAAAACGTAAACTTCGTGTTCAAGACGAGCACGTAAAAGAGTTATTGGCTGTTTTTGTGTGGTTTTTCCGATCCAGAAGCACTTGAGCTTTTCAGCTCTTCGGCTCGGTGCCATGAACATCGTAACTCTTCGATTCGGTGCCACGAACACCATAAATCTGGGGAACCTGTGGTTTTTCTGCCGGCCCCGCGAAATTGAACCCGCACACACAGAGGGCTAGTCCAACGTACTACGTGCTACGAACACGCTGGGCAGGCGGGCTAGTGGCTGTTTAAAAACCGATACCAGCAGGCTGGAAGTTGTCTATTGTCTATCCCCATGTGGATGATGGAATTGGTTGTCCACACTTGTCGTTAACCCTTTAGCTGCTAAGGACGTATATATACGTTGTCCCCATTCCCTTCTAAAGACGCATTAACACGTCTGTTATTATCTCTCCTCTGTGGGCTAAAGACGTGTTAACACGTTATACATTGCTACTGTCACTGCTATAGGCATACATTCACGTTTGTGACCTAGAAACAAAGAGTAGCTATTTTTAGTTCAGCCTTCAGAAAGTATGTAGCAGCGAAAGGGTTAAGAGTAGGGATGTGAGATTTAATTTGCGTTCCAGAACCAGATTATTCGTCCTTGTGTTATATCCGTGTTTATTTTGTGAGGTCTTGATATTGTCTATCCATTTTTTTCTTCATCTTCCCTTAGCTCTAGTACCCGATCTCTTTTTATTGTATCCTGTTATTGGTGGTTGGTTGTTTTCCCACTGTCATTAAATGTTCAAACCACTACATTCGTTGTCTTTCAATGTATTCAGCGCCGGATTAGCCTAGTAGCAGAAGTAGCAAATGCTACGGGCCCGCGCTTCTAGGGGCCCCGCGCTTCTGGGGGCCCCGCGCCTATGTGACAGATGAAAATGGAAAAATAACCAGATGTTATATAAAAACACGCAAGCTGTCTGAATTTTTAAATGTCGTGTGTGATGGTGCCGAATCCAACGAAATCGAAGCAGAAAATACAGAAGACGTGTCCCACTGTGTAGTAGATGAAGGCAGTGCTATAGAAGAATCATCATTACCAACATTACCATTAAGATCAGCAACTCTTCACGATTTAGCCACATTTTTCACAAGACAAACTGAAATCGAATGTACAGCAAGTCCTCCCAATTTAACCATATCATCTTCAAGCCAAAGAGAGGCAGAAAGCACAGCACATGCTTCTAATGAAGCAACATCTTCTACAAGCCAAAAACACAACGAAAGTAAAATGTACTCCAACGATATTGTGGATTGGCCAAACAATTTCAATCGAGATTATTGGATTGTGAAAGAAAGTAGCGAAGTGCAACATATGAACAGTGATTTCATATCTTAAAAAAAACAAAAACATACGATAAAGAAAACAATCCACGATTTTGTCGAAAGACGTTTTTCACAAACACGTATACACCAACAAACAAAACTCACGTGAGAGATTGGTTGTGTTATACAGAAACTAAAGGACAACTGTTCTGTTTTGTTTGCAAAGTTATTGATTCAGGCTGTACCATAGAGTGACTGGTGTATTTGGAATACTCCGGCAGTTAAAATCTATTACAGCAGAAGAGATCTTGAAAAGAACTCCAAATATTGTCAGCTCTTACCAAGAGGATTTGGAAGAAAGCCTAGGCGACGAACTTATGCAGTTCACTGAACTTCTTACAATTAATGTAGCTGCTGCTATTAGCAACGAAAAGCATGAGGCTCTTGAACTGCAATTTTTATAAACTTATAATGAAAAATTCATTAGAGTCGTGTTTCCCAAATGTAGAAATAGTCTAACGAATTTACTTGTCTTTAATGATTACCAACTGCAGCGTAGAACGTTCTTTTTCAACATTAAAGTGTATAAAAAGTGAGTTAAGAAACATGATGGGACAAGATCGTCTAAGTAACCTCACCTTAATGAACATTGAATGTAATTTACTTAGAGAAATTGAGTTGTCTAGTGCTATCTCTAAATTTGCTCACATTAAATCGAGACAAGTTTGTTTGTAAAAGTTGTGTTTTATTTTATTTTCATACAAAACCTAGGGCCCCGCGCTAAAATTTGCTACGGGCCCCGCGCTAGCCTAATCCGGCACTGAATGTATTCGGTACACGAAGTTATGCCCACTCTGCTTCTGATGTCATCATTTCGTAGTGTATGGTATAACACTACCCTGAAAATGCACTACCCTATTAACACTAAAAAGCTGTTAATACCAATTAATATAATATATCCACACATATTCACCCTCCTCAAGATTACATTCGGTCTTAAAAAGTTAGTGCACTGTCACTGTGATCTTTCTGTGCAAGGACATCGTAGTACACATGGTATTCACCAAAGAAATAAGATGATAGTCCTATATATCAATCATTCGATCAATCAAGATAACAATGACGAAGAAAGTGTCAGCTATGAATAACATATCAAGGACAATGAAGATATCAATAACGAAAAAGACGTTATAAAAAAATAAAAAATGACTAAACTTCTTGTACTTACATTCTTCACAGATAATTCTGTGTAGACCGCCCTCGTCCTTGTACCAGACATCAGAGTGCTCTATAACTGTAGCACTGTGAACATGGAGAAAACATGACATAAGAAGAGTTTGACATTGAGATACTTGTGGAGAGTTTCCTACTTTAGAAACAGATGTACAGATATTCGTGTTCTATAAACAGATGTACAGATGTTCGTGTTCTATAAACAGATGTAGAGATACTCGTGTTCTATAAACAGATGTAGAGATGTTCGTGTTCTATAAACAGATGTAGAGATACTCGTGTTCTATAAACAGATGTAGAGATGTTCGTGTTCTATAAACAGATGTAGAGATATTCGTGTTCTATAAACAGATGTACAGATATTCGTGTTCTATAAACAGATGTACATATATTCGTGTTCTATAAACAGATGTAACTCTTAATTTGCTTCCAAACTGCAGGAGCACGGGACGCATGTTTTATAAACAGATGTAGAGAGATTCTTGTTCTATAAACAGATGTAGAGAGATTCTTGTTCTATAAACAGATGTAGGAGATTCTTGTTCTATAAACAGATGTAGAAAATCCATGTTCTATAAACAGATGTATAGAGATTCTTGTTCTATAAACAGATGTAGAGAGATCATTGTTCTATAAACAGATGTAGAGAGATCCATGTTCTATAAACAGATGTAGAGAGATCCATGTTCTATAAACAGATGTAGAGAGATCCATGTTCTATAAACAGATGTAGAGAGATCCATGTTCTATAAACAGATGTAGAGAGATCCATGTTCTATAAACAGATGTAGAGAGATCCATGTTCTATAAACAGATGTAGAGAGATCATTGTTCCATAAACAGATGTAGAGAGATCCTTGTTCTATAAATAGATGTAGAGATATCCATATTCTACCAATATATCCATGATATATCCACATATACATCCATGTCATGAAGATAGTTGTAGAAAGATCTATGTTCTATAGAAAAAAGTATAGATGTACATGTTCTAGAGACAAATTTAGATCAAACATGTCTGAGTTCTAAAGAATGATGTCTGTCTTATAGAGACATAAAAAGCATATATTCTAGATTGAGACTCGTATTCAGAGAGAGATTAACTGTCAAAAATCAACAGCGAGTTCAATCCTACATGAAGAAAGGAATTAGCTCTTCCACCTCCTGCACACTAGAGTCTAGAAATGTGACATGACATACGTTTCATACACAAAGGTCTGTAAAGAATACGGGAAAGTTTGTTCTTTTTTTTTTTAAAATGTAAAGTACTGACATGAGCTCTTCCGCTCATAGAGATGCAATTATGTTTTGAATGATTGATTGATAGGACCATAATCATTGCGCTTCGGTGAGTAACCATGTGTGCTTCGATCTCTTTCTTACACAGGACGATCTCAGCTGTAGTGCACGAACTCCGTAGCACCAGCGAGGGTCCCGATGTAATTTTGAAGATGGTGAAGATGTTTTTGTAGGAGTTTTATTGTTTAATCTTTTCTAATGGATTTTGCCCAGGCAGCGGATTTCCAGCCTGGTCTTCTCGATTCTGAACTTCAAGAGTTCTTTTACGTGTTCAAATTGAACACGGGATCTACGTTTTATCGTCCGTCTCCGATAGGACTAGGAACTGGTAATAGCCGTCCATCGCAAGCGATGATGACAACAATCTCAGACGTGTACTGTTGCACCTCTCTGGTGTGTGCGGAGGTGACTGTAGAGTCCAATCCTAGAACAGAATCCCCGACCACAGGTGGGGCATACATGATCAAGGTTAGACATGTGCGTGTTGTGTGCTCTGTCTTTCGCGCTGCTCGTTTTCTCTGTGACTCAACAATACGATGATTCTCAGCTATTCGGGTTCCTCTTTTGTTGTTACAGCGCCACATGTGGCGATCTTGCGCAAGGGATTCCCAGCACGTATTGTCTATATCGAAGCATTTCAGAGACACTTTAAGAGTGTCTTTAAAGCGTTTTTCTGTCCACCAGCTAAACGTTTGCCCCTTCAAGCTCGCCATACATCAACTGTTTTGGGATGCGTTTATCAGGCATTCGAGCAACGTGACCGACCCATCTCAGTTGGGCCTTCTGCAACAGGGTGTTGACGCTTGGGATCTTTGCTCTTGTGAGGACTTCGCTGTCTGGAATTTTGTCCTGCCAGTTTATTTTTAGTATTCTGCGTAGACAGCTTGTGTGGAAATTGTTTAATTTGAATTCAGATATCAACAGGGATATACACTGAAATCAGGGATCTCTGGAAAAACATCCAGATGGATCCCCGAGGGAGTGAACCTAGTATCTTCGACACGAGAAACGAGCACCAAACCTATACGCTACAGCGACCTCTTAAATGGCAATAATGTATCAACATGATACATTTTTAAACCTAAATAAGTAGTCCTTTGCGGACAAAAGGTGGCGTCTGTGGTTTAGGGGATAGTGACTCGGTCTATTAACACCGACGTTCTGAGTTCGAATCACGCTGCGGACAATTTGGTTGCAAATTGTTTCGCGTCGATTTTTACAAAAAGACGATGAC
The DNA here is from genome assembly GCA_020796225.1 of Arion vulgaris. Taxonomy (NCBI): domain Eukaryota; kingdom Metazoa; phylum Mollusca; class Gastropoda; order Stylommatophora; family Arionidae; genus Arion; species Arion vulgaris. The sequence continues at coordinate 14,422,447 of CM036762.1, read as the reverse complement.
ACCACCCGTTCAGAAAACAATGGCAAACGTAATAATGCCTAGAAAAATCACAAACAGCGTTTAAAAGCTGGGGTTGATTCGCAAATGTCCTGTAAAGGATATGCAATTAAGTTGTTTTTTTGTGTGTGTGTGTGGACAAAACTTGTGAAACTTCATTCAAACACTCCTTTAATAATTCTGGTTCTCAACTCTCAACAGGAACAGAAAGCCACAGGAAGAAATCATAAACATATTTTGTGTGACACTCTAACGGAAAGATATCCCCCCAAAAATAAATAAACAACAACTCAATGAAGGCAGTTGCGGGAAGGAAAGAATTGTGTTCAGTTTAAGTAGAAAAAAACCGCACTGGTATGTTACTTCAAGATACCTTGATAAACTTTGGATAACCTCCAGGTACAAGATGCTGTCTTTGAATATAACGAAGATTTAGGATAGCACGACGGATGTGTTTGTGTATGAAAGAGGTATTTTAATACATGTACATTTGTTTAGTTGTTTAAGAAATACGAATGGTAGCATGACTGTTTCTTTTAATGGAGCAAGAAGGAATCATGATTTAGATAAGGACATGTTGCTACCTACAGTAAGTACAATTTATAGTAGTGGGAGGAGTTGGACAGTAGTAGTAGTAGAAATATGGTAAAGTAGTAGTAGACGATATGGTAAAGTAGTAGTAGAAGAATATATAGTAAAGTAGTAGTAGTAGAAGATAATATGGTAAAGTAGAAGCAGAAGAATATATGGTAAAGTAGTAGTAGACGATATGGTAAAGTAGTAGTAGAAGAATATATAGTAAAGTAGTAGTAGTAGAAGAGAATATGGTAAAGTAGAAGCAGAAGAATATATGGTAAAGTAGTAGTAGAGATATGGTAAAGTAGTAGTAGTAGTAGTAGTAGTAGTAGTAGAGATATGATAAAGTAGTAGTAGTAGTAGTAGTAGTAGTAGAGATATGGTAAAGTAGTAGAATAAGGTATGGTAAAGTAGTAGTAGTAGAAGATAATATGGTAAAGTAGAAGCAGAAGAATATATGGTAAAGTAGTAGTAGAGATATGGTAAAGTAGTAGTAGTAGTAGTAGTAGTAGTAGTAGTAGAGATATGATAAAGTAGTAGTAGTAGTAGTAGTAGTAGAGATATGGTAAAGTAGTAGAAGAAGGTATGGTAAAGTAGTAGTAGTAGAAGATAATATGGTAAAGTAGAAGCAGAAGAATATATGGTAAAGTAGTAGTAGAGATATGGTAAAGTTGTAGTAGTAGTAGTAGTAGTAGAGATATGGTAAAGTAGTAGTAGTAGTAGTAGTATAGATATGGTAAAGTAGTAGAAGAAGGTATGGTAAAGTAGTAGTAGTAGTAGAAGAAGATTTAGTAAAGTTGTAGTAGAAGAAGATGTAGTAAAGTAGTAGTAGTACATGGTGTGGTAAAGTAGTAGTAGTAGAAGAAGATATGGTAAAGTGGTAGTAGTAGAAGGTATGGTAAAGTAGTAGTAGTAGAAAATATGGTAAAGATGTAGTAGAAGATATGGTAAAGTAGTAGTAGTAGAAGATATGGTAAAGTAGTAGAAGTAGAAGAAGATATGGTAAAGTAGTAGTAGTAGTAGTAGAAGATATGGTAAAGTTGTAGAAGAAGACATGGTAAAGTAGTAGAAGAAGTTATGGTAAAGTAGTAGAAGAAGTTATGGTAAAGTAGTAGAAGAAGTTATGGTAAAGTAGTAGAAGAAGTTATGGTAAAGTAGTAGAAGAAGACATGGTAAAGTAGTAGAAGAAGACATGGTAAAGTAGTAGTAGAAGAAGATAGGTAAAGTTCTACAAGAAGATATGGTAAAGTAGTAGTAGTAGAAGATATGTTATAGTTGTAGAAGAAGTTATGGTAAAGTAGTAGAAGAAGATATGGTAAAGTTCTACAAGAAGATATGGTAAAGTAGTAGCAGTAGAAGATATGGTAAAGTTGTAGAAGAAGATATGGTAAAGTAGTAGCAGTAGAAGATAAGGTAAAGTTCTACAAGAAGATATGGTAAAGTAGTAGCAGTAGAAGATAAGGTAAAGTTCTACAAGAAGATATGGTAAAGTAGTAGCAGTAGAAGATATGGTAAAGTAGTCGAATATATGGTAAGGTAGTAGGAGAATTTGGATGTTTTTTTAAGTCACCTCTAGGATTCCAGCCGGAGAAACAGGGTGCGTTATTTGTGCAATATTCTCAGCAGATAGAATGCCGTTGATGTGGAAAGCGGTCGAGTCATATGAGGGTGTCGAGAAATTAAATTTGCACAAAGTTATGTTAGAGTGGAATTCAGGCACTGGCAGCTAGTATAAAGTTTCGTTTCATTCGATTATTGCCCTTTTATAATAAGACAAGGATTTAAAATACTTTATAGAAAGCATTTTTTTTAGAAGAAATTAGGAGCTACTATCTGAATGGATTAGAGCGCTGCTCCCGTTCGGGAGACTCTTGTTCAATTCACAGTAAGGCCAAGGATTTTTCTGTTGTGGGCATAAATGAAAAATTCTAACCTGAACAACTTCGCGGCGACTGCATTAGCCATGCGGTCATTAAATTTGGCACGCCCTCGTCCCACCTGTCTTACACTGCCCTAAAAAGTGGTACTACAGACAGTAATGACAGTTTTTTTTTAATAGAAAGAATATGGAAAATTAGTTGTCAAATCTGTACATTAAAATGTTCACAAAATAGATGAGACTGCAGTAAAACTATTTGATTGGCAAAACACGTAATACATTAAAATGAGACATCTGCTCTCAAGTGCTCAGTCTGTTTTAGTTAAGTAAAACTATCAGTATTCGAACACATGTACAGTGGCTCTAGCAAAGACACTAAAGTGTTTTCTAACTCAGATAGTTATGTACCTGAATTTTTTTTCAGCAGGGTATAGACTTACGAGGAAGGCCTAGAAGACGATGGGTGTAAGATGTCATTGACGATCTGAGAATGACTGATGAGGACGCCGGTCAACTCGCACAGAACAGATTGGTTTTCAGGACTGCTGTCACGGGACCCAAGTTCCGGAGGAGACACGCTACTTGATAATGATGATAGACTTATAAATCTATCTACAGGGATTTGAACCGCCATATATTAGTGACTATTTGTGAGTATACTGTATAGTGAGTATATATATTTCAGAATAAATGTTTAAGAAGAATCCTGCAAATTTTCTGGCCAAATACCATAACAAATTGAAACGCATAACATAACCTGCTTTTGAAACGAACAGACTGTGCATAATTGGAGACCATCATTAAGAGAGAAAGACGGAGGGGGTTTGGACATGTATATCGTATGCCAGTGGAGGCATTGGCTAGGACAACTCTCAGATGGACAACGGATGGGAAGAGAAGGCCTGGACGTCCAAAGGAAACATAGAGAAGAACGGTGGAGCGAGAGTTGAAGGGGTGGGGCCTTACGTGGAAGACGGTTGGTAGTAAGGCAGCAGAACGGCAACAGTGGATGTATCTTGTGGAAGCCTTATGTGTCAATCGGGACATGAACAGGATATAGATAGATATTAGTAACTAGCTGAACATATCGAACTAGGGATGTGCTAAGTAAACTAAACAAGTATATAAATAATGAAAATATGTAACGTACATTAGACTAGGAAGTAGGAGTAGACAAACTAGGAAGTAGGAGTAGACACAGAATTCATCTATATGTGCGTACATAAACGTACACTAGACTAGGAAGTAGGAGTAGACACAGAATTCATCTATATGTGCGTACATAAAATTACATTAACTTCTTCTTCACCTTTCAACTCTCAAAAGGAGCACAGGTCTTCAACAAACTTCTTTCAGCTCTTCCTCTCTTCTGCCATTCATTTCAATTTTTCGGTATCACCGGATCTTTTCGGCATTCCCGGCGTACGTCATTGGGGGACCTTACTCTGGTTCGGATGGTTGAGTTGGGTTATTTCTTATTGTTGTTCTTTTTATGTTTGTGGAAGATTTGTTGGCTTATTTTTTCTACGGGTTGAGGTTGCCGTCCCACGCCTACATTAACTTCTAGAATACTACAAACAGTGGTTTCTTCTCCTTTCTTCTTCGCTATCACCGCTTAGACTGGTGTACCAGATTTCCCCATAAATCTCATTCATGTGGAAACCTGATTCCTGCAGCCTTAGCATAGGTGTGTTTCATCACATCTTCAGCGTTATTTGGAACTCTGGTGCTTATCCTTCAGCGATGTGTCCGTTTTTAGCCAGCGTTTACTGGGTTCGCTCTCCGTCAGCCTTTGGCTGTCCCCAGCCGGCCTGCAAGACAGCAGGTAAACAGTGGTTTAAGAAGTGGTTGAGCGAACTGAGAAGAACATATTCTAAATCACATATATGCGTTTCCACTGCTAACAATCACAACGTCATTTATTATAATCAAGTAGCTTGTCCTGAGCAGAACTTTGCCGCATTAACAGTCCTTCGGAATTTCTCTCTCTCTCTCGTAGGGCCAGATGTCTTGCCTCTGCAGTCGTCATGCTCAAACCACCAGTTACATCATGAATCTATTTTCTCCGTGGTCTTCTTTTCTCTTCTTTGCCGTGATGCCTCCTTCCATGATGGTCTTCTCCAGCCCTTCGTGTCTCTTTATATATCCAAAATATTTCAATTTTCTCATTCTTATTTGTAGCCTCATAAAGTTTTCTTTGATTTTGAGTTATTTCTGGATAGACCTATTTGTTAGATTTGTTCTCTTCTCTGTCCATGCTATACAGGGAGCTCTTTTGTAACACTTATATTCAAAAGCACATATATGTTTTTCCACCGCCTTGTTAAATGTCTATGATTTACACTCATGCGTTGCCACTGGGAATATGCATGCTCTTAGTATTCTTAGCTTCGTTTTCATGCCAGTTCCATTTAATACTGTTTTTAATTGTTTAATTTTTTTTGGTAAAGCCATGTTTGTTCTTCTTTCTTCTTCTTCTTCTTCTTCGATCGTTCTAGGCCTGTTTTAATCATTCTCATTGTGATATATAAACAGCCACACATCAGAACGTGATGCACGTGCACCAGCCTTCAGCACCTATTGGAGCCCAGTTGCTTATCCTTCGGTGGGGTGTTCGTTTTCAGCCAGCTTTGATTTACTAGGGTGAGCTTTCCCTAGGGTACGATCAGCTTTGCCGTATTTTTGGGCTTTGTGATCTACGCCGGGACAGTGAGTTACGCTGTTTATGCCCGTTCTGACTGAGAAATATTTCTCGGGGCTTGTAAGCTTATCCTCGGACGGCGTCTTACTCGTATAAGACGCCATGTAAAGTATCGGCCTTCGCCAATGTTCAGACCCGAACTTCCTGTTTGATCCGTACATTGTCGGCCTTGCTTTACCGTACATTTTGAGTTTGATCCGGGAAGGAACATTCTCAGCCTCTTCTAGACGCGTATTGGTACGTGGCAATTTGCAATTGACCTCGAAAGCACTGGCATGGGGCCGAGTACAAATAATGTAGAGGGTCGTTTCAGTCGGCGCTATCAGCGTAACTGTGGATTTTGCGCTCGCCGCCATCACCCGCCCCAGTTATTCCGGGGATGTTAGTTACGACTGCAAACAAACCTTGCCCGGTTGCCCCAAGGCTGGCAGTTCCGTTTGGCATCACCAACCTCAGTTCTTCCGGGGATGTTAATTTTAGTCTCACAGTACCTTGCACGGTTTCCCTAGGGCGGGTAGTTTCGTTATGCACTAAACGCAACTTGTTCTTTTGCGCTCGGCAAACCTTGCCCAGTACATGTATCTGCACCAGGCTACCGATGCGGGGTCAGCTGCAATCTTCTCTCGCACCAACACGAGGGTAGACTTTTATTCGTTTCGGTCCTGTCTTATTTATTTTTGCCGACGGGCTGGCATTGTTTGCCCCCTCCTCAGGGCTTCGAGCTTTGCCCTACGTGGGCATACGTTTGGTCACTGGATGCACCTCTCATATATGTCTGAGACGTTTCGTTGCTGTTTCTTTGCTTTCAGGGACTTTGGCAATATCTTGTTGGACATCGGTCAGGAGATTTGTGCGTTTTGCCTGTATGTATCTTTATTGTATTTCCGTAATTGCACTGCTACCACTACCAGTAGTTTTCTCTTCCCGATCCCTGCCCCTCTTAGCCAGACCGGAACCAGAGTCTGTTTCAGGGTCACCGCGTGGAGGTTGGGGCAGGGTCTTGGTTAGCGCGCCCCTCGCTAACCTGGCTCATGTTACCACCATGACCTCATGAGCCTTTGACCCCTGTTCTTCTTTTAATTTCCTTCATCCCATTTCCATCTGTTGTTAGCAGTGAACCAAGATATTCAAAACTGTTCCCATGTTTTATCACAACTTATCATCATCCTCATCATCAGGTACCTTGCCGGCTGGTGTAGGCGATCACGGATCTCCACAAATTCATGTATCTAGTGTTTGTTATCATCTCAGATGGGTGTCAATATTGGTGCAGCCCGAAAAGAACGACATACTAAATATGCAAAGAGATTGATTAATCAATATCGAACTGGCGTGTTGGGTCGCTGGACGCTGCTGGATTTGCTGAGGCGGAGATCGGAGCACCTATGGACATGTCCGGAGTGCTATGATGATAGTCCTCATATAACTGATAACTGATAACTGATCTCAGATGTTGGCGCTCTTCCGTGCCATGAAGTTAGACTATCCAAAATTATCTCTCTCTGTCTTCATCTGTCTTGTTTAACCCACGATTTTACCTGTTGTTACAATGGATCACAAATACATCTCATAAATAAAAACACAAACAAATATTGACAAATAGAATAATTTATAAACAATGTTTATACTTACTTAAAGTGCACGCAACCTTGACCAGGAACTGGAGCAGTCCAACTGAACTTGATACCATTCTTGTTGACTAAGTATCGGTGGGATATGACAGATCTCTCGCATGTCTGATCCTCCTTCAGATCTTGAACTCTTCCATCAATGCTTGTCTGATGAGTAAGGATGTTTAATGAGAATTTTATTATCGATAGGTGGCGTCTGTGGCTTAGGGGATAGTTACTCGGTCTATTAACCTCGACGTTCTGAGTTCGAATCACGCTGCGGGCAGTTTGATTGCAAATTGTTTCGTGTAGATTTTTACAAAAGGACGATGGCACCACCCGTTCAGATAGCAATGGCTAACTACTGAACGTAATAATGCCTAGAAAAATCACAAACAGCGTTAAAAAAGTCCTGTAAAGGATATGCAATTAACTTCAACTTATTTCTATATAAGGGAAGATTGCAGTAAAACTATGTAGCAATGACGACAGACGTAAAAACAAAGTACTGTAGTTTTATAAAAAAAAACACAATAACAATACACAGCAACGTTTCGACAAAAAGGCCTTTAACAAGCAAAGGATACAACAGAAATGAAGAAATTTTCTTCTTACACGGCACATTAAATATAGAAACAGACAATAAATTCCTAACCTAATTGTCTGTTTCTATGTGGAGTGTGCAGTGTAAGAAGTGAATTTCACTTTCTTTATGTATACTTTGCTTGATAAAGTCTTTGGTCGAAACGTTGCTATATATTGCTTTTGTACTTTGTAAAACTACTTCTAGTATGAGGATGGAGGTTGAGGCTATTACTGCTGCCCTCCATTGGATCTCTGGGACTTCATTTACTGGGGCCGTTGTTGTATCTGACTCTCAGTCGATGCTTCACAAGATCCAGAAGGGCAGGTTTCGGTATGAGTGGATGTCGTGTATAGAAGTTTCTAACCTCCAGCGGCTTACGTGGATATACTGTCATGGGCGTGCAGGTGTTTACGGTAATGAGAGAGCGGACAGGCTTGCATCAACAGCATCGATTGTTGGGGAGTTGAAGATGTATAAGGGGGATGTTCTTCGGTCTCTTCGCGACTGTCTGTTGGATGAGGACACTAAAATCAATGTTAATCGATCAAGCGATTTAGGAAGTTTGGAGTTACCCGTTGTACAAGTCGAACTTGATGACTGAGAAGCAGAGTGAGATGTGTGTTTAATCAGCAAGCCACGGGAACCATCAGTATGCATACTCTTCGATATCTGTGGGGGAGACTGAGCACTCATGGGTCTGTCCGGAGTGCAATAACGTCAGTTTAGTAACCAATAACCAATAACCAATAACCAATAACCAATAACCAATAACCAATAACCAATAACCAATAACCAATAACCAAAAGAACATACAGTACCTGTTTTAACGTGTTTCGGTATAATATATACTATCTAATTAACACTATTTGACTCCTCACTTTATCCTCTTCAATCTAACCAAAGACATCAATACAAAAGGAATCTAACTGATTGGCCTAATGCACTACAGAATACTTCTGGAAGTGAAGCAACATGGCGGCTATATAGAATGTCAAGGTAAACAGGATACCAGGAAATGAACTGCAGATGTCCTTGACATCTGATAATATGTGGCATACGTACTCTATATATAGCTTTCTCATATAACATGCCAGCTGACATAAGCAATCTTGATTTCTAAAGCTTGATATCTCGAGTTCTGCTAACTAGATCGAAAGTCTATTTTTTGTTCATGTCATCATTTTCATCATCAGCATCGTTATTATCATCCTTATAATCATTAGTATCATCCTCATTAGTATCATCATTAATATCCTTATTATTATCCTCATTAACATTATCATAATAAATAATATTATCATCATTATCATCATTACCATTATTATATTATCATTATCCTCATCAGCATTATCATCATTATTACTATTATCATCATTATTACCATTATCATCATCATTACCATCATCATTACCATTATCATTATCCTCATCAGCATTATCATCATTATTACCATTATCATTATCTTCATCAGCATTATCATCATTATTACCATTATCATTATCATTACCATCATCATTACCATTATCATTATCGTCATTATCATCATCACCCCCGTCAATACTATCATCACCACTATCCACATCACTGTTAACAATATCATCATGTATTGTGTCTGTCGGTGTTGACGATCACGAATCTTCGCAACTTTCTGCCCGCATCATTAGTTGTAAACTCAGTTGTTGATTCTCTTTCATGCCCTACTGTCAGGCTGCTCAGTGTCTTCTCTCTTTATTGTCCGCTATCTCTCTTCCTATAAAATTCTTCTCTCTGTTACATTATCTTTTAACCTCTACATTGACATTACATAACGAAACATATATGGTTATATGTTTCGGATGGTTGTCAGAAAGCTCATATTTTCATTGATATCCCTCACCCGTGTATTGCCGGTTAATGCAAGGGAAACAAAGGATAGTAACTCTGCGACCAACCAGGTGGCTGAGGTAGGGACCTAGGGAAACTATCCTAGTAAATGAAAATCGTCGCAGAAATCGGATACGCTGGCCTACTTATCGGCACATAACTGGCACAATGTACAATCGCTTTTAGGCTCAGATCGCATACAACTCACAAATAGTGGTTTAACAAGTGACCAATATGGATCGGAAGAAGAAGAAGAAGAAGAAGAATTGACATGAGCAAGACATCCACATTCATTATTTCAGCAGTGCATAGTATTCTTTATGTTCATTTGTAAAAGCATAACACCGTAATGGAAATGTTGAAAGTTTGCTTACGCTAATGCTATGTTTAACTTAAATTAAGCCCGACTGCCCAGCGTGTTCGTAGCGCGTTGGACTACGGGTGACTATCCCTCTGTGTGTGCGGGTTCAATTCCGTGGGATGGCAGAAAAAGCCACAGATTTCCCAGATTTACGATGTCCATGGCACCGAACCGAAAGGTTACGATGTCCATGGCACCGAGCCGAAGAGCTGTTCATAGTTCATAGTTCATAGTTCATAAGTACGGTTCCAACTTCACTGCAACGGGTCACCCCATAATTGCTCCGTTCCTGTGCCAAAGAAAATCACACGAAATGCTAACAACTGTGAAATGTTTCCTGTGTGAACTAATTCCAGAATGAAACAGCCGCGTACTACCACAAAAAGCAACCTGCTCCGCATAAAATGCTTATGGCCGTCGCTAATGTAGCAACACCAAACTGTTCATCACTTGAATTGCAATTCTTGTCGAAGGGAAAAAAACAACAACTTACATTAAAGCTTCCTGGGGAATATATGACTCCTTTCTTGTCTGTTGCTGTTGCCTCAACCATGAGACCTATAAGGCGCTGGGTGGGAGCAGAACCGTTGATAATCACTGTAGAAGACAAAAATATCATGTTCACTTTATTCTTCTCAATAGATTCACTACTGCAAATGAATAAGATTATTTTTGAGTTAATTATTTTAGTTATGTTATGTTATGCGATCGACGTCATGTCACATTGGGCATTCCCATACGTGCTCTGTCCTCCGCTGCAGCAGCCATCCCAAAGTCCATTTGCTCACGGTACCCATGAGAAGTTGATTACTATATCTTCTCTCTCTACCACGAAGACGACACTGTCTGGCATGTCCAAACTTATCTCACCAATTCTCTAACTCGTTCCAGTGTCTGAGACTTACCCATGTTAATTACTTTAGTAATTCCTTATTGTACTAGTAGAGAGAGATAGAGAGATAGAGAGAGAGATAGAGAGAGAGATAGAGAGATGGAGAGAGAGAGCGATAGAGATAGAGAGAGATAGAGGGAGATATAGAGAGAGCGATAGAGATAGAGATAGAGAGAGAGATAGAGAGAGAGAGAGAGAGATCGAGAGAGATAGATAGAGAGAGATCGAGATCGAGAGATAGAGAGATATATAGAGAGATAGAGAGATAGAGAGAGATAGATAGATAGAGAGAGATAGATAGAGAGAGATAGAGAGATAGAGAAAGAGAGGAGAGATAGAGAGAAAGAGAAAGAGAGAGAGACAGAGGGAGAAGAGGGAGATAGAGAGATAGATGGATGGATGGATAGATGGATGGATGGATGGATAAATAGATAGAGAGAGAGAGATAGAGATAGATAGAGAGAGAGAGAGATAGAGAGAGATAGAGAGAGAGACAGACAGAGAGATGTGATTTTACTACTGAAGAAGAGACAAAATTATTTTGACTAATGTACAAGAAAGCAAGAGACTTTACTACTGAACACAAATGTTTCATATTGTTTAACTGATTGGCTACTATAAGCTGGCATCGGATCTAGGATAATGAGGTATGCATACGTACTCTGCTTATGACCAGCTACTGGATGATGATTATGATGATAGTGATGATGATGATGGTAATGTTGACGATATTTATAATGTTGATGATTATTAGAATTATAATGATGATAATGATGATGATAACGTTGATGATGATAATGGTGATGATGATGATAATGATGTTAGTAAGGATGATGATGGTGTTGATGATGGTTATAATGTTGATAATTATTAGAATGATGATGATGACAATGATGATGATACTGGTGATGATAACAATGATGATGATAATGATAATGATGATGATGATGATAATGATGACGACGATGATGATCAGGCAGTGGTAAAATGTAACCTCTCTTAGCCAATATATCGTCATCAATGCAAAACCAAACCAATCCCGGCAACCGATAAGTGCCCACCGTGGAAAACCAAAATGCCAAAACTAAGGGAAACAATCCCAGGCATAATAAAAAACTTCGAAAGAAGAGCGACGACAGAAAAACACATATCAACCGAATATCCTGAAAATAAGTGGACACATGTGTACACTGACGGGTCGGCCAGGAACGCAATCAGCGATGGTGGAGGAGGAATAGTTCTTAAACTATCAAAGAAAGTGACGGTCACGAAAGCGATTGCCACAGGCAAATACTCAAACAACTATGGAGCAGAGGCAGAGGCAATAAGAACAGCGGTCAAAATGATCCTAGAGAGAAGAGGCACCTCTCGCAATAAGGTCGTGATATTCACCGATGCTCTATCGGTCATCACGGCACTCAAAAGTGTAGGCAAAACAGAGCTAAATGAACTCAAAACGACCCTCGATGAACTAGCGCGCTCACTCAAACGCACCGTCATTCAGTGGATACCATCATACTGTAATATAAATGGAAACGAACGCGCCGACAAACTAGCTAAAGAAGGCTGGCGACTACCTCAGACTGATCACGAGATTAGTTATGAGGAAGCCAGAACAACCATCGGCTGGCACTACAGAGACAAATGGACAAAAGACCATCCCCAGCATAACAACAGCGACGGATACTATGGTCTGTCTCGTAGCGAACAAGTTGCCATACTTCGCCTCCGTACCGGCCACAACAAGCTCCGCGCCCACATGTATAACAAATTTAAAATCGGCACAACTAGCCTGTCCCCATGCAAAAAGACGGACATGACGGCAGAACACGTTCTGCAGGATTGTCAACGGATAGCAGGTATAAGAAACGAAACCTGGCCACACAACACAGAGCTTCGCGAGAAGCTGTACGGAGGAACGGAGTCCCTTAAACTCACAGTAAAATTCACGATAAAAGTTGGTTCATCAGTCTAGGCTGGGATCGCAAGAGAGATATATTGTTATCTTCATTATAAATGACATGCAACGACACAGGATCCAATATCTGAGAAATATTGAAACTAAAGAATTTGACAGAAACCTTACGAGTTGTAAATTTCGCACCAAATACACATTTTTTATTGGGAATTCCCCGACAGAGTGCCATATTTATTGTGTCTTTCTGATGACCTCATAAAGTCTTCTGTTATTCAAAGCGAATATTTGAAAATCTACAAACTGTAAAAACTGTTTGCAAATATTTTGTTGTGGCAGTTTATGACATATAAGTAATATTTCTGTAACATTTGGTAGACAATATAAACAGACTGCGACATGAATATTTCTTCGTAAGTTTGATATTTCGTCATCATCACCATTATTATTATTTGTTATTGGCATCTTACATCATAACTACTCTCGTGTTTTTATAGTTTTAGTTTAGTCGTCGGATCATCATTATTGCACGTCGAACCAGTTAGTCCATAAGTGATCCGATCTCCTCCTCAGTATGTCTCTCAGCGTGTAGCGACTAGCAGCACCAGTTCTTGGTTGGTTTACTATTATTCTTTCGCGGTAGAGTAGTTGTTAGTGAACTCGCTTCTCAAGGCTGGTGGTCTTAGTTCAACTCCCGCAGTGCACGTGGAATTTTGCCCGACCGCGACGGCTCTCAGGTCGAGCCAGCCTCAACTGGGTACCAGACATGCTCTGGGAAAGTAAAGGTGGCCGGCGTGATGCTAACCACATCACCCATCGAACGCCGATGGTCAATGAAAATACAGGCCTAACACTGTATTGACCTATATACCACGAGGTATGAAAGGGTTCCTTTCCTTTTTTTTTTTTTTAAAAACTATTATTCTTTGGCTACCAGCATAGGGCTCTTGTCTAGCTAGCTACACCACATTTGACCTGGAATTCTTGCAGTCTGGTTAGTGTTGTAGACTCACCACTATTACTTGAATCATGTATACGACCTCTCTCCCTTAGGGAATTTATAATATCAGCCTGGTCCATTGCTCGTCCACTCGTGTTTTCATATTCTAACTCAGCGACTCCATGAGTATTATTCGTAACGTCGGAACAGGAATGGTGAGACGAAACTGGGTGGAGGTACTGGTACAGACAGGGATCAGAGTAATCACTTTCATTTTCGTTCCCGTGCATGCATGAGTCTGGGGTAATGAACGAGCGGATAGATTGTCTGGCTTGACTACGATATCAGAAAGAGCTATAATGGACCGAAATGACATTCTTAACGCATTGAGAGTCTTTCAGAACATATGAGTTTCAGGGTTGTTAATCCCAGGTGCTGAGCAGACTAATATATATTATTATAAATATTGGTACAGCTCGAAAAGAACGACATACCACATTGTACGTACCCAGACGTACCCAGTTGAAACTGGGTGGAGGTACTGGTACAGACAGGGATCAGAGTAATCACTTTCATTTTCGTTCCCGTGCATGCATGAGTCTGGGGTAATGAACGAGCGGATAGATTGTCTGGCTTGACTACGATATCAGAAGGAGCTATAATGGACCGAAATGACATTCTTAACGCATTGAGAGTCTTTCAGAACATATGAGTTTCAGGGTTGTTAATCCCAGGTGCTGAGCAGACTAATATATATTATTATAAATATTGGTACAGCTCGAAAAGAACGACATACCACATATATAGATTATTCAACATCGAACTTGTCTTTACTTCCCAGTACGTTTCCTAGTACACAAATGAGGCTGGGTTGACCTGAGAGACGTTACAGTCGGGAAAATATTCCACGCCCACTGTGGAATATAACCTGGATCACTAGCCTAAGAAGCTAGTTCACTAACAACTATGCTACTGCAGCCCTCACTATCTACTATATATATATATATATATTTAATGTACTTGTTATAGCTACGACTAAAATTTGGAAGCTTTAATTTGAAGCGAAAGAATATGAAAAGCCTCTATATTGTCTGATGGTGTGATGTTCACTCATTTGACAGCATCTACAGTGGGTAGTGGTATGGACTTAGTTAAACAGCAAAAATAAATAATAAAAAAAAACTCAATAATTTTCTAACTCAAAGACATTGTCGAGATTGATTGATTGATTGATAAGACTATCATTACTGCGCTTCGGCGAATAAGCATGTGTACCCCGATCTCTTTCTTACACAGGAAGATTTCAGCGGCAGTGCACGAACTCCATAGCACCGGCGAGGGTCTCTGATGTAATTTTGAAGATGAGGACGATATTTTTAGAAATTTTATTTTACATCTTTTCGAATGACTTTTACCCAGGCAGCGGCTGTTCCAGCCTGTTCTTCTCAATTCAGAACTGCCAAGGGTTCTTTTACGTGCTCAAATTGAACACGGGACCTACGTTTTATCATCCGTCTCGCCCGTCTGCGCAGCGTGTTCGTAGCGCGTTGGACTACGGGTGACTATCCCTCTGTGTGTGCGGGTTAAATTCCGCGGGATGGCAGAAAAAGCCACAGATTCCCCAGATTTACGGTGTTCGTTGAACCGAACCGAAGGGTTACGATGTCCATGGCACCGAGCCGAAGAGCTGAAAAGCTCAAGTGCTTCTGGATCGGATAAAAAAAAAAAAAAAAATCATCCGTCTCTGATAGGACTAGAAACTCGATCTCCCTTACATTGAGATCAGGAATCTCTGGAAAAATATCCATATGGCTCCACAAGAAAGCGAACCTGGTACCTTTGCCACAGACAAGAACACCTAATCTTTACGTAACAGAGATCACTTTCTGACAATGTCGATATGAAATAATATATTTTTGATACGTTCTCTTTCAGCTACAGCGGAGATAGCTATGACCTACCACCATCTACAACCACTTATACAACAGTACCAGATGCTCCTAAAAGATCGTCTACATGGACACACGTTTACAGACGGAGTAACATTGCTGCACAATTACCCACTAATCAATATTTTTTAAAACAACCATGGAAACGGGATGTTGACAAGCATCGATTGTTTGATGTGAAAGGTCATAGGTTAGATATAGATAAAAGCAATACTATTGTAAGAGATATATTCACCAAGAATGTGCGTAGTCTAAAAGTGGACAAATCAAGTGGAGACATCGAGTTTCTTAAAAGGTAAGCATAATGGAGGAAGACTTTGTGTCTAGTGAATTATAATACAGATGATATAACTGCTATTGTGTATTGTCTTTCTCTTGTTGGATGATGGAATTGGTTGTTCACTCTTGTCATTAAGAGTAGAGGTCTCATCTTATCTTATCTTATCTTAACCACATTTGCCGTGAAGCATCGTGGGGAGAGTTAGTTTTCTATCTTGTGCCAGGTGTGTTGCGCTTGACGTTGTCAGTCCATGCTTTCGCAGGGACTCTGAGATGTTATCTATCCATCGTGTTCTTGGCCTGCCTCGTGCTCTGCGCCCTGAGTGTCGATTATTGTTGGCACGTGATGGTAGTAAATGTGGTTCCATTCTCATTAGATGGCCGAACCACTTGATTCTTTGCTTTTCGATGTACTGTATGCATGGTATAGTACCAACGATGCTTCTGATATTCTCGTTTCTCATTCTATCTCTCCTTGTAACTTTGACAGCTTTTCGTAGACATCTCATTTCACACGTTGTAATCTTTCTTTCTTGTGTCTTAGTCAGAGTAGAGGTGGGAGTTTTAATTTGCGCTCCAGTGCCAGATGAGTCCCCATTGTTGTGGTCTATCCGAGTTTATTTAGGGTGGTCTTGATATTGTCTATTCATCTTATTCTTGGTCTTCCCCTGGCTCTAGCACCTGATTTCTTCTTATTGTTTGCCGTTAGTGGTTGGTTGTATTCCATTCTCATTAAATGTCCAAACCACTGCATTTGTTCAATATATTCGGTGCATGAAGTTATGCCCACTCTGCTTCTGATGTCCTCATTTCGTTCTGAACTCAGAGATCTCAGGAAAATTATCCCGATCGTTCCAGGAGGGCGCGAACCGAGTACATTTGAAACGATATGGGAGCACTTAACCTCTACGCCACATATCCAAATATAAAAGAGTTTCTATTTGATTGTGTCGATTTTCCCCATATGGTGCTCCGTCCCTCTCGACAAAAAGGACACGCCGTCTTTCGAGAGTGTTGCACACAGCACGAACTCCGTAGATCTAGCAACAAACATAAGGGTCTCCGGGAAATAATTGCACAGTGACTCGGTCTGGATTCGAACCCACACCCTTAAGAATGTAAGGCGAAAGTTCTAACCACTCTGTCATAGAGCCCCTAAATCTATCTATGTAGACACCTACCCAAGACTCCCTAGGGAGTAACATCTCTTCTTCCGTGGGGTTAGGAACACAATCAACAATAAATTTACGTAATACTTAAGAATCTGATTTACTGCTTTGTTCTTCTTTACGGAACGTGCGGTATATTTTCTCAGTATGATGCAAGTCATCGAAATGAAAATGAAAATCGTGTCATATTTTTTACAGGACGTAGCCATCAACCACGGTAAACGAGTCGTTGATTTTCTAGGCACCACTTATACGTTCAGTAGTTTGCCAATGCTTTCTGAACGGTTAAGTCTACTTGAGAAATCAGATTGAGATGACACCGGTCTACTTGAGAACGGTGATGTCTTCGAAATGCGGCCCATTAAAAGCTTGTTTCTTTAAAACAACCTTCGATTGTGATTTGTTTAAAAAAAAACAAAAAACGCCACAAGATGTATGAATACTATTTTTATTTTGGAAAATATATGCTACTAAAAATAATAATATCAACTCTCAATTACAACAATCTACTGCAATATTACCATTCTAACTTTAACTTGAGCAAATTCGTTAATTATGGACGTGTAGCCTAGTGTGGCAGCCAATGTAGATTGAATAGAATTTAATGACAAATTTCTAAGTTGTGTTTGGCTTATTGAACTTCAGAGGCGTGCGATAAATCATAAATCGTATACATCAATATCGGAATAACATAGACCAATATAGATACGCGTTGTGTAAAGATCTTTAATTATTGAATGGTTCAAATCAGTGGCGGCTCGTGGTCATTTTTCTTGGTGGGGTCAGACACAAATTTTGGGGAAACATCATGGCTTTTTAAGTATTTACTATTCCGGGAAGTTACTCCCCCTTTTGATTATTGGTGGGGCCGGGACCCGGTGGCCCTTAAAGACGAGCCGCCCCTGATTCAAATTGTATTTATATTTCGCTGCTTATGCCGCCATCTTACGGCTGCGCCTGATGCGGCCACGTCTCTGTATCATAGCATGGTACGGTTCTGCTTCTTTCTTAGTACTTTTTACAATTTTATCTCTACATATTCATCTAATAGTTACGTCTTCCATCAGCCGTTTAGGATTGTGTCTGCCGACTGAAAGTCAAGCCATCCAATGTAGTATCAAGATAGGAGTTCGTCATGCCCCAACTGCGACAAGCTGGTGGTTTAAAGAAAGGTCGCATTCTATTGAGAGAAAACAGAAACTACGCTGACTTGCAATAGTCAGGGACAATCAGTAAGTTTCATACACAGCCAACTCTAATATTGGGCCGCATAACTCACTGGAGAAATCCTGACCTACTTTAATTTGGGGGAATGGATTTTATATATAGAACACTGCAAGCTTTTTTATAAGAAAGCGCCGCTGGAACTACATCGGCCACACACTTAGAATGGATGAAAGACTCCCTTACCAATCCCTCATATGGACACCAGAGGGGAAAAGAAAACGAGGAAGACCAAGAGAGACTCTGCGTAGAACCATCACCAGAGAAGGCTCAACGATGGGCCTAGTAAACATTAAAGACCTAAAACAGATAGCAACGAACCGCGAGACATGGAGAACTAAGACCTCTGCCCTATGCGCCGCCCACAGGCCTAAGAGGAAAGACTAACTAAGCTTTTTTGCAATTTTACTAAATTCTATGAGTCTATGGTTATTTCTTGATGATAAATATTAATAAAACTGATATTCCTTATAGTTAAACTCAGCTTGTTAATATAACCTTGATATAGCATGTTGTGTTGATTTTAAAATGAATTCGTTTATATACAACAATACCGGAATGCGAGGGAGGCCACGTGAGGATTGTGGGCTGATTTCTCATAATTTTTACCTGAGTCCGTTGGCCGTATGAGTTTATAGCTGGCTGTGGTTTTATAGATACTTATTTCATTCTTGAACAATAACTTGTATGTGACAATTTGTCTTTCTATTCTTTGAGGCAGCTGATGTTGACATACAAGATGACTGACTGAAAGGTTTCAGATGCATTTGAAGTCATTCATTTATTTGATAATAACATTGTATACAACTTATTAAAGAGCATAACGAAAATGTACTACTTCGGACTATAAATACACTAAACAGAACAAGCACAGACCACAGTCTTCAGACTTAGAACGGACACTGCAGTCTCAGAGCACACCTCCATAGAATGGATCTCATGGACTCGGCTGCTTGCACCTGTGGAGCACCAAAACAGTTCCCAGAGAATATCCTGCAGGACTGCCCCAGCCTCAGCAGTGTGAGAATGAAAATCTGGCCAACAGAAGCAACCCTACAAAACAAATTATAGAGAACCGGTGAATACCCCAAACGCACCGCCCTGTTTATCACACATACCGGAGTAGTCGCATAGAAGAAGTTGATCGCAGAAGAAGAAATATTTCGAACACATCAAACGACATGAGTGCCTAGATAAGATAATTTTGGAGGGAATGGTGCCTGGAAGAAGAATGAGAGGAAGACCTAGAAGATGATTGGTGCAAGATGTCATTGACGATCTGAGAATGACTGCTGCTGACGCCGGTCAACTTGAAAATAACAGCGAGTTTTTCATGAATGCTGTCATGGGAGCTAAGTTCCAGAAGGGACAAGCTACTTGATGATGATGATAAACACGGTGGCGGCTCGTGATCATTTTTTTTGGTGGGGCCAGACAGAAATTTTCTGAAATACCATGGTTTCGGTTAGGTTATATTTTAATGTATAAAATAATAAATACACGTTACACCTTATTTTGATGGGGCCCGGCCCCACTGGCCCTTAATGACGAGCCGCCACTGGATAAACATTTTAATTGTAAGTTTATATTTTCATCCTAGCCGCGAATTCTTCAGATCTTATTTAACTTGATCAGGGACTTCTTCTTCTTTACGTTCGTTCTTTACGACCAATTTTAATCACTCTTTGTGATATGTTTAATCTTTGCCAAGAACGTGGTGTAAACGTTGCACATTGGTTTGGTAAGCCCCTAAACATATAGACTTCTAAACGTTTAGGACACGTGCATCCGATTTCAGCCAAACCTCGTAAGTCGTCTCTTACGACATGCGTGGCAGGTAACAGTGGTTCTATTCTTTACATCCCAAATTTGGGCCCCTGTAACCACTCAGGCGATCAGGGACTTTATTAAGTTTATTTGTAGACGATATTTCGTCTCAATCAAGTAACACATTTTACAAAGTTGATCATTTGGTATATCATAAAATAAATCAAGTAACACATGTTACAAAGTTGATCATTTAGTATATCATAAAATAAATCAAGTGACACATGTTACAAAGTTGATCATTTAGTATATCATAAAATAAATCAAGTAACACATGTTACAAAGTTGATCATTTGGTATATCATAAAATAAATCAAGTGACACATGTTATAAAGTTGATCATTTGGTATATCATAAAATAAATCAAGTAACACATGTTACAAAGTTGATCATTTAGTATATCATAAAATAAATCAAGTAACACATGTTACAAAGTTGATCATTTAGTATATCATAAAATAAATCAAGTAACACATGTTACAAAGTTGATCATTTGGTATATCATAAAATAAATCAAGTAACACATGTTACAAAGTTGATCATTTAGTATATCATAAAATAAATCAAGTAACACATGTTACAAAGTTGATCATTTAGTATATCATAAAATAAATCAAGTAACACATGTTACAAAGTTGATCATTTAGTATATCATAAAATAAATCAAGTAACACATGTTACAATGTTGATCATTTGGTATATCATAAAATAAATCAAGTAACACATGTTACAAAGTTGATCATTTGGTATATCATAAAATAAATCAAGTAACACATTTTACAAAGTTTATCATTTAGTATATCATAAAATAAATCAAGTAACACATGTTACAAAGTTGATCATTTGGTATATCATAAAATAAATCAAGTAACACATGTTACAAAGTTGATCATTTAGTATATCATAAAATAAATCAAGTAACACATGTTACAAAGTTGATCATTTAGT
Organism: Arion vulgaris; assembly: GCA_020796225.1. Taxonomy (NCBI): domain Eukaryota; kingdom Metazoa; phylum Mollusca; class Gastropoda; order Stylommatophora; family Arionidae; genus Arion; species Arion vulgaris. The sequence goes on along the minus strand of CM036762.1, from coordinate 14,401,731 downwards.
ATATCATAAAATAAATCAAGTAACACATGTTACAAAGTTTATCATTTGGTATATCATAAAATAAATCAAGTAACACATGTTACAAAGTTGATCATTTGGTATATCATAAAATAAATCAAGTGACACATGTTACAAAGTTGATCATTTAGTATATCATAAAATAAATCAAGTAACACATGTTACAAAGTTGATCATTTGGTATATCATAAAATAAAAACTGTGGGTGTTGTCTGTAATATCGATTTTAGAACAGGAGGCAACACGTGCCTGAGGAATTTAATGGCTACATGGCTAGTGCAGTCGCCGCAAAACCGTTCAGGTTACTAATGTCCTTTATGCCCCTAACCCCGTGTATTGAACCCGTGTCTCGCCCTGTGTTACCGAAGCTCGCAAGGGGAGCCAAGATTAGTAACACCGCGACCTACAACGCATGTCGAAAGAGGCGACTGAGTTAGGCGCCTAGGAAACTACCCTAGTAAATAAAAAGCGTTGCAGAAATCGGATGTGGTGACCAATTTGTAGGCGCATAACTAGTACAACGTACAATCGCTCTTAGGGTTGAATCACATACAACTCACAAAGCGTGGGTTAACAAGTGGTTGATATGGAGCTTTCAAAGAAGAAGAACCGGGTCTCCGAGTTGGAGCCGTGCTCTAATTCATTCGGCCAGACGCTTCTCCGATAAAATTTTTGATACAAACTCTGATATGTTAACATTTATATATCTATATATCGCTCTCTCCCTCTCTCGCGATCACCGCCCAGACCGATGTACCAGATCTCCTTATAAATTCTATTCATGTGGAAATCTGATTCATGCAGCCCTAGCATTGATGTGTTTTACGTCACATCTTCAGCACCATTTGGAGCTCTGGTGCTTATCCTTTGGCGATGTGTCCGGTTTTAGCCAGCGTTTACTGGGTTCGCTCTCCGTAAGCATTTGGCTGTTCCCAGCCGACCTGCAAGGCAGCAGGTTGATCTGTTTGGGCTTACTCCCATAGCCTTTGCCTCTCCCAAGGCTCCTTGGATCTTGGATATCAGGGTAAATCCACTCATCACAAGTCTGGGGCTTGACCTTCCCCGAGATTTTTGTCAGGTTAACTCCTCAGGGACATTTAAAAAAGAAATCCTGACACTAGTATGTTGTTTATAAGTCAATTGCCTTTAACATTCAATTTTTCAGGACATCAGTGTTCTTTATTTTTCTGTCCATTGTATTCGTAGGATCTTTCTGTAGCATTTAGTTTCGATAGACTGGATTTTCCTTCTTGTTTTGTGTGTAATAGTCTATGATTCACAACCATAAGTAGCCACTGGGAAAATGCATGTTCTCAATATTTCAAATTTTAATATTTTGCTGTATATATAATATTATATATATACAGGGGCGGCTCGTCATTTAGGGCCAGTGGGGTCTGGCCCCACCAATAATCGAAAGGAATAATAACTTCCGGAATAGACAAATAATAGTAAATACTCCAAAAACCATGATTTTTCAGAAAATCTGTGTCTGACCGCACGAAAAAAACTGACCACGAGCCGCCACTGTATATATATATATATATAATGCGTGTGTGTGTGTACATATATAATTATAAAAAAAAACCAACATATTGAATGATTGGTGGTATTTGCTCACTGATACAGCTGTCGGTGGCAGAGAGGGAAAGGAAGGACGATCTGCGCAGGTTAGTATACATTGCGTTAGCAATTTGTGTACATTATATTCTTCTTCTTTTTGAACGCTCCTATCGACCACTTGTTAAACCCCTCTTCGTGATTCGTATGTTATCTGAGCCTAAGAGCGATTGCACTCTGTGGCCAATTATGAGCCTACATGTACTATTACAACCGATTTCTGCGTGCGACGGATTTTATTTACTAGGGTAGCTTCCGTAGGTCCATACCTCAGTCGCCTCTTACGACATGCCTTGTAGGTAGCAGTGTTACTATTTGTTGCTCCCCTTGCAAGCACCGGCAACACACGGGCGGAAAAATGTATTAAGGGAGCAGACTGGCTTTAGGGGCGGATGGAAGAAAAAATGTATTAAGGGAGCAGACTGGCTTTAGGGGCGGATGGAAGATAAAATGTATTAAGGGAGCAGACTGGCTTTAGGGGCGGATGGAAGAAAAAATGTATTAAGGGAGCAGACTGGCTTTAGGGGCGGATGGAAGATAAAATGTATTAAGGGAGCAGACTGGCTTTAGGGGCGGATGGAAGATAAAAGGAAAGCGGTATTTGAAAATTACACATTATTCAACAGTAACTAAGTTGCAAAGTGGTACCACTTTTTTCGATAAAAGTGGTACCAAGCAGCTTAATGGATAAAGCGTTTGTTTGTCGAATTGGACACAGGAGGGCTGTGAGTTCAATCCTACATTCGACGTTCTACACGTGAGGAATGGAATCGGCCCTCCTACCTTCTGCTCCCTAGGGTCTAGAAATGTAACGCTAAAGGTACTTTACACTTTAAGGTCTGAATATACTACGGTACGGGGCATTTAAAAAAAATCGAAGTTGCAATACTGATATCTGTACTTATAAAGGGTATACTTCTTCTTTTGTCAGCATACTGTTACCAGGTTATTAACCCGGTGTCGTGGTTTATGTATTTGTCTTGCGTTTCTCTTGTGACTTGTGTGATGGTTTTCTTAGTCCCCTCGCAGAATTCAACTATGTTATCTATCCACCTTTTCCTCGGTCTTCCTCTCGCTTTCCTTCCTGATATTCTGTTGTGGAAAGCTTCATAGGCAGTTTGGTCTGTTCGCATTCTTACCAAGTGGCCAAACCACTTCATTCTCTATTTCGCTATATAATTCAAGCACGGTCTTGTACCAACCCTTTCTTTGATGCTGTTATTTGTTACTCTGTCGATTCTTCTTCTTCTTTGTGTTCGTTCTTTACAACCAATTTTAATCACTCTTTGTGATATGTTTGATCTTTGCCAAGAACGTGTATACGTTGCACATTGGTTTGGTAGGCCCCTAAAAGCATAGACTTCTACACATTTAGGACACGTGCATCCGATTTCAGTCAAACCTCCTTAGTCGCCTCTTACGACATGCATGACAGGTAACAGTGGTTCTATTCTTTATACCCCAAATTTGGCCCCGGTAACCACTCAGGCAGTTACTCTGTCGATTCTTGTGTTGTTGGTGACTTTGCGGAGACATCTCATTTCGCATGTTTTTATTTTCTGTATATGTTTCTTATTAAATGTCCATGTTTGGCATTGGTAACATGGAGTGGGTATGAAGATGCTGTTGATCAACTGTTGTTTAGCTGTCAGTGAGATGTTTGGATGTCTAGGTAGTGGCGCTAATTGGTAAGTTATTGCATTTGCTTTCTGGACTCTATCTTTCTATCTTTCTGCCGAGTCTTCCATCCTCTGTATGTTAGAAAGAGAATACAATTTTTGAAAATGTTTGACTGACTAACATGCCAACGTTCTTCTGTTCTAGCATGATCAACTAGGAAGCAGGGAAAACGAAATACTGCTATACGGTTGTTTAGGAGATTGCAAATCGGGAAGACTAAATATTGGATGGTCTTGGAGGGCGAAAGCGGAAGATACTGTCTCTCAGAACTGCCCACTTGATCGCATGTGTGTTGTCGATGCTCTCAAGGGGAGCAAAGAATAGTATCACTGCGATCCACAAGGCATGTCGCAAGAGGCGGCTAAGTTAGGGGCCTAGGAAGCTACCTAGTAAATAAATGCGTCGCAGAAATCGGATGTGCTGGTCTACTTGTAGGAGCATAACTGGCACAACGTATAATCGCTCTTAGGCTCGGATCACATACAAATCACAAAGAATGGTTTAATAAGGGGTCGATATGGGGCGTTCGATCAAGAAGTAATAGTGGTGAATGAACTGACACTCCAGTGAAGTTGTGAACGGTGATAGTCGCCTTGGACAGGTACAGTTGGGAATGGTTCCATACAGCTTCAGATGCAGAGCAAATGAACCTAACTGATAGGTACACATACGATGAGAATGAGCTGGATATGCTTATTCGGCACGTGTGGGCGAAAGAAGACCAGTACATGATAGAAGCTGTTGATTCATTTCAACCATTCCAATGGAGATAGCTAGAGTCCAAAAAAAAGCGAAGAATACTAAGATCATGCATATTCCCAGTGACAACATGTGGGTGGGAAGCATGGACATTTAACAAAGCGGTGGGAAAAACATATATCTGGTTTTTGAATATAAGAGTTACAAATGAGTCCTCCGTATATTGTGGGCAGAGAAGAGAACAATCTAACTAGAAAAAAGTCAAAATCAAAGAAAATTATGCTACAAATAAGAATGAGAAAATTGAAGTATTTTGGATGTATAAAGATATACGAAGGGCTGGAGAAGACCGTCATGGAAGGGGGCATCGCGGTAAAGAGGAGAAGAGGAAGACCACGACGAAGATGGGTTCATGATGTAACTGATGGTTTGAGCATGACGACAACAGAGGCGGGACCGTCTGGCCTATGAGAGAGAGAGAGAGAGAGAGAGAGAGAGAGGGAGAGGGAGAGAGAGATTCTGAAAAGTGACAAAGTTCTGTTCAGGATAAGCTATATAATGATGATGATGACCGTTATACGTTACATAGGGTTTGCAAGTAATTTCTCCATATCGCTCTGTCCTAGGCAACTTGCTCAACCTCTTCCATAGAACTGAGTTTGATATTTCTTGCAACTTCTGATATACTTTAGTATCATGAATTGTTTTTATATTTTGCACACCCCTCGTGTGTACTCTTGTGATATATCGTTTTTATATCCATCTATCTAATGCCTTTTTCTGTTGTGCCTTTCAGAGTATGCAAAACCTTCTTGCAAGTACCCTGGAGTGCGTCTCATATATTTCCGACCGCCTCTTGTATTTCTTAGGTCCATTGTTTGCGTAACGCTGGAGATGGAGCGGGAATGTGATACGCATGGAGACTGGCTCTGACACGAAAACTGCACTGAGATGGACCCCAGAGGGTAAACGAAAACGTGGAAGACCCAAGACAACCTGGAGGAGAACGATAGAGCAAGAACTGAAAGAAATGAATCATAGCTGGAACACAATACAGAGGAAGGACATGAATAGAAAAGAATAGTGTGCGTTTGTTGCTGCCCTAAACGCCAAGGGTGTAACCGGCTAAAGAGAGAGATTGTTTGCGTGGGTGCCCTTTCGCTTTGAAACCATTGTAACTGAATAGTAGTGCTGGTTATGGTGTACTGTTGGATGGTAAACGTTTTACGTGCCCGAACCATTTAGTGTGTTGTTTCTTAATATCCTTTAGCACTGGTGTTCTTCTAACCAAGTCTAAAATAGTCTCGTTTTTTTTTGGTATCGTATCTCTCCTCGCTACTCCTGCTACTTTTCGCTGATATTTTATCTCTATTGTTGTAATTTCCCATTTCCTTTTCGTTTGCTTCAAGTGTTCAATTGTGGCACTGACATCACACAGTTGGAATTAAGATCGTATTGTGTAAGGCTTGTTCTTAGTCTTTTGTCTTTTGCTTCAAGTGTTCAATTGTGACACTGACATCATACAGTTGGAATGAAGATCGTATTGTGTAAGGATTGTTCTTCGTCTTTTGCTTCAAGTGTTCAATTGTGACACTGACATCACACAGTTGGAATGAAGATCGTATTGTGTAAGGCTTGTTCTTCGTCTTTTGTCTTTTCTCCAATCCTGTTCTGTCTGATATCGCCAGGAAAAGATGAGATTTTTGGAACTGAAATTTGTGTTCGTTTCATAAATAGTTTTACCCCGCCTCTTAGTTCTGTGGTCCACCATATCGGAGCTGTTAATAAGATACGGCTAGATTTGCGTGTAAATATACATGTTTGCAATATAATCTATGTTTGATTTTGTCGATACTTTCGTTGTGTATATATTTTAAACATGTTTTATGCGTGCTCTTGCAATGTATATAATTTTACTCCCTACAGACACGCCTATGAGATTAGCTTGCTGTTGAAGATGCTCGTGCGACGGAAAAAGCAGTTTGCTAACAAGTGCAAAGAAGAAGAGAAAAAGGTCATGTCGATTCTCAAAGGCCTTGACGTTGATTTGAAAAAATGCAGGGTATTTGAATTTAGTATGATATTGTCGTGCTATGTTCTTCACCCCTTACATTGTAACTACATTGTCAGTGTTTGATAATATTTCAATCTCAATGCCAGTTATTTGTATTATTTCAAAATATATATGAGACTGCAGTAAAACTATTTGATTGGCAAAACACGTAATCACAAAGTACTGTAGTTTTATAAATTACAAAAACAATGACAAAATACAGCAACGTTTCGACCAACAAGGCATTTATCAAGCAAACGAACAACAGGAGTGACAAATTTTAAAAAAACAAATGGACGACCAAAAACAAACGTTTCTAATGAAAATCTGGAAATAAAAACGAAAATCAGGGAATAAAAACGAATAATGAAATAATTGTAACACAAAAACACACATAAAAACTAGAAATAGAACGGAAGAGAAACAATGAAAAATCTAGTAAATATATAACTTGAATACATGCAACATATACCCATATAGATTACAAGGCATGGGAAGAGAAAGTACTAAGAAGCATAAGAATGTAATACGTTGAGCCCACGTGGTCGCAAGGTACCATACAAAGAAATCAACCGCTTCTCCAGATCAAATCGACTGCGATCATCCGAGGAACATGATCGGATGGCTGTGACCTGGACATCATGAGCTCCTAAATGGACAGTATCATTGAAATGGGTGACTACAGAGGTCACATAACATTGGCGTATGGCGTATGGCGTATGTATTATTTCAACAACTTCTCCAAAAAAGATGATATTCGTTGACTATGTTTTTGAAGTGTCATTTATCCATAAACCATATTTCTTCTTCTTCAGCGACCTCTGGTCATGCACTTAGTTTACTGTGGACCACAAACTGGACAGTAAGCTTCAGGTCTGTCAGGTTTCCCAAAAGCTTAGTTTTTAGGTCGACTGGGTGTGGCCACATGTTTCTTCTCAGCTCACCCAGGAGAGGACAGTCTTGCAGGATATGCTTCGGTGTCTGTTCCACCTGTTGACACTGGCAGAGAGGTGTTTGACTTATTCTAGTCTATGCCGCGTGCCCAGCGTGTTCGTAGCGCCTTGGACTGTGGGTGACTAGCCCTCTGTGTGTACGGGTTCAATTCCGTGGGCAGGCAGAAAAGCCACAGATTCCCCAGATTTACGGTGTTCGTGGCACCGAACCGAAGGGTTACGATGTCCATGGCACCGAGCCGAAGAGCTGAAAAAGCTCAAGTGCTTCTGGATCGGAAAAAAAAAAAAAAATTCCTAGTCTATGTGTATGTTGAGTATTTCAGTGTCCGTTCATCAAGTAGCTTGTCCTGAGTAGAACTTTGCCACATTAAGTTGAGTATTTCAGTGTCCGTTCATCAAGTAGCTTGTCCTGAGTAGAACTTTGCCACATTATGTTGAGTATTTCAGTGTCCGTTCATCAAGTAGCTTGTCCTGAGTAGAACTTTGCCACATTAAGTTGAGTATTTCAGTGTCCGTTCATCAAGTAGCTTGTCCTGAGTAGAACTTTGCCACATTATGTTGAGTATTTCAGTGTCCGTTCATCAAGTAGCTTGTCCTGAGTAGAACTTTGCCACATTATGTTGAGTATTTCAGTGTCCGTTCATCAAGTAGCTTGTCCTGAGTAGAACTTTGCCACATTATGTTGAGTATTTCAGTGTCCGTTCATCAAGTAGCTTGTCCTGAGTAGAACTTTGCCACATTATGTTGAGTATTTCAGTGTCCGTTCATCAAGTAGCTTGTCCTGAGTAGAACTTTGCCACATTATGTTGAGTATTTCAGTGTCCGTTCATCAAGTAGCTTGTCCTGAGTAGAACTTTGCCACATTATGTTGAGTATTTCAGTGTCCGTTCATCAAGTAGCTTGTCCTGAGTAGAACTTTGCCACATTATGTTGAGTATTTCAGTGTCCGTTCATCAAGTAGCTTGTCCTGAGTAGAACTTTGCCACATTATGTTGAGTATTTCAGTGTCCGTTCATCAAGTAGCTTGTCCTGAGTAGAACTTTGCCACATTAAGTTGAGTATTTCAGTGTCCGTTCATCAAGTAGCAAAGTCCTGAGTAGAACTTTGCCACATTATGTTGAGTATTTCAGTGTCCGTTCATCAAGTAGCTTGTCCTGAGTAGAACTTTGCCACATTATATTGAGTATTTCAGTGTCCGTTCATCAAGTAGCTTGTCCTGAGTAGAACTTTGCCACATTATGTTGAGTATTTCAGTGTCCGTTCATCAAGTAGCTTGTCCTGAGTAGAACTTTGCCACATTATGTTGAGTATTTCAGTGTCCGTTCATCAAGTAGCAAAGTCCTGAGTAGAACTTTGCCACATTATGTTGAGTATTTCAGTGTCCGTTCATCAAGTAGCTTGTCCTGAGTAGAACTTTGCCACATTATGTTGAGTATTTCAGTGTCCGTTCATCAAGTAGCTTGTCCTGAGTAGAACTTTGCCACATTATGTTGAGTATTTCAGTGTCCGTTCATCAAGTAGCAACGTCCTGAGTAGAACTTTGCCACATTATGTTGAGTATTTCAGTGTCCGTTCATCAAGTAGCTTGTCCTGAGTAGAACTTTGCCACATTATGTTGAGTATTTCAGTGTCCGTTCATCAAGTAGCTTGTCCTGAGTAGAACTTTGCCACATTATGTTGAGTATTTCAGTGTCCGTTCATCAAGTAGCTTGTCCTGAGTAGAACTTTGCCACATTATGTTGAGTATTTCAGTGTCCGTTCATCAAGTAGCAAAGTCCTGAGTAGAACTTTGCCACATTATGTTGAGTATTTCAGTGTCCGTTCATCAAGTAGCTTGTCCTGAGTAGAACTTTGCCACATTATGTTGAGTATTTCAGTGTCCGTTCATCACGTAGCTTGTCCTGAGTAGAACTTTGCCACATTATGTTGAGTATTTCAGTGTCCGTTCATCAAGTAGCAAAGTCCTGAGTAGAACTTTGCCACATTATGTTGAGTATTTCAGTGTCCGTTCATCAAGTAGCTTGTCCTGAGTAGAACTTTGCCACATTATGTTGAGTATTTCAGTGTCCGTTCATCAAGTAGCTTGTCCTGAGTAGAACTTTGCCACATTATGTTGAGTATTTCAGTGTCCGTTCATCAAGTAGCTTGTCCTGAGTAGAACTTTGCCACATTATGTTGAGTATTTCAGTGTCCGTTCATCAAGTAGCAAAGTCCTGAGTAGAACTTTGCCACATTATGTTGAGTATTTCAGTGTCCGTTCATCAAGTAGCTTGTCCTGAGTAGAACTTTGCCACATTATGTTGAGTATTTCAGTGTCCGTTCATCAAGTAGCAAAGTCCTGAGTAGAACTTTGCCACATTATGTTGAGTATTTCAGTGTCCGTTCATCAAGTAGCTTGTCCTGAGTAGAACTTTGCCACATTATGTTGAGTATTTCAGTGTCCGTTCATCAAGTAGCAAAGTCCTGAGTAGAACTTTGCCACATTATGTTGAGTATTTCAGTGTCCGTTCATCAAGTAGCTTGTCCTGAGTAGAACTTTGCCACATTATGTTGAGTATTTCAGTGTCCGTTCATCAAGTAGCTTGTCCTGAGTAGAACTTTGCCACATTATGTTGAGTATTTCAGTGTCCGTTCATCAAGTAGCTTGTCCTGAGTAGAACTTTGCCACATTAAGTTGAGTATTTCAGTGTCCGTTCATCAAGTAGCAAAGTCCTGAGTAGAACTTTGCCACATTATGTTGAGTATTTCAGTGTCCGTTCATCAAGTAGCTTGTCCTGAGTAGAACTTTGCCACATTATGTTGAGTATTTCAGTGTCCGTTCATCAAGTAGCAAAGTCCTGAGTAGAACTTTGCCACATTATGTTGAGTATTTCAGTGTCCGTTCATCAAGTAGCTTGTCCTGAGTAGAACTTTGCCACATTATGTTGAGTATTTCAGTGTCCGTTCATCAAGTAGCTTGTCCTGAGTAGAACTTTGCCACATTATGTTGAGTATTTCAGTGTCCGTTCATCAAGTAGCTTGTCCTGAGTAGAACTTTGCCACATTATGTTGAGTATTTCAGTGTCCGTTCATCAAGTAGCAAAGTCCTGAGTAGAACTTTGCCACATTATGTTGAGTATTTCAGTGTCCGTTCATCAAGTAGCTTGTCCTGAGTAGAACTTTGCCACATTATGTTGAGTATTTCAGTGTCCGTTCATCAAGTAGCAAAGTCCTGAGTAGAACTTTGCCACATTATGTTGAGTATTTCAGTGTCCGTTCATCAAGTAGCTTGTCCTGAGTAGAACTTTGCCACATTATGTTGAGTATTTCAGTGTCCGTTCATCAAGTAGCAAAGTCCTGAGTAGAACTTTGCCACATTATGTTGAGTATTTCAGTGTCCGTTCATCAAGTAGCTTGTCCTGAGTAGAACTTTGCCACATTATGTTGAGTATTTCAGTGTCCGTTCATCAAGTAGCTTGTCCTGAGTAGAACTTTGCCACATTATGTTGAGTATTTCAGTGTCCGTTCATCAAGTAGCTTGTCCTGAGTAGAACTTTACCACATTAAGTTGAGTATTTCAGTGTCCGTTCATCAAGTAGCTTGTCCTGAGTAGAACTTTGCCACATTATGTTGAGTATTTCAGTGTCCGTTCATCAAGTAGCTTGTCCTGAGTAGAACTTTGCCACATTAAGTTGAGTATTTCAGTGTCCGTTCATCAAGTAGCTTGTCCTGAGTAGAACTTTGCCACATTATGTTGAGTATTTCAGTGTCCGTTCATCAAGTAGCTTGTCCTGAGTAGAACTTTGCCACATTAAGTTGAGTATTTCAGTGTCCGTTCATCAAGTAGCTTGTCCTGAGTAGAACTTTGCCACATTATGTTGAGTATTTCAGTGTCCGTTCATCAAGTAGCTTGTCCTGAGTAGAACTTTGCCACATTATGTTGAGTATTTCAGTGTCCGTTCATCAAGTAGCTTGTCCTGAGTAGAACTTTGCCACATTAAGTTGAGTATTTCAGTGTCCGTTCATCAAGTAGCTTGTCCTGAGTAGAACTTTGCCACATTAAGTTGAGTATTTCAGTGTCCGTTCATCAAGTAGCTTGTCCTGAGTAGAACTTTGCCACATTATGTTGAGTATTTCAGTGTCCGTTCATCAAGTAGCTTGTCCTGAGTAGAACTTTGCCACATTATGTTGAGTATTTCAGTGTCCGTTCATCAAGTAGCTTGTCCTGAGTAGAACTTTGCCACATTATGTTGAGTATTTCAGTGTCCGTTCATCAAGTAGCTTGTCCTGAGTAGAACTTTGCCACATTATGTTGAGTATTTCAGTGTCCGTTCATCAAGTAGCTTGTCCTGAGTAGAACTTTGCCACATTATGTTGAGTATTTCAGTGTCCGTTCATCAAGTAGCAAAGTCCTGAGTAGAACTTTGCCACATTAAGTTGAGTATTTCAGTGTCCGTTCATCAAGTAGCTTGTCCTGAGTAGAACTTTGCCACATTATGTTGAGTATTTCAGTGTCCGTTCATCAAGTAGCTTGTCCTGAGTAGAACTTTGCCACATTATGTTGAGTATTTCAGTGTCCGTTCATCAAGTAGCAAAGTCCTGAGTAGAACTTTGCCACATTAAGAGTCCTTTGGAATTTCTCTCTCTCTCTCCTCTCGTAGGCCAGATGTCCCGCCTCTGCAGCCGTCATGCTCAAACCATCAGTTACATCGCGAATCCATCTTTTCCGTGGTCTTCCTCTTCTCCTCTTTGCCGGGATGCATTCGTCTATGATGGTCTTCTCCAGCCCTTCGTGCCTCTTTATCTGTCTAAAATACTTCAATGTTCTCATTCTTATTTGTAGCATCAGCCAATTTTCTTTGATTTTGAGTTCCCTCTGGACAGATAGATTTGTTCTCTTCTCTGTCCATGATATACGGAGGACTCTTCTATAACATTCTGCACTGTCCGTTAGGTAGGCGCATATAATGACCTGGTCTGTTCCCCTTATTTCTTTGAAGAAGTCTTTTCTACAAACAAGCCTTATTTTAAACACACATTTAATAATTGCTAGCAGAGAAGTGACAGAACGAGACTGAAATAATATCATGTCTTATGCAAGTCTAATGTGCTATTTTTCTGAGTGTCTAGTTGGCTGAATTTTGAAAGGGATGAGAAAAGGATGAGAAAATGCAAAGGTCAGTTTTTCAAGTTCTCTAAGCGTTCACGGTTTTACCCCATGGTTTTATACGTGTGAGCGTCTGTAACGTAAGGTGGGACTCTGGTCTGGAAACCTTTTTCGTTGCTTTCATATTAATGTAGAATTTGTATAACAATTTGGAGAGATTATGACTTAAAAGAGTCGAAAAAGTTTATTTTTCAAAAATATGTCAACGTGTTGCCATGGAAACAATGTGGGCGTCTGTAGCATAAGTGGTAGTGAGCTCGAGCACAATCCAAGCGTACCTGGTTTCAACAACCGCGGCAGGCAGTTTGGAAGCAAATTTGATTCCGTGGAATTTTTTACGAAAGATAAAAATATACCTCATCGCTCAAAAAGCAGTGGCAAACTACTGAACGTATAAGTGGTGCCTAGAAAATCAATGACTCATTTACTGTTGTTGATGGCTAAGTCATGTAAATGATATGCCACGATTTTCATTTCATTCATTATAAGTGAATACAACTATCTCAGAGAGCCGCTGTAGCGTAGTTGTTAGTGAACGCGCTTCGCAAGGCTGGTGGTCTGGTCCCGCAATGCGCGTGGAATTTTTCCCGACCACGACGGCTCTCATGTCGACCCAGCCTCAATTGGGTACCAGACATGCTCTGGGAAAGTAAAGGCGGCCGGCATGATGCTGACCACATCACCCATCGTGTGCCGAAGGTCAATTAAAAATACAGGTCTAATACTGTATTGACCTATATACCACGAGGTATGAAAGGGTTCATTTACTTTTTTACTTTTCACAACTATCTCAGAGCTGAGATTGGACTATGACACTGAAGCTAACATCAATATATTTCGCTAACTTTCTTGATTAACTCGTTGAGCTTGTCATTCTTATTCAGAAGGCTCAACTCTACTGCTCATGGGCCGATGAACGAAATGAAAATCATGGCATATCCTTTATAGAACATCGCCATCAACCACAGTAAACTAGTAGTCGATTTTCTTGGCAGCAATTATACGTGCAGTAATTTGTCATTGCTTTCTGAACGGATCGATGAGTCGGTGGGTCGATGACGTAAGTAAAATATTCTGGACTTGCTCAGCAAGTACCGCTCCTGTGCCGATGACAAAAGAGAAAAATTATGTGCTGGCTCAAATGCATTGTTCCTGTACCAATGACAGAAATTAAATATACTGTATTGGCTCCATTGTATGGCTCCTATACCGATGACGGAATAGTGAAATATACTGTACTGGCTCAATAAGTACTGTTCCTGTACCGATGACGAAAGCAAGTTATACAGGGTGTTCAAGATAAAAGCAGCCTGTGAATGGAGCTAATCTGGTATATATGTATGAAAATGAGTAGGTTCAGTTATGACGTAGTATAGGTCAAGGTTGTGTGACGGTATATAATTGTAGTGCGGGAAGGGGAGATGAACAAATGTGACGTAGGACGAGCCAGTCAGAACCGGTTTAAATAGTAAATAAACACCACTCACTGTGTAACTACGCAGGATACTCCATTTGAGATGGTATGACAAGACCACAAACAGAGAACTGTGGGATAGGGCAGGACAACGGCAGGTGGAACAGGAGATAATGAGCAGAAGGTGGCGATGGATAGGACACACACTGAGGAAACCCTGACAGCATCAGGGAGACAGGCTCTCCGATGGAACCCCCAGGGCAATAGAAGTGAAGACCCAGAAACACCTGGAGACGGGAGTTAGAGATGGAACACAAAAAAACGGGGAGAGAGTGGCGAGATTTGGAAAAGATGGCCTTGGATAGGCGGGCTTGGAAGGCCTTGGTTGCGGAACTATGCTTCCCTAGGGCCGAAAGGGTGAAGAGACTGTGTAACTGGCAACTTTCGATTTGTCAATGGGGCTGCAATTATCTTGAACACCCTAGGCTTTCATTGTGCCTTTACAGTACAATTGACAGTACTGAAAAAAATAGTTGCTCAACTGTATCGTTCCTGCATTTAATTTTAGTAGTGAGGGCGCCCAGTATGGCGCTAACTGAATGATTTTTGCGTGAAGGGATGCATTCCTTGTTATCAGTGTCCTCCTCCCTCCCATACATACGGGCCTTCTCCGGCTACAGAGGTTCTCCTGCAGCTGTTTCAGTAACAGTTTTTTTTAACAGTTGGTGTCGCCGGTCTCACGCTCAGTCTTTCACTAGACGTCTTTAACTACATGCTAGGCCCGTCTGCCCAGCGTGTTCATAGCGCGTTGGACTACGGGTGACTATTCCTCTGTGTGTGCGGGTTCAATACCGCGGGATGGCAGAAAAAGCCACAGATTCCCCAGATTTACGGTGTTCGTGGCACCGAACCGAAGGGTTACGATGTCCATGGCACCGAGCCGAAAAGCTGAAAAGAGCTGAAAAGCTCAAGTGCTTCTGGATCGGAAAAAAAAAAAAAACTACATGCTAGAGAGTTGTTCTATTGTTAACTACCCTAGAAGCCTCCTGTAATCTCCACTCTCTCAGTAATCTCCACTCTCTCAGTAACTTCCACTCTCTCAGTAACCTCCACTCTCTCAGTAATTTCCACTCTCTCAGTAATCTCCACATGTGCAGTAAGCTCCACTCTCTCAGTTATCTTCCTTAGTACAGTAATATCCAATCTCTCAGTAATCTCCAGTCTCTCAATATTATCCACTCTCTCAGTAATCTCCACTCTCTCAGTAATCTCCACTCTCTCAGTAATCTCCACATGTGCAGTAAGCTCCACTCTCTCAGTCATCTTCCTTAGTACAGTAATATCCAATCTCTCAGTAATCTCCAGTCTCTCAATATTCTCCACTCTCTCAGTTATCTCCACTCTCTCTCTCGAGAACCTCCACTATCTCAGTAATCTCCAGTCTCTCAATAATCTCCACTCTCTCAGTTATCTCCAGTCTCTCAATATTCTCCACTCTCTCAGTTATCTCCACTCTCTCGAGAACCTCCACTATCTCAGTAATCTCATCCCTTTCAGTAATATCCGCTATATCTGTAATTTCTGCTCTCTGTGTAATCTTCACTCTCTCAGTAATCTCCACTCTCTCAGTAATCTCCACTCTCTCAGTAATCTCCACTCTCTCAGTAATCTCCACTCTCTCAGTAATCTCCACTCTCTCAGTAATCTCCACTATCTCAGTAATCTCCACTGTCTCAGTAATCTCCACTCTCTCAGTAATCTCCACTCTCTCAGTAATCTCAACTGTCTCAGTAATCTCCACTCTCTCAGTAATCTCAACCCTCTCTGTAATCTTCACTATATGAGTAATCTCTACTCTCTCAGTAATCTCCATCTCTTTTCTCTCTCTCTCTCTCTCTCACTCAAATCCTCTTTTCTTCAAAACCATTTCGAGTTTTCCCAATGCTCGTTTGCTCTATGGTGTCCATCTCAATGCTGTAGTTTTCCACATGTTCGTTTGCTCTATGGTGTTCATCTCAGTGATCTAGTTTTCCACATGTTCGTTTGCTCTATGGTGTTCATCTCAGTGATGTAGTTTTCCACATGTTCGTTTGCTCTATGGTGTTCATCTCAGTGATGTAGTTTTCCACATGTTCGTTTGCTCTATGGTGTTCATCTCAGTGATGTAGTTTTCCACATGTTCGTTTGCTCTATGGTGTTCATCTCAGTGATGTAGTTTTCCACATGTTCGTTTGCTCTATGGTGTTCATCTCAGTGATGTAGTTTTCCACATATTCGTTTGCTCTATGGTGTTCATCTCAGTGATGTAGTTTTCCACATGTTCGTTTGCTCTATGGTGTTCATCTCAGTGATGTAGTTTTCCACATGTTCGTTTGCTCTATGGTGTTCATCTCAGTGATGTAGTTTTCCACATATTCGTTTGCTCTATGGTGTTCATCTCAGTGATGTAGTTTTCCACATGTTCGTTTGCTCTATGGTGTTCATCTCAGTGATGTAGTTTTCCACATATTCGTTTGCTCTATGGTGTTCATCTCAGTGATGTAGTTTTCCACATGTTCGTTTGCTCTATGGTGTTCATCTTAGTGCTGTAGTTTTCGTGACAAAGTTAGTCTCCTTGTGAATCACATATCCGATCCAGTTTCAGCGTCTCTTTATGACGATGAGGTTCACATTCTCTTGCTAACAATGTGTAAGCAGTTCTTAGCTAAAATATAGTTTTTGGCCTGAATAGGCATACGATCTTTCGTAGACAATTTGTAAGGAAAGTTTGAACATATCTTGTTCTGTCATTCTCCCCTATTCTGATCCGTAAAGTTACCACACAGCTGTGGTATATATTACTTAGAGCACATATCCATCTATTTGTCATATTTACTTCCGTGAAACGATGAAAATGCAAAAATAATAATACTAACATCGATATTGGTAGAAGGGAATTATGAAAGTGTGATGATGATAGTGAATTGATGATAATGAGATAATGATAACTTATTGATGAAAATGCTAATATCATCAATAAATAAATGATGATAATGACTCTCAGTGGATGCTTCACAAGATACAAAAGGGCATGTTTTGGTATGAGTGGATGTCGTCTATAGAAGTTTCTAACCTCCAGAGATTTACGTGGATCTACTGTCCTGGACATGCGGATGTTCCCGGCAATGAGAGAGCAGACAGGCTTGCATCAACAGCATCGATTGTGTGGGGAGATCAAGAGGAATAACGAGAATGTTCTTCGGTCTCTTCACGACTGCCTGTTGGATGAGGACATTAAAATAGAAGTTGAATCGATCCAGAGATTTAAACAGTTTGAAGTTACCCGTTGTACGAGTAGAACTGGATGCATGATCGACAGAGCGAGCTACGGAACCACCAGTATGCATACTCATTAATACCTGTTGGGAAGACTGGGAAGTCTGCCCAGAGTGAAATGACGTCAGCTTAATTAACTAATAAATAATAACCAATGCTAATAGTATTATTTTTATGAGAGAGACAAGAAATATCGGTCTCAGTTTCATGGAGGAGATTGATCGAGTTGCCCAGGATAGAGCGGTATAGAGAAATTGCTTGCAGGCCAAATGTAATATATAACGTTACGAGATGAACTATTATTATTATTATTATTATAGTATTATAACTTGTTCATTTTTTGTCCACAAATAAGAGTTTTGATACAAATCTTAAGGAAAATTTCTATAAAAGTACCGGTTACACATTGGTAGAGTTTGAAAACATGTAAGTATCAACCGTTGGTTATTTGGTTTGTACCCTCTACATATAACACACATGCTGTTGTAGGTGTGTTACTGTTCTCTTGGATGGTGGGCTGTTTGTAGGTTTCATATTTAGCACGCATTGCTGTTGTAGGTATGTTACTGTTCTCTTGGATGTTGTGCTGTTTGTAGGTTTATTACTTAGTACGCATTGCTGTGGTAGGTGTGTTACTGTGCTCTTGGATGTTGTGCTGTTTGTAGGTTTCATGTTTAGCACACATGCTGTTGTAGGTGTGTTACTGTGCTCTTGGATGTTGTGCTGTTTGTAGGTTTCATATTTAGCACGCATTGCTGTGGTAGGTATGTTACTGTTCTCTTGGATGGTGGGCTGCTTGTAGGTTTCATATTTAGCACACATGCTGTTGTAGGTATGTTGTTCTGCTCTTGGATGTTGTAATATGTGTGATAGACGGGGATAAGTGTGTGCTATAGACACACTGTGTGTTTCATTGTTTTCAGTTCTATGTGTTGAAAGTTGGTAAATAGGATAATTGTAAATAAGACAAGGATCAGAGAAATCACATTCCTTGTTGTCACTGAGCACGCAGGAGTCAGGGGTAGTGAACGAGCTGATAGATTGGCTGGCATAACTACGATATCAGAAGGAACTGCAATGGACCGAAATGACATTTTTAACGCATTGGGAGAGTCTTTCGGAGCAGAGGTGTTTCAGGGGTGTGAACCCCACTCACTGACCAGATTGTGAGAGATGGGTGTCGATACTGGTACAGCCCGAAAAGAACGACATACCAAATATGCAAAGAGATTGATTAATCAACATCGAACTGGCATGTTGGCCCGCTAGAAACTGCTCGATTTATTGAGGCGGAGATTGGAGCACATATGGACGTGTCCGGAGTTCTATGATGATAGTCCTACTATAACTGATAACTACTGTTTCGTTGTTATCAGATCGATGTGTTGTGAAGTTTGTATGGTAACATATAGTATAGTATGTAATAGCCATACACATATGTAACACTAGTTTATAGAGAAGAAATAAGAGCGTTGAGAACACGCATTTATAGATGAATCGAGCAATGACAACACGACATTTATAGATCAATCGAGCCTTGACAACACGACTTTTCAAGAAAATGACTTGGCTGTACACACCTGGACATGCTGGAGTTCAGGGTAACGAGCGTGCTGACTATATTGCAAACAATGCCCCAACTCAAGCGGGCAAAAGCATGGACAGAGCCGATATCATCAATGCGATACGCTCTCATTTATGTGACATGAGCAAGTCTCATACACTGAAACCTGTTCGAGAATTAGGCATTAAGTATGGACATGCCAGACACTGTCGTCTTCGTGGTAGTGAGAAAAGATATACTAATCATCTTCTCATGAGTACGATGAGCAAATGGACTTTGGGATGGCTGCTGCAGCGGAGGACGGAGCACGAATGGGAATACCCAATCTGCCATGACGTCGATCGCATAACATAACATAACAATCAATCAAGTACCATGCTTGCCGGCTTAAGCGATCGTGGTTCTTTCAAACCCCCACTCCCCCCCTCTCTCTCGCTCTCTCTCTCTCTCTCACTCTGGAACCATTTACCAGTTCTGACATCGATTTCTTGTTAAACCACGATGTCAAACTATTCAACATCATCTCCATCTACCTTCCATGATCTCTCCTTCCTTGTATTTTACCTTTTTTTATCAAATGTTGAAGACCTCCTCTTCGCATGTTATGTTCTAAAAACATTGATTGTCTTATTCATATTCTTTTGCTCAAGTCTCGGTTTTTGTGCGAAAGTCTCTTCTAAAACAACATCATTTGATCTTTTTTCCTCTCAATTTCTATGGAAATGTCCACATATTTCTGTAAAATCACATCTCTGTTGCTTCCAGCTTCTTCTTCTTCGAACGCTCCATATCGACCACTTGTTAACCTCTTTTGTAATTTGTATGTGATCCGAGCTCAAGAGCGATTGTACGTTGTGCCAGTTATGCGCCTGCAAGTAGGCCAGCAAGCACATCATATTTCTGCGATGCTTTTATTTTCTAGGTATCTTCCTTAGGCCCCTACCTCAGTCGCCTCTTACGACATGCCTTGTAAATCGCAGTGTTACTATTCTTTGCTCCCCTTGAGAGACCGGGCAACACAGGGGGCGATTTTTTGGGGTTTGTTTTCTCGTTAGTCACTATTCGCTGCAACCCATTCTTATAGATAACCAAAGAGAATATTTGACAACGTTAGTTTTGAGTCTAGTTCAGTACGCCTGTCTGTCTGTTCATTCAAACCAGTGTCTCGGCATGTCTATCAAGTCGTCAAACTTCGTCAAAACTCACGCAATAAGGTTGACCTCTGAGATAACAGAGGCAACGAAAGACACTGTTTATGAAGCGCACACAAAAGCCCGTTCTAGAAATCTCTTCTTACCCTGAAGCTGTGAGGCGAATTCGGACTGGAGAAAAGAGAGAAAGACAAAGTGCATAGAGGCTCGCTCCTGTTGACTCCTTTTTCGACCTGACGCTGAAAGGCAAAACAGGATTAGAGAATAGATAGATAGAGTTTTGAAAGTCTATTCAAGAGATTTTACAGCAGACTATTTTTAAGACTATGCAATAAATATCACAACTTCTCTTGACATACTCTAACAAGTGTGACAGATTTTGATCGATAAATATCAGACTAAATAAGATGCACTGGTTCTAGTGGTTAGTCACTGTGGGACAGAATACTTGACTGATCAGGTCTTTGTGGCTAAGTGGTTAAACCCTCTGCATTGTGATTCGAGGGTCGTGGGTTCGAGTCCGGACCGCGCCGTTTTGTTCACGAGTGCAGTTTTTTCCAGAGACTCCTAGGGTTGTTGCTGGAGCTACGAGGTTCGTGCTTTGTGCAATACTCTCGGCAGGTGGCGTGCCATTTCTGCGGAGAGGACCGAGCCATATGGGGTAAAACCCGGTGCAATGAAGTCAATCCTTCGGCTTTAAAAAACTTTAAACTTGCCTTCCATCACGGACATGCTCATCAGTAGAAGACATAGATGGCTAGGACATACGAGAAGAATGGACAATTGCCGCATATCAAAACAAATGTTCTGTGAACTTTCGGAGGGAAAGAAGTACCAAGTCAGACCACTGTTCAGATATAAGGATGTCAATGTGTAACTTTTCTATTGGTATCACCAGCAGATGAGAAAAAAACTAACCGATGACCCAGTTATGTGGACAACAATATTACGCAAAGATGCAGAATCTTTGAAAAGAGACTTAGGGATGAGCTGAAAGACAAGAGAGACAAGCCAAAACTCAGAAGTTATTAAAGTAAAACACTTGCCAATTGACCGTCGCAAAGACGAAAAAGGCTATATACAGGGTACCAAGGTAGATATACTGACGACGTTCTAGACATACAGAGACACTCGTGCGAATGCACAGACAGACAGGCGTACCGAACTAGACTCACAAGACCTCAGCAAAACAGACTAGGTCATTATATTTTTGCACCTACCCACAAGACACTGCAGACTCAACAGACACTTACAAAGACTAGGAATATGTCAAACACCTCTTTGCCAGTGTCAACAGGCGGAACAGACACCGAAGCATGTCCTGCAAGATTGTCTTCTCCTGTGTGAGCTAAGAAGCAACATGTGGCCACACCCAATTGGCCCTGAAAAACTAAACTTTAAGGAAACCTGACAGACCTGAAGCTGACTGCCCAGTTTGTGGTCTCCAGCAGACTAAGCGCATGACCAGAGGTAGCTGAAAATGAAGAAAGAAGAAGAACAAGAAGAAGTGGGAGAAGAAGAAGAAGCAGAAGAAGTGGGAGAAGAAGAAGAAGAAGCAGAAGAATGAGAAGAACAAGTCTGCTTCTTCTGCTTCTTCTGCTTATATAGAAGAACTAGACTTGACATAAGCACATCATACCATAGTTCCCTTATAACGAGAAACAGTGGCGGCTCGTCATTAAGAGCCGCTGGAGCCGGGCCCCACCAAAGAGAATGTGTAAAGTGTATTTATTATTTTATAAATTAAAGCATAACAACCCAAAAACATGATTTTTCCGAAAAAATATATGTCTGGCCCCACCAACAAAAATAATCACGAGCCGCCACTGACGAGAAACAATTATGTGTTACTAAACAAGTTCCTGTTAATAACAACAGGGCACAAGAAATGGTGCGCCATAAAG
This sequence comes from Arion vulgaris, assembly GCA_020796225.1. Classification (NCBI taxonomy): domain Eukaryota; kingdom Metazoa; phylum Mollusca; class Gastropoda; order Stylommatophora; family Arionidae; genus Arion; species Arion vulgaris. The sequence goes on along the minus strand of CM036762.1, from coordinate 14,380,214 downwards.
AAGAAATGTCAGATAGTGATACATCTTCCTATAGTGCTAAACAGCTGACATACCAACAGATTACTCAATTCTTGGATCAACAGGGTGAAAAAGATATTGAGAGATCACGTGAGTTTCGAAGACAGACAGCAGTATCTACTAGTAACAAGGCTTCAGTGTGAAGTAGTATCACGTTAGACGTGGCAACTTGCCAACTTCTTCTTCTCCTCCATATCGACCACTTGTTAACCACTGTGTGTGATGTGTATGTGATCTGGGCCTAAGAGCGATTGTATGTTATGCCAGTTATGCGCCTACAAGTAGGCCAGCACATCCGATTTAAATTTGTATTTATGTAAGGTAGCTTCCTTTGGTCCTACATCAGTCGCCTCTTACGACATGCCTTGTAGGTCGTGGTGGTACTATTCTTTGCTTCCCTTTCAGGCCTCGGTACCACACAGGCGAACTTGTTAACTGAATGCTGAGATGGAAAAAAAAGTTTATGACAAGGACGAGATTGGCAGCAGTTAAGTGTGTGTATGGTGTAAGTAACTTGTCTTAATTTTTTCATTCCGTAATATTTGTATTTACCTTCGGACGCATTTATATTGCAATGTATACTGAATTAGCAAGTATATCGACTTTTCGTCATATTCACTGTTTCTGTCAGCCAGTATATCGACTTGGGAGGAGGAATGGGTTAATCAGTGAGATACAACCGGACCGTTTTGGTCAATAATTATTTTATTTATTTGAAGTTATAAACAGAAATTGTGCAGGTTGTACGCAAGAGCAACGACTAAAAATATTAATTAAGAGCTACATATTTAAAAAAAAATACAATGTATCGTAGCTTGTTATCAGATCTTGAGATATGAAGCGCTTGTTTCTTCACATCTCGATGCCCTAGTGTGCTGGAGGTAGGAGAACCATTCATTTTCTCACGTATTGTGCGTAGAGTTTGAGATTGCACCTACAACGCTATTGTGTCCGAGTTAAAACTTCTTCGATAGAACTAGGCACTTGATCTCACCTACGTTGAGATCAGGAATCTCTGGAAAATATATCGCGATGGCTCCACGAGGCAACGAACCGAGTCCCCTTAGAACGAGTGGCGATCACCTAACTTCGTAAATAAATGTTGTTGAAGAGTACTCACTTCACGAGCATCAAATCATCAGATAATTCTGACTATAACTAATAACATAACCACTTGAACAATGGCAGTTTCTTAGTTTTATTTTTAATTCATTCTTTACAGTGTTTTTTAACCATTTCTTTTGAAAAATTTAACTTTGTTTAAATTAAAAGTGAAAACGCTCCATTTTATATACAAAGACATATATATATATATATATATATCTCAAGTCTGTGTGTGTTCATGTGTGTGTATATATTTTGTAATTAATACTTCTTGTTAATGGTTCTATTTAGAAATTGAGAGTACATATGTTATACACATTATAATAAAAATTAATGATTTATATGATAGATTTCTGAGTGGCTTTTTTTTGGTCACTACTGTCATCTTGTACGTTGTGTATTTTCGTTCTTGAATAATCAGTTCTATTTTACTCTTCCTGGTGTACGTGATTTGAACTAATGTTTTTCTGCACGACTATCTTCTCCTGTGTGAGCTGAGAAGCAACATGAGACCACACCAATCCACCTAAACACTAAACTTAAGTGAAAACTGAGTCCTGAAGCTGACTGTCCAGCATAACCCACCAGAGATCGCTGAGGGAGAAGGCTAGGCTACATAAGCAGATTAGCAAAAGACACCCCTACTCCTCAAAAGGAAATGCTACTCAAATACATTGGATACGCGACAAAAGGTAGTCCAGGCAAAAGGGGGCCCACATAAATAAAAGAGGCAGTGATAGAGACAATGTACAAAGCGGATATAAAAGTCCGTTCTATAAATGTATTCTTATTCTGACGCTGTGACTCAAAACAGGATTAGAGAAAGGAAAGAATTAAAGATACAAGTATAAGGTGCATGTTCTAAGATGGATGGAGACTATTGCAAATATGACCAACATACATAAAAGTGTACAGAGAAACTACGCATTCATCGTTTCAATAAACAACAAATTGACAGAAATATTGGTAACCTGACAGATTCATTAACCTGGATGTTAATAATGTAGGAAGATAGAAAACTACCCAGGTCATTTAGGCTCTGTAAACACAGGTGGATGGCAAAATGTAAACATCAGAAGCGCTTTATATTGGGAACTAAATATTGAACATTCATTTTGGATTTTCATTCCAGTTAGTTAGTCTTTCCTCTTGGGCCTGTGGGCGGCGCATAGGGCAGAGGTCATAGCTCTCCATGTCTCACGGTTCGTTGCTATCTGTTTTAGGTCTTTAATGTTTGCTAGGCCCATCGTTGAGCCTTCTCTGATGATGGTTCTACGCAGAGTCTCTCTTGGTCTTCCTCGTTTTCTTTTTCCCCCTGGTGTCCATATGAGGGATTGGTAAGGGAGTCTTCTGTCATTCCAGTAGCAGTCATTTAATTCTTATTATCATCATCAGGTGATGTGCCTGCTGGCGTAGGCGATCGTGGATCTCTACAAATCTCTGTGTTTGATGTTTGCTATCATTTCAGATGTTGACGCTCTTCCGTGTCATGAAGCCAGGCTGTCCAAAATTTTCTCTCTCTGTTTTCCTCTGTCTCATCTACCCTCGATATTACTTTTTGTCACAATGTGTTCTAAACATTCCTTTCTCATCACATGTCCGAGAAATGATGACTGCCTTTTTCTTATATTGATGATAAGCTTTCAATGTGTCTTGATCTCATTCAACACCTCAACATATTAGTCATTTTAGCAGTCCCTGGGATTCTCTTCATTCTTCTGTAAAACCCAATCTCTGTGGCCCTCAGAGATTTTTCTATTCTTTTTGTTCCTTGTAATTTAATTCTAGTGAAGGAAATATGTATAAAGTGTACAATAGAGAGGGTACATTTTACTTATGTGTTCTTCAACTATTTGTGAAGTATCAGTTACAACTTACGAAACACGTAACAATAAAGTACTATAGTTTTACAAAGTTCAAAAACAATATACAGAGGCGTTTCGACCTAAAGGTTTTTATGAAGCAAAGGTTACAAAAGATACGAAGAGATTTAGACTTCTTTGACGGCAGACATAACATACACAATAGCTGAGGTAGATACGTCCACCATTGTCAACTTTTTATATAGAATAGTTCAAACAAATTTAAAGCTCTCAAAGACCGGATAGAATCAATATAATGATATTCTTTTTCTGTCTTATTTGGAGACCATCGTTAAGATACGAGGATGGAAATACATTCAGTATATATGGCGTATGTCAGTATGGGCTTTGGCTAGGACTATTAACTCTCCGATAGACAGCGGATGGGAAAAGAAGGCTTGGGTGTCCAAAAGAAACATGGAGACGAACTGTGAAAAGAGAGTTGGAAGAGTGTGGCCTGATGTGAGGAACAGTTTGTAGAAAGGTGACAGAGCGGCAGAAATGAATATCTCTAGTGGAAACCTTATGTGTAAAATTGGACACAAAGACGATATAGATATTAATCTATTAGATGATTTTTCTTCTTTCATTTATCGACACACTACTACCGGGTTGTAACCAGGTGGTGTAGTCTTCTGTGTTTGTTTTAATTATTTGTCTCCCTTCATTTGTCGACACACTACTACCGGGTTGTGACCAGGTGTTGTCGTCACACTACTACCGAGTTGTAGCCAGGTGTTGTGATCTTCTGTGTTTGTTTTGATTATTTTTCTCCCTTCATTTGTCGACACACTACTACCGAGTTGTAGCCAGATGTTGTGGTCTTCTGTGTTTGTTTTGATTATTTTCTCCTTCATTTGTCGTCACACTACTACCGGGTCAGGTGGTGTAGTCTTCTGTGTTTGTTTTGATCATTTTCTCCTTCATTTGTCGACACACTACTACCGGGTTGTAGCCAGATGTTGTGGTCTTCTGTGTTTGTTTTGATTATTTGTCTCCCTTCATTTGTCGACACACTACTACCTGGTTGTAACCAGGTGTTGTGGTCTTCTGTGTTTGTTTTGATCATTTTTCTCCCTTCATTTGTCGACACACTACTACCTGGTTGTAACCAGGTGTTGTGGTTTTCTGTGTTTGTTTTGATTATTTATTCTCCCTTCATTTGTCGTCACACTACTACCTGGTTGTAACCAGATGTTGCGGTCTTCTGTGTTTGTTTTGATTATTTGTCTCCCTTCATTTGTCAACACACTACTACCGGGTTGTAACCAGGTGTTGAGGTCTTCTGTGTTTGTTTTGATCATTTTTCTCCCTTCATTTGTCGACACACTACTACCGGGTTGTAACCAGGTGTTGTAGACACACTACTACCGAGTTGTAGCCAGATGTTGCGGTCTTCTGTGTTTGTTGTGCACTTTTCGGATCACTTAAATACTGGATTTCTACATCTTTGGACATTATTCTAACACTATATCTATCTATCTTTTCCTTTCTCTTTCTGTCGCATTTCGCCTTGATATTCTACTATAAAAAACTTTTAGATATTGTAATCTGGTTGGAGTCTTATTATGTGCTAAACCATTTAATTCTTTGTTTTTCCATGTAATTCAAACAAGGTCTTGCTCCAACAATCTCTCTGATGTTGGTATTTGTGACTCTTCTTGTGTTGTTGGTGACCTTTCAGAGAAATTGCATTTCGCATGTGGTAGATTTATATACATGGGCTTTATTCCTTGGCATGTTTGGCACTGGTAGCATAAAACAGGAATGAAGATATTTGTGATTATTTATTGGTTATCTATCATAGAGATAGTTGGTTAGACTGAATAGTGGGGATAGTTTGTGGGTGACAGCATTTGCATTCCAGACCGCGTCATTCTGTTCACGAGTGCAGTTTTTTCCATAGACCCCTAGGATTGTTGCTGGAGCTACGGAGTTCGTACTTTGTGCAATACTCTCGGCATGTGGCGTGCCTTTTCTGCGGAAAGCAATGTTGTTCCGATACAGTGGATACAAAGCAAAGGGCCGGCTAACAAAAGGTGGACCTCCGAGATAACAGAGGCAACGAAAGACACTGTTTATGAAGCACACACAAAAGCCCGGGCTAGAAAACGCTTCATACCCTGAAGCTGTGAGGCAAACCAGGATTGGAGAAGAGAAAGAAAGACAAGGTGCATAGAGAGGCTCGCTCCAGTTGTCTCCCTTTTCGACCTGATGCTGAATGGCAAACAGGTTTAGTGAATAGAAAGATAGACAGCGGCTTTCAAGTCTGCTCTTCTCGATTGTAAACTGCAACGAGTTCTTTTATGTGGTCAACTTGAACACGAGACCTACGTTTTATCGTTCGTCTCCGATAGGACTAGAAACTTGATCTCACCTCCATTAAGATCATGGATCTCTGAAACAAAATCCCTATCGTTTCACGAGGAAGCGAACCGAATATATCTGGAACGACAAGCGAGCACATAGGCTCTACGCCACAGAGACATAATGACAATAATGGACCAGACATCTAACGATTCATTCATCTGGTTTCTGGGGTATTTATATCGTCAAGTTTTTACATCGAGATACTCATTTCATCACCGTTCAGAAAGCAATGAACTTCGGTGAATGAAAATCGTGGCATATCCTTTACAGGACGTAGCCATCAACCACAGTAAATGTGTCGTTGATTTTCTAGACACCATTTATACGTTCAGTAGTTTGTCATTGCTTTCTGAACGGTGAGGTCTATTTTTAGCTTTTGTAAAAATCCCAAGGAGAAGAATTTACTTCCAAACTTACCCGCCGGGGAGTTTGAACCAGGTACGCTTGGGTTGTGATCGAGCTCACTACCGCCTGAGCTACATACGCCCACACTCTTGGGTACGTTCTATTTCTGAATAAATATTTCCAAAATAGATTTTCTTCTAACCACTCTTATCTAGTGATTATAGCTGACTGATCTTGCAATCTTGTCTCACCTGGATCTGTCCCACCTGAATCTGATTTGACGTGATAATTAGGACAGTTGGAAGGTACTTTGCAGTAGAAGATCTGTGGGTTAGACTACTGGCAACACTCATATCAGGGGAGTGTAGTGCCACTTTTGAGTCAGGTGGTAGTTATCGTTCTTAGTTTTAAAAAAAATAAGTTGGAAGATACACGACTAACTTGTGCGTGAGAAAGTGTTTATTTTGGTGAGAGGGTGCGCATGTGTCATGATGTGCATACATGTTATCTTACATTATGCGATCGACGTCATGGCACATTTGGCATTCCCATTCGTGCTCCGTCCTCCACTGCAGCAGCCATCTCAAAGTCCATTTGCTCACAGTACCCATGAGAAGCTGATTAGTATATCTTCTCTCTCTCTCTACCACGAAGACGACACTGTCTGGCATGTCCAAACTTAATGTCTAATTCTCGAACTTGTTTCAGTGTATGAGACTCGCTCGTGTCACATAAATGAGAGCGTACCGCATTGATGATATCGGCTCTGTCCATGCTTTTGCCCGCTTGGGTTGGGGCATTGTTTGCAAGAAAGTCAGCACGATCATTACAAAAACACATGTGCTAGTATGTGCGCTCAATGGGATATTTTTGGAGTGCACTTGTTATCAATTAGCACTCCGGACATGTCCATAGGTGCTCTGATCTCCACCTCAGCAAAACTAGCAGTGTCCAGCGGCCCAACGCGCCTGTTCGATGTTGATTAATAAATATCTTTGCATATTTAGTATGTCGTTCTTTTCGGTCTGCACCAAAATTGGCACCCATCTCTCTCAATCTGACTAGCGAGTGGGATTAACAGCCCTAAAACTCTGTTTGGAAAGACTGTCTCAATGCGTGAAGAATGTCATTTCGTTCCATGGCAGCTCCATCTGATATTGTAGCCAAGCCAGCCAATCTATCAGTTCGTTCATTACCCCTAACTCCTGCGTGCCCATGGACAAAAATAAGATGATTTCTCTGATCATTGTCTGTACCAGTACCTCTACCCAGTTGCGTCTCACCATTCCTGATTCGACTTTACGAATCATGCTCATGGAGTCACTGAGTATGAAAACACGAGAGTGGAGTGCACTTATTTGAAATGGAAGTAGTTGAAAGATAGACATAAACAAAATTTTATGTAAACATAAAGCATAAGAGCGAAGAAAGGAAAGAAGAACAAATCTTCTTCTTCTTCTCTTCTTCCATTTACTTCTTTATAGAAGTGGTGGGGGAGTGGAGGGAGAATGTAGTGATCTTGTGGGTGCTTGTTTTAAGGCACTTTGTAAGCTGATATTCATTTCCGTAAGGCTGTTCTTGATGCCGTCGCTCCATCTTTTGCGTGGTCTTCCTCTTGCTTTGTACTGAGAACAAATCAATGGATAGAAAGTGATTTTCTTGCAAACAATGCCCCGACTCAGTTTCAGTACCAGTTTCAAATATCTTCATTGCACGCGATGACCGCATGGCTAGTGTAGGTGTCGTGAAACTGTTCAGATTGTGATTTTTTCTTTATTCCCCCAACATAACAAACTCATTGACCTTACCGAGGATTGAACCCGGGTCTCCTGAATGGGAGCCCGCGCTCTAATCCATTCGACCAGACGCCCAACGATGCTATGTTTACTAAAATGTGGAATCAAAATCATTGTAGATAAATTAACTATGTTATAAGTTACTTCACAGTCACCCACAGCCCGTGTAGTGCCGGTGCACGTTAGGGAAGCAAAGAATAGTACCACCACGACCTACAAGGCATGTCGTAAGAGGTGACTGATATAGGACCTAGGAAGCTTCCTAATAAATAAAAAGCATCGCAGAAATTGGATGCGCTGGTCTACGTGCAGGCGCATAACTGGGACAACATACAATCACATACAAATCACACAGAGTGGTTAACAAGTGGTCGATATGGAGCGTTGGAAGAAGAAGAGGATGAAGAATTGATATCAGCAAGGCATCTGTATTCATTATTTTGCACAGTATTCTCTATGTACTTCTGTAAAACCACAACACCGTCAACTCTTAAATTTGTTCTTAAGACAGTCACCCCCACACCGATTGTCTACTTAAGACATTCACCCACACACCTATAGTCTACTTAAGACATTCACCCACACACCGATAGTCCGCATAAGACATTCACCCACACACCTATAATCTACTTAAGATATTCACCCACACACCGATAGTCTACTTAAGAAGTCACACCCACACACCGATATTCTACTTGAGAGAGACACACACACACGCCGATCGTCTATTTAAGACAGTCACACCCACACACCGATAGTCTACTTAAGACATTCACCCAGACACGCCGATAGTCTACTTAAGGCAGTCACCCACACACCGATATTCTACTTGAGAGAGACACACACACACGCCAATCGTCTATTTAAGACAGTCACACCCACACACCGATAGTCTACTTAAGACATTCACCCAGACACGCCGATAGTCTACTTAAGGCAGTCACCCACACACCGATAGTCTACTTATAAGACATTCACCCACACACCGATAGTCTACTTATAAGACATTCACCCACACACCGATAGTCTACTTATAAGACATTCACCCACACACCGATAGTCATGACATTCACCCACACACCGATAGTCATGACATTCACCCCCCACCGATAGTCATGACATTCACCCACACACCGATAGTCATGACATTCACCCACACACCGATAGTCATGACATTCACCCACACACCGATAGTCATGACATTCACCCACACACCGATAGTCATGACATTCACCCACACACCGATAGTCTACCTAATGGATTGAAAAACATCGCAAACATCATAAACAAACGGATTAGCACTGAAGTAAATCTAATTTATTCGCATACAGATATACCAAGAATATCATAAATGATGTCTTTTGTCTCTAAATTGCTCATTACCATACTGCTCACTATCTACTCAGTAATTCGTCATACATATTTTGTAAGATAATGAATGATAATAACGCTACCTGATGAGCAGACTAGGAATATTTATATGTTTATGAGTTAGTCATATGTATGGAGCCAATCATCGTGTACCGCAGCATTTTTCTTATTTCTTTCTCTTCCCCAATCCTGATTTGCCTCACAGCTTCAGTGTAAGAAGAGTTTTCTAGAACGGGCTTTTGTGTGTACTTCATAAATAGTGTCTTTCGTTTTCTCTGTTATCTCGGAGGTCCACCTTTTGCGGGGCCGGCCTTTTGTTTTGTATCCACTGTATCGGAACAACATTGCTCTCTGTAGTATACTGCCTGTTGGTAATCTGCTTATGTGGCTGAACCATTTAATTTGTTGTTTCTTGATAAAGTTCAGTACTGATGTTGTACCCACTTTTTTCCTGATGTCTTCATTTCTAAGCCGGTCTCTTCTTGTTACTCCCAGCATTCTGAGTAGACACTTCATCTCTGTTGTGACTAGTTTTCTTCTGTCATTTAGTATCAGTGTCCAGTTTTGGCACTTGTAGCATAATGTGGGGAGAAATATTGTGTTGAACAATGCTCTTTTTGTGTTGATGGTGACATGTTTGCATTTTAAAATTGGCGCATTTCTTAAGAACATGAAATGAAAGTCGTGGCATATTCTTTACAGGGCGTAGCCATCAACAACAGTAAACATGTCGTCGATTTTATAGGCACTACTTATACGTTAAGTAGTTTGCCATTGCTTTCTGAACGGTGAGGTCTACTTTCAGCGTTTGTAAAAATCCAAGGGAAATAATTTGATTCCAAATTTTCCCGCTGCGGAGTTTGAACCAGGTACACTTGAATTGTTATCAAGCACACTACCGCTTAAGCTACAGACGCTCACTTCTTATCTTCCTCACCCTTCGCCCCTAGGGAAGCATAGGTCCGCAATAAAGATCTTCCAAGCCCGCCAATCCAAGGCTATCCTTTCCAGATCTCTCCGTTCACTTCTTATACTGGTGTTAAAAGCCATCATTATAATCATCAAGTAGCTTGTCCCTTCTGGAACTTGGATCCCATGACAGCAATCATGAAAAACTCTCTGTTATTTGCAAGTTTACAGGTGTCAGCAGCAGTCATTCTCAGATCGTCAATGACATCTTGCACCCATCATCTTCTAGATCTTCCTCTCATTCTTCTTCCAGGCACCATTCCTCCAAAATTATCTTCTCCAGGCACTCATGTCGTTTGATGTGTCCGAAATATTTAATTTTCCTTGATGTTATGCTCTTTAATAGCCAACTCTCTTTAATATCAAGATGTTGCAGAACAGAAGCCTTTGTTCAAGGTGTAACAGCCAGTGGCGGCTCGTGATCATTTTTGTTGGTGGGGCGAGACAAATATTTAGGAAAAATCATGATTTTGTGTTAGGTTATATTTTAATTTATTTTAAAAATACACATTACACATTAATTTTTGTGGGGCCCGGTCTCGTAGGCCCTTAATGACGAGCCGCCACTGGTAACAGCCATCACAGCTAAATGAATATATTCCCATCTTGTAGAGCTGCTTAATGTGGTGATACTGGGCATCATCGGTCATATAAGAATGATATATCTGGCTTTAAATGCCTGTTCAGCATGTTTTCTCATTACTACAACTGCAAATGAGCCATCCTTGTTGATAATATTAATATAACTGCAGAAATTTCAAGACGCTACCCTTATCACCCTTGTCTGTCTGAGCCATTTAACGATACAGAAACACCGCCCTTTTTCTGTTTCCGTCGTCCAGGCAATGTCTGACAAGTCGCACAAATTCTATAAAGTAATCACTGGTAGTAATTTTGTTCATGCTTCGATATAAATGCCAGAATGTTGGCTATTAACGCTTGGCATATGTTCGCGGAAATCATGTTTTCCTGAACTGCTTTTTATTATGAAAATTGTAATTCAGGGTGTTCTAACATTATATAAGTTTGTTAAGCTAACTGAGTACTTACTACATATCATAAATCACTTTAGTGTCATTATAATCTGAGTACATATCATAAACCACTTTAGCGTCATTATAATCTGAGCCACTCAACCCATTAGACTCTGAAATGGCTTTTCACAACTAACTTTCTTTCGTTTTTTAACTTTTAAATCTTTACTAAACCTAAAAATAGTTATTATATATATATATATATATGCAGTGGCGGCTCGTGATCATTTTTGTTGGTGGGGCCAGACAGAAATTTTAGGAAAAATCATGGTTTCGGCTAGATATATTTTAATGTATAAAATAATAAATACACGTTACACCTTATTTTTGGTGGGCCCCACTGGCCCTTAATGACGAGCCGCCACTGATATATAGTATATTTGATGGTACAGAATAATGTGATACCTACTGCAAATAACTTGAACACAGAACCTTGGGGTGATGAAAATGCTGGTATCATAGGAAACATGCAGTTAGAACTCAGAAAACGTGCACGGTGTGGAAAGAGTTAATCAGCAGAATATATGATATAAGAGCATTATATCATATAGTAAAATGTGGCTAGTTAAAAGTTCTAATTAGATAAATCTAACTGCTGTATTCTATAAATTATTATATACATAGAAGCGATGTCCAATGAGGTATCCGCGGGCGTCATGGCGCCTGTGTGATTCATTCCTGACGACCTATTTTATTCCTTCGGCCTTAACGTTGATCAGAATACCAAGAAAAAAAATATGTTTCTAAAAAGTAGTAAGAAATTTATTTGATAGATCACCAGCAAAACAAGAAGAGAGTCACAAATACCAACATCAGAGAGATTGTTGAAACAAGACCCGGTTTGAATTACAAAGGAAAACAGAGAATTAAAAGGTTTAGCAGCATAAGACTCTAGCCAGATTAAAAATGAAAATAGTGGCATATACTTTGCAGGACCTAGCCATCAACCACAGTAAATGAGTCATTGATTTTCTAGGCACCACTTATACGTTCAGTAGTTTGTTATTGCTTTCTGAACGGTGAGGTCTATTTTTAGCTTTTGTAAAAATCCCACGAAAATGAATTTGCTTCCAAACTTGCTCACCGTGGGGGTTTGAACAAGGTACCAAGCCAGATTACAATATATAATATTCAGGTTTTTTTCGTTAACATACTATTTAAAAAAAACCAATTAAACTTGGTTCAAGGGTTATTCTTCTTCTTCTTTAAACGCTCCATATCAACCAATTGTTAATCACTCCTTGTGATTTGTATGTGATCTGAGCATAAGAGCGATTTTGCGGTGTTCCAGTTATGCGTTTACAAGTAGGCCAGTACAGCCGATTTCTGCGATGCTTATTTATTATGGTAGCTTCCCTAGTTCCCTACCTCAGTCGTCTCTTTCGACATGCTTTGAAGACTACAGTGTTACTATTCTCCCTCCCCTTTGCGAACTCCGGCTACACACGGGCATACCGGAATTAAGTTTCCATCTGTTATTTAATTTAACTTTCACTAATAATATTATTGTATAACTATTAGTATTATTGTTACAATTGCCACATGGCGTCCGCCCCCACGGTCATTAGTGAGATGCGTCCCAATATGTAAAAACGTTGGAGAGCAATGCAAGTAGCACCAAATGGATCTTGTGAATATTTTTTCTATTTTTGTTTATGTTTGTGTCGTGTCTTATCAAAAAATTGGTAATGTCAGAACGGTTTGCCATGTGGCTAGTCGTATTGTACAAGTTAAGTACCTTCATATCTCAACTTTTATTCACTGAACAAATCAACTATTAAAGAACATTCACACTGTTAAAATAGTGTCAACAATCTCCTTCTATCTGGACAGACCTTTCTAAGAAATCTTATCACTACAACACGGTACTACAGATGGTTAGGTCTGGTTCCAGCTGTCTTCAACCTGTACAACTCTCGGCACAGTTGGTCTTTATCGTGAGCAACTAATTTAGGTAGGATGGCATGAATGTCTTTGAAAATATTTGTAGAATCATGTAGAGTGGGAATGTAAACAAAGAAATTAGAAAAACCATGAGTGGCTCATTTATATTTGTAGAATCATGAAGAGTGGGGATGTAAACAAATAAATGAGAAAACGATGAGTGGCTCATTTATATTTGTAGAATCATGTAGAGTGGGAATGTAAACAAAGAAATGAGAAAACCTGGACGCTGACAACAAACGATAGAAGAAAAATAGTCTCGACAGAGATGAAGTGTTTACGCAGAATGCTGGGTGTAACAAGAAGAGACCGGTTGAGAAATGAAGACATCAGGAAAAAGTGGGTACAGCATCAGTACTAGACTTCATCAAGAAACAACAAATTAAATGGTTCGGCCACGCAAGCAGATTACCATCAGACAGTGCACCCTAAAGAGCAATGCTGCTCCGATACAATGGGTACAAAGCAAAAGGCCGGCTACGCAAAAGATGAACTTCAGAGATAACAGAGGCGACGAAAGAGACTATCTACGAAGCGCATACTACGGCCCGTTTTGAAATTTCTTCCTGACCTGACGCTCTGAGGCAAACAGGATTCGCGAAACGGGCCCCAGCTTCACACAGGCGCCTATACTTTCAAGAAAAGTAATGAAGTTGGTAGGTAAGTAGGTAACAGAGAGAGAGAGATATTTTGGTACATACAGACATAGGCGTAAAACTTATAGAATTATAGATGACTGTATAGATAACGTCGACGATGGTGTAACCAATATGAACATATATTATCCTTTGACAAGGGCGTGCCGTGCTATAATACGGAGAGGTCTTTGACAGAGACAGTTAAATGGACTTTGGTATAGTTGCTGCAGCGGAGGACAGAGCACGAATGGGAATGCCCAATGTGCCATGACGTCGATCGTATAACATAACATAACATAACATAACATAACATAACATAACATAACATAACATAACATAACATAACAGAGAGGTAGCCGCACCAGGCGATACCTTAAGAGGAGCGGCATAAACAGCGAAATCAAAATCACAAAGATTATTTTAAAGAAAAAACATTTAAGGGATGACATTTCGAAGACTTGCATCATACTGAGAAAATATATCGCACGGTACTGCTCATTGTCCTACAACTTTCTACACGAATGTAAAGAAAATCGTGACATATCCTTTACAGGATGTCACCCCCTCAACTACAATAAACGAATAGTTGATTCTCTAGTGACCACTTATACGTTCAGTAGTTTGTTATTGCTTTCTGAACGGTTCAGCAGGAATGTTAGCTTTGTACATAAAGATATATCATACGGATGCGAGTCATGAACAATGGAACACACAGATCGAAAAATTTCTGAGGGCCACAGAAATGTGGTTTTATAGAAGAATGATGAGAATCCCATGGACTGCTAAAATGACTAATGTTGAGGTGCTGAATGAGATCAAGACACAAAGAAAGCTTATCATCAATATAATAAAGAGGCAGTCATCATTTTTCGGGCATGTGATGAGGAGGGAAGGTTTAGAACACATTGTGACAACCAGTAAAATCGAGGGTAGACGAGACAGGGGAAGACAGAGACAGAAAATTTTAGATAGCCTGACTTCATGGCACGGTAGAACGTCAACATCTGAGTTGATAGCAAACACCAACGACAGAGATTTGTGGAGATCCATGATCGCCTACGCCAGTCGACACGGCACCTGATGATGATGACATAAAGATATACAGACAGACAACTAGACAATTGATAACTAGGTACCTTTAGTTTACTCCACTCTCTCCAGATCTAATTTCAGTTTGCGTGTCATTGATTCTTAAATTTCCTGGTAATTATAAAGATGAAAGTGCGATCTCTGAGGGGATTTAATTTGAGGAAATGTAAAATGTTTGGTTGAATTATTCATCTGGTAATTGGCAAAGCAGGGGACATATAGTTTGGTCGGAGTAGTTAAGAAGTGAATGGAATATAAAATAGAAAATTGCATAAGTTTAGAAAAAGTTGAAAGTTAACAATTTGCAGAGTTTGGTTTTGATTTGTGCATTATCGTTCATTTGTGACTTGGTACGGTCTATCTAGATCAGGGATTCTCACATTATTATTGTCCTAACCTCTACGTATAATTAATTATAAGTTGTTCTGTTATTTCATATAATGTGTTCAATTTAACTGGTCGTGGAGGAGAGGATCTTCCTGAGATCATCTAGCGTTTGGCATCTGAAGAGTTGGTGGTGAACAGTTTCATGATGATGCGAATACACATAGCACAATCTGGAGTGTGTTGTGCTAGAATTCTGTTCGTGTGATTTAAGTTTAGTTTAGTTTAGTCGTCGGATCACCATCATTGCACGTCGAACAAATTAGTCCATAAGTGCTCCGATCTCTCCTCAGTATGTCCATCAGCATGTGGCGACTAACGACACCAGTTCTTTGTTGGTTTACAATTCTTCTTTGTCTGCCAGCATAGCGTTCTTGTCGAGCTACACCACACTTAACTTTGAATTCTTGCAGTCTGGTTAGTGTTGTAGATTCACCGCTATTACGTGAATAATGTACACGCCCT
Organism: Arion vulgaris; assembly: GCA_020796225.1. NCBI lineage: Eukaryota > Metazoa > Mollusca > Gastropoda > Stylommatophora > Arionidae > Arion > Arion vulgaris. Next base: position 14,364,825 of record CM036762.1, on the reverse strand, counting down.
CTCTCCCTTAATGAATTTATAATATCAGCCTGGTCCATTGCTCGCCCGCTTTGGACAGCAGCCATACCTGCAAGTTTATCCGCACGTTCATCCTTGAAAGGTGGTTGATGTTATTATTTTGGTTAGGATTGGCCATATGTCTGTTAACCTCTTTTCCCGTGTCTTCCATGCCCCATCTGTTCAGCCAAATGTCTTTATTCGTTGTCGTTCGGATACATACTGAAAAGGACGTATTGCTTCTTGCAGGTACTCGTATCGAATCCTCACCGTCCTTAATGTCCTCAAGGTAACACACATGTCCTCCCTCGCCCTGACACATCTAAGATTTTCCTCTTTTCTCCTAAGTTCTTTGTGCAGTGGATGTCGTGTGACAGCGCTGACTAGGAGGTAGACTCGTGCCTGGCTATTGTTCTTACCTATACTAACATTCCCCATATATTGCCCTTCCCTATACTAACATTCCCCATATATTGCCCTTCCCTATACTAACATTACCCATACATTGCCCTGCCCTATACTAACATTCTCATATATTGCCCTCCCCATACTAACATTCCCATATATTGTTCTTCCCTATATTAAAATTCCCCATATATTGCCCTTCCCTATACTAAAATTCCCTATATAATGCCCTTCCCTATACTAAAATTCCCTATATAATGCCCTTCCATATACTAAAATTCCCTATATAATGCCCTTCCATATACTAAAAATCCCCATATAATGCCCTTCCATATACTCAAATTCCCCACATAATGCCCTTCCATATACTCAAATTCCCCACATAATGCCCTTCCATATCTGCCATCCGCTCCCTTACTCTCCCTATACTGCCATACCCTATGTTGTTCTTCCCTATACTACAATTCCCTATATTGTTGTTCCCTATATTTCCATCCCCTACGTTTCTATTCTCTTCCGATTACCTTCAGAACGTCGTAGCTTGTCTGTCTTCACGTTTCACATAACAAACAAGCAAAGTTCGAAAAGGTCAGAACACAAAAACACAGGTGCAAGGATAGATCACTTTCTCATTAGAACCGTAAAAAAAATAAAGTGACATGTTTGCTCTCCATGGGAAGTAGAAGAGAGACAATTTAAATACTGCTGTTAAACGAGAGTCTTAATTCCCTTGTTTACGTTCAAATCAACACATCCGACCTTCCTAAAATCATGGAGGATAGTCAGAATTCATGTAGCAACTCACAGTGTTCATGTCAAAATATGATCGTTTCTCTTGAATAAATAAATAAAGAAAGATGGTGACAGTGTCTCACATTCTTCAATATCTACAATAATATTTCATTTACACATGATCCACGCAACCCTTTACACATGATCCACGCAACCCTTTACACATGATACACGCAATCATTTACATATGATACACGCAACTCTTTACACATTATCCACGCAAACATTTACACATGATACACGCAATCCTTTACACATGATACACGCAATCATTTACATATGATACACGCAACTCTTTACACATTATCCACGCAAACATTTACACATGATACACGCAATCCTTTACATATGATACACGCAACACTTTACACATGATACACTCAACTCTTTACATATGATCCACGCAACCCTTTACACATGATTCACGAAACTCTTTACATATGATACACTCAACCCTTTACACATGATCCACGCAACTCTTTACATATGATCCATGTAACCCATTTACACATGATTCACGAAACTCTTTACATATGATACACTCAACCCTTTACACATGATCCACGCAACCCTTTACATATGATCCACGTAACCCATTTACACATGATTCACGAAACTCTTTACATATGATACACTCAACCCTTTACACATGATCCACGAGACCCTTTACACATGATCCACGCAACCCTTTACATATGATCCACGTAACCCATTTACACATGATTCACGAAACTCTTTACATATGATACACTCAACCCTTTACACATGATCCACGCAACCCTTTACATATGATCCACGTAACCCATTTACACATGATTCACGAAACTCTTTACATATGATACACTCAACCCTTTACACATGATCCACGCAACCCTTTACATATGATACACGCAACCCTTTACACATGATACACTCAACTCTTTACATATGATCCACGCAACCCTTTACACATGATTCACGAAACTCTTTACATATGATACACTCAACCCTTTACACATGATCCACGAGACCCTTTACACATGATCCACGCAACCCTTTACATATGATTCACGAAACTCTTTACATATGATACACTCAACCCTTTACACATGATCCACGCAACCCTTTACACATGATCCACGCAACCCTTTACACATGATCCACGCAACCCTTTACATATGATTCACGAAACTCTTTACATATGATACACTCAACCCTTTACACATGATCCACGCAACCCTTTACACATGATCCACGCAACCCTTTACACATGATCCACGCAACCCTTTACATATGACCCCCACAGTCTTTACATATCTTCTTCTTCTTCGAGCGCTCCATATCAACCACTTGTTAACCACTCTGTATGATTTGTATGTGATCTGAGCCTAAGAGCGATTGTACATTGTGTCAGTTATGCGTCTACAAGCAGTCCAGCACATCCGCTTTCTGCGATGCTTTTTATTTAAAGGGTGCTTCCTAGGTCCTACATCAGTCGCCTCTTACGACATGCCTTTGTAGGTCGCAGTGGTACTAAACGCAATATGTTTGTATTATCACCTCTCAGTTAAAACTAAATATTCACTTTATGTATTGAAACCTTAGCTCTGAACCGTTTCTGTCCTGGTCCTGATCACCTTGACATTCATACTAGATTTACAATGCCTACTAATAACTTTCTGTCAGAGTAAGAAACTAAAAAAAAAAAATGATAAATTGAAAATATCTCAACCTTTCATTAGTTTTCAACAAATTATTTTTTAAATATTATATTTTCATAATTTTCAGCTCTTGAAAATTCAATTTGGTTCTAAGTTTCAAAATCACTGTTCTAATATATATACTTATCTTCAGTAATGAATTTCCTATGGAAATTACATTTTTATTTCTCATTTCATATTCTGATTACAAACTCTAGTTGATATTTGTTTATTATCTTTGGTTAAGCATTGACAGTGGCATGGATTAGCGTTAAGCTTATGTCAGTGGCACGGATTAGCGTTAAGCTTGTCATATCGACTGTGAACAAGAGGGCTGTGGGTTAAATTCCATACTTGATGTTCCTCGCGTGATGAAAGGAACCGGCCCTCTTCCCACCTGCACATTAGGTGCTAGAAATGTGAAGTGAAGTGACTTCATATACTAAGGTGTGAAAAAGCTTTGGAAATTTTTATTTTATAAGTATTTAGCACATATAGTTAGATTGTAACTTGAGGTATCATTGTTACTTGAGGTTAAATTGTAAATTAAGATGTCATTCTTGCTTTACGTTAAGTTGTAAACTGAGATATTTTACTTTCAGTCGCAACCTTATGTAGTACCTTTTCAAGGGCGTCTCCATAAACCTTCCGGGAGGGAGGTTTATATTAAAAACAGTTTTAGTTGATAACTGTTTATTAAAAAGCCATTTAAATAGAACACTCCCCCTTGTCTTAATGTATGGATGCCCATGTGCCTTAATTGTACAAGACGGTACGAATTCTTCTTCAACAGGAGTGAATCATTGGATGCGACCACCCATAATGCAGACGGACAAATGATCTTGCAGAAAAACCTTCAAATTCAGTGAACTGTCGGTTCATTACGAAAACTAAACAACTGTGATCTGACTTCACATCGTGATACCTTTCTTAAGTCAACCGATCATGGTCCAGACACTGATAGTAGCTCATATTCTTTTCTCTAACAAAAAAGAAAAGTAATTACAAAGGCGTAATTCTCTTAACAATATCTGCTTCTTTACAACTCTTTCTTCAAAGGGATGCATTTTCTAAATAGTAATAAGATATTTGTGAATAGTTTCAGTGCTGACTTGCTACAGTTGTAAACATAACATTAAGTCTAATTGGTCTATGTCAGCGTTTCCCAAAGTGGGCGGCACCGTCCCCAGTGGGCGCTGAAGCGTTCTAGGGGGGCGATAGTGTGTTCAGAAGAACTTGGGGGTGTTCAGGTGATTAGGGGTCGGTGGCTCCATAAAGAAGGAATTAATAATAAATATTTAAAAATAAATTATTTTCGTTATTTTGCGATTGAATAAGCATATACAATTTGAATTCTGCATTTAAATTCATCTTATGCCAGTCTTACACGATCCATTTTGCCATCAATTTTCTATTTCAAGCATATAATCATTTGCAAATTGACCGTGTATGACATAAATATCAATTTCCTATGTCAAAGTGAAAATAGAGATTATTCTTCTTTGAACGCTCTATATGGCCACCTTTCAACAAGTCTGTTTGATTTGTATGTGATCTGAGCCCTATTTATTTTTTTTTTCGATCTAGAAGCACTTGAGCTGAAAGCTCTTCGGCTCGGTGTCATGGATATCGTAACCCTTCGGTTCGGTACCACGAACACCGTAAATCTGGGGAATTTGTGGCTTTTCTGCCAGTCCGCGGAATTGAACCCGCACTAACAGAGGACTTGTCACCCGTAGTCCAACGCGCTACGAACACGCTGGGCAGGCGGGCATCTGAGCCCAATAGCGATTGTACGTTGTGCCAGTTATGTGCCTACAAGTAGGCCAGCACATCCGATTGTACGTTGTGCCAGTTATGTGCCTACAAGTAGGCCAGCGCATCCAATTTCTGCTCTGCTTTTCATTTACTAAGGTAGCATCCCTAGGGCCTATATCAGTCGACTCTTACGACATGCACTGTAGGTCGCAGTGGTAATATTCTTTGCTTTCCTTGCGGGGCCCGTCACCACACAGGCGACATACGACCATTGAAACATAATGTAGCGACTTAACCACTTGGCCATATAGACCCTCAATAGTAAAGAAACGTGGTCGAATCTTAACACATGTGATTAGATTTCATTAGCTTGAGATAGATATTGTACACATATGAAATTTGTTTCATGAACATACCAAAACATCGAGATGGAAATAGCTTTACATATTACAGGAATTTGATTACAAAATAATTAAAATAACAAATAACACTGTCACCTGTATATAATAATTATAATATAACTCTGGTGCTATTGATCTCATGTCATAACACTCTCATCATCATTGGCCTCTTTGTCTCAGGAGACAATAGGTGTTGCGTCACGTAGTATGTTCTGTGCTGAATCACAACGTTTCATGTGGCTGTAATGGCCTATTCTGGAGTGGCAATCCTTGCCACAGTTGCTGCAGGTAAAACTTGAGACTAGAGCCGATGCATGGGATGTTCTCTCTGCTCTCTGTGCTCTCCGTGACGCATGCCTGGGCGATTTTTATGGAGTAGCTGAGTTGCCCAAGCGTCAACTACCCCCTCTCGACCTCGTTGATAGAATCCAGAGGAGTGCAAGCACGACATCTGGTATCAGTTCGGTTGCAGAAGCTGCCGGTAGGACATCACTTGATGCCTGTCCGCCTTAGGGCTCCGCTCCGGATTTTCTGTTTGGGTTTACTCCCATAGCTTTTGCCTCTCCCGAAGCTCCCACAAGGCAGTGGGGCTATTTGCCCATAGCTGGGGTCTGGATCTTGGATATCAGGGTAAATCCACTGATATCACAAGTCTGGGGGCCAGACCTCCACCGAGATTTTTTGTCAGGTTAACTCCCCAAGGACACCATGACCTAGGGGAGTCATAACACTCTAGGCTGATCTATAAGTAGGCGTGTCATAGTGTTAGAGTTTAAACTGGGATCAATTATAATATCACACAATATCTGATGGCTCACACCAAATGTGTGTTGGGTATTTGAGAGATCAAACCTCCCTCCCAACCTACTTTCTGTCAATAAAGTTCGTTTCAGGGTTTCCTATTGCGTCCTTTCTTTCTTGAACCCTTTGCCTCCCACTTCAATGCATACTTTGTGTGATTCTTTGAGCATTTCTTCTTAATGTATGCTCAACCACAGCCAACTCCAAATTGGGCCACATAACTGACCGGGAAACCCTTACCTAGTTTTGTATTGGGGGCTGAATTTTGTATATATTTGATAGAACACTGCATGCTTTCTTGCAATTTTAATGAATTCTATGAGTCTATGGTTATATATTGATTAAAAATATTCATAATACTGATATTCTATATTGTTCAGCTTAACTTGTGACATAATATCAACATGATTTAGCATGTGGTGTTGATTTTAAAATGAATTCGTCTATATACAACAATACTGGAATACGAGGTCACGTGACGGTTGTAGTCTTATTTCCTAGAATTCTTACCTGAGTCCGCTGGCAGTATTTAGAGTTGGCTGTGGCCCAACATATCTCCATCTTCTCTTTCTTATAACAGTTGTTAACTAATGGCTGCCCAGACATTTTTTTTCAGATTTCATCACTTCTCTTAAATTCATCGCATTTTATGTTCGTTATTTTTCGCAGACATCTATTTTCAAAGGCATTCAACTTATTTTTGACAGAATATTTTGCTAAAAAACCCCCATTAAAATCTATGGTACAAAAGTATCTAATCTTTACGAACTAAAAGTTGAAGCAACCCTCGCCTTGCGACTTTGAGAAAAGTGCTGTTTAATATCAGTCCTACCTGTGTGCATTACATAGAACTCCGCGGAACAGTGACTACATTTTACTCTTCTCTCACAAATCTTTTACTTTTAGAAAAGGAAAATCTTGCTCGAATTTGTTTGTAAAGGTGCATTGTAAGATTTTCTTGAAGGACTATAGGAAGTTACTTCAGAAGTGGTAGGATACATCACATACGAGGCGCACTCGAGGGGACTTGTCAAAATTCTTCTCAACGGGAATAGATTATAGGATAGATAATAGGAAGTTGCGAGAGGATGTAACAACCAAATTTATAAACATAGCTTTGCTATAAGAAACTACAATAAAAAACTAGCATAACATTATGAACAATTTCATCATCATCATCAAATAGCTTGTCCTGATCAGAACTTTTCCCCATTAACAGATTTTCGGAATTTCTCTCTATCATAGGCTAGATGTCCTGCCTCTGCAGGGGTCATGCTCAAACCATCAGTTGCATCCTGTTTCCATCTTCTCCATGGTCTTCCTCTTTTCCTCTTTGCCGGGATGCCTCCTTCCATGATTTTCTTCTCCAGCCTTTGAGTCTCTTTATATGTTCAACATACTTTAATTTGCCTTTTCTTATTTGTAGCACCAGCCAGTTTTCTTTGATTTTGAATTATTTCAAGATAGATATATTTGTTTTATTCTCTGCCAATGATATACAAGGACTCTTCTGTAACACTTATATTTAGGAGCACATATATATTTTAACAATTTCATCACTTTGTTTAATTAGAACTACTAAACCGGAAAAAAAAAGAATATAAATATTAATGATAAGTTGTAGCGAAATAGTTCGTTTGGGATCAAAATAAAGAAAAAAGAGAAATAAGAGAGAGAGAGAGAGAGAGAGAGAGAGAGAGAGAAAAGAACGAATATAAAATTTAACTAAAATAAAAAAGATTTCTAACACGGCACGCTGTGAGAAAAAGAACAGCTGCAAGGCTATGTTTCATTAATGAAAATGAATAAGAGAGACGAGAGAGAGAGAGAGAGAGAGAGAGAAGAGAGAGAACGAATAGAGAATAGAACGAAAGAATCCTAGCGAATCACGTTTTGAGAAAACAAAAAATAGAATCTTGAACACAAAACTATATCAACTTGTTGGTGGCATCTGCACAAATAAACATAGTTTAAACAGGCACCATAAAAAGAGAACAAGCGTCTTCCGTCTAAAACTAGGAAATTGTCTCTTCTAAAAACATGCTCTTAAACTCTTAATTAACCCTCAGATTATGCTGTCAATCTGAAGTTTACAAAGGTAACTAACCTGTTAAAACAAACACGTCGTTTTCATACTTATACATATTCAACAATTTCAACACAAACTTTATAGTACTGGTTACTGGTTCTCTGTGGGCATGTTGTCGGTTCTGATGACCTCTCTTTAGACTATTCAGATCTCCCTATCTCGCGCGATCGTTCTTACGGCCGTTTTTATCATTCTAATGTGATATATAAACAGCTAAACACTAAGAACGGGTGTACGTTCCCAATCTTCAGTACCATTTGAAGCTCTGGTGCTTATCCTTCGGTGGTGTGTTTGGTTTCAACCAGCGTTTACTGGGTTCGCTCTCCGTTAGCCCTTTGCTGTCCCCAGCCAAATCTCCAAGGCAGCAGGTTGCTATTTTCTTTTAGGGCAGCGACCTTTAGATGACCTGCCCTCCCGGGTTGAAGAGCGTCATCTAACCGGTCTTTTTGTGGACAACTTGGTTTGACACCCGTCCAGTTTTGTGTACGGTTTGCTCCACTAGCCTTTGATTGTCCCCAATCAAACTACAAAGCAGCAATATATTCAGATGTGATACCTTGCTACAGTATAACTGAGTAAATGTGATACTAAAAACATGTAGTTTTCTGCTTGATTGATTGATTGGTTCATCATCCTTGCACATCGGTAAATAACTATGTGTGCTCCGATCCATTTCTTACATAGAAAGATCTCAGCGACAGTGCATAAACTCTGTAGCACCTGTGAGGGTTCCCTATGTCATTTAAAAGAAATTGGTGACGAAATTTCGTACGAATTTTATTTTAAGTATTTTCTAATTAATTTTCCCCGGACAGCGGCTTTCCAGCCTGATCTTCTCGAATTTAAACTTCCAAGTGTTCTTTTACGTGCTCAACGTGAGCTCGGGATCTACGTTTTATCCTTTTCTGTTTGTAAAACTTTAATAGTATTCCATCTCAACTAATATGTGCTAAATTGTACACAACGCATGTCCCATTTGTACAAGCTTTATACTGACTAGACATCAGGATCATCATTAATATGTGTATCTTTTATAGGACGTTGCTCTCTTTGCAGCGCATTTGAAATTCACTCTGTTCTCTTGCCAGTTCATCCACTTCGTTGATGGTCATATTCATAGTTTCTTTAATATCTTGTAGCCATCTTCTTCTTGGTCTGCCTCTGCGTCCTGAGACTCTGCTCTCTGATATTGTTCTTTCCAGGCCATCATGACGCTTAATGCGACCAAAATATATAATTTTAGACATGTGGATTGAAGACCAATATAGGTAGCGTTCTGGAGACTGACATCTATTCGTAAATACAGAGTGATGATTAAAACGTGATTATTATTTTGTCTTAAACATGTAAACACATGCATATGTAATGAGTGATAGTGATGTGTTGAAAGAGATCAAAGCACAGAGAAATCATATTCTCGATATAAGAAAGTGGCGGTCATCATCTTTCCGGCATGTGATGAGAAAGTGAAGTTTATCACACATTGTGACAACCGGTAAAATTAAGGAGAGATGAGATAGAGGAAGACAGAGAGTAAGTTCTGGACAGTCTGGCTTCATGGCACCGAAGAGCATTAACATTTGAGCTGATAGGGAACACCAAGGAGATATGTTTGAGGAGATCCATGATCGCCTACGCTGTGGTGGTGATGATAATGAAGATGAAGATGATGATGATCATAAATGATGGTGGTGATGATGCTGATGATGGTGAAGATGATGATAATAATCATGACGATACTGATGCTGGTGATAGTGATGGTGGTAATGATGATGTTGATAGTGATGGTGACGATGGTGGTGAAGAGGATGATGATGATGATGGTGGTGATAGTGATGAAGAGGATGATGATGGTGGTGATAGTGATGAAGAGAATGATGATGATGATAGTGGTGATAGTGATGAAGAGGATGCTGATGATGATAGTGGTGATAGTGATGAAGAGGATGATGATGATGATAGTGGTGGTGGTGATGAATAGGATGAGGATGATGATAGTGGTGATAGTGGCGATAGTGATGAAGAGGATGCTGATGATGATAGTGGTGATAGTGGTGATAGTGATGAAGAGGATGCTGATGATAATAGTGGTGATAGTGATGAAGAGGATGATGATGATGATAGTGGTGATAGTGATGAAGAGGATGATGATGATGATGATAGTGGTGATGGTGGTGAAGATGAGGACACTGACTATGATGATGATGATGAATACACCAGCATGAAACGGGCACAAACAGCATACACCGTTTGTCATATGCTGAGAGAAAACTATGGGTTTGCTTGGAGAGCAATGGCGTTGGTTCTTAAAAACCAGTTAGTTAGTTAGTTTGTTCCTTTCGTGCCAAAGGCGGCACATAGGGCAGAGGTTTTAGATCTCCATGTAATGCGGTTCGTTGTTAGCAGTTGGAGATCTCGCATGGTTTTACATCCCAATAGTTTACTTTCTTGTAGGATTCTTCTTCGTAGAGTGGTCTTAGGTCTTCCACGTTTTCTTTTCCCAACTAGTGACCACATAAGGACATAAAAACCAAATACCGAATACTAAATGACAAAGAACATACGCAAATCATTATCAGACTGAATATGTATTTCAAGAACTAAGAAATCCTCTTCATATTCTCCTACTGTGTACAACGGATACCATATTTGCTCAACATCTAATGGTTTGCTAGTACAGTAATCGCAACCAGTGTGAGAGATGTACCAGTCGGTTTCTTCCCTGCAACCTCCGACGATGTGTGTGTTCAGTATACACATAACAGTTATCAAAAATAAACGCAAACTTATATTACCGATGTTTCACTTACTTCTCAACTAAACCATCTTGTTAAACTCTTGCAATGTGATAATGGTATCTCTCTTTAATTGCATATCCTTTACAGGACTTTGCGAATCAACCCCAGCTTTTTAACGCTGTTGTTATTTTTCTAGGCATTATTACGTTCAGTAGTTTGCCTTTGCTTTCTGAACGGGTGGTGCCATCGTCCTTTTTGTTAACAATCCAAGCGAAACAATTTGTAACCAAACTGTGCGCAACGTGATTCGAACTCAGAACGTCGGGGTTAATAGACCGAGTCACTAACCCTAGGCCACAGACGCCACCAACATATTTACAAATTTATAATTACCTTAAAAAAATGAAAAATTATCAGAAAAATGTCAAACATGAAATTTGAATACACCATAAGTCTCTTCATCAGCGAAACATAAGTAGGTGTGTCGCACTGAATACGCCATAAGTATCTTCACTAACATAACTTGAGTTCTTGTCACACTGAACACGCCATAAGTATCTTCATAAGTGTAACTTGAGTTCTTGTCACACTGAATTCTGGTTTTCTGAGCCGACAATGATTGTCGATGATAACTATTTTAATTGCCATGTAATACTAAATACACATTATACAGTGCATGATAGGTACTAGGCGTATCTAGTGGGACTTTCTAAACCAGACATTTTGTCCGTGGGACACCGTGCATAACTTTATCCAAAATAGCTTGTCCTTAGCATAAACATGCTCAAATCAATGTTTAACAGAGGCGACGAACGACATTATTTATTAAGCGCATACAGGACCGTGCGGTATATTTTCTCAGTATGATGCAAGTCTTCGAAATGCCGCCCTTAAATGTTTTTTCTTTAAAATAACTTTCGATTCGTATTTTTTTTTAATGCGCAAAATGTACGAATACTAGTTTTATTTTGAAGATATAAACTGCTTCAAAATAATGATATCAATTATCAGCTACAATAAAAAATATAAACTGCTTCAAAATAATGATATAAATTATCAGCTACAATAAAAAATATAAACTGCTTCAAAATAATGATATCAATTATCAGCTACAACAAGCGTTGCGTAACGATTTTTAATTATTGAATGGTTAAAATTGAATTTTGATTTCACTGCTTATGCCACTACCTTACAGAACCGCCTGATGCGGCCGCCTCTCTGTATCGTGGCACGGCACAGTCCTGATCGTACACAAGGGCTTGTTCTAAAGGTCTCTTCTTGCCCTGAAGCAAGACAAGATTGGAGGAAAAAATGTTCAAATCATCCGTTACATCAAGAATTCATCTTCTTCAATGTCTTCCTCTTCTCCATTTTTTTTTGGGATGCCTTTTTTCATAATAGTCTTCTCCAACACTTTGTGTCTTTTTATATGTCCAACATATCTCAATTTTCTCATTCATATTTGTAGTATCAACCAGTTTTCTTTGATTCTGAATGCTTTCTGGGTATATCTATTTCTTCTCTTCTTTGTCTATGATGTTTTCATCCTTTGACTGATAAAACCTTTGATCGAAACGTCGTTTGGTGTGTCTTTGTTTTCCTATTGTTTAGTTTTATTTTTTGCTTTGTAAAACTATCGTACTTTGTAGGTTTATCTTTGAAAATTCCTGATATTCTATATATACTTCTATATTTTATATATATTCTATATATACTCTATATATACTTCTATATTCTATATATATTCTATATATACTTCTATATTTTATATATATTCTATATATACTTCTATATTCTATATATATTTCTATATTCTATATATACTTCTATATTCTATATATACTTCTATATTCTATATATATTTCTATATTCTATATATACTCTATATATACTTCTATATTTTATATATATTCTATATATACTTCTATATTCTATATATATTCTATATATATTCTATATATACTTCTATATTCTATATATATTCTATATATACTTCTATATTTTATATATATTCTATATATACTTCTATATTCTATATATATTCTATATATATTCTATATATACTTCTATATTCTATATATATTCTATATATACTTCTATATTCTATATATATTCTATATATACTTCTATATTTTTATATATATTCTATATATACTCTATATATATTCTATATATTTTATATATATTCTATATATATTCTATATATACTTCATATTTTATATATATTCTATATATACTTTTATATTTTATATATATTCTATATATATTCTATATATATCTTCTATATTTTATATATATTCTATATATATCTTATTTTAATATTCTATATATATTCTATATATACTTCTATATTTTATATATATTCTATATATACTTCTATATTTTATATATATTCTATATATATTCTATATTCTATATATATTCTATATACTTTATATTTATATATATTCTATATATACTTCTATATTTTATATATATTCTATATATACTTCTATATTTTATATATATTCTATATATACTTCTATATTTTATATATATTCTATATATACTTCTATATTTTATATATATTCTATATATACTTTATATTTATATATATTCTATATTTCTATATATTTATATATATTCTATATATACTTCTATATTTTATATATATTCTATATATACTTCTATATTTTATATCTATTCTATATTATTTATATTATATATATTCTATATATATTCTTATATCTATATTATATTCTATATATATTCTATATATACTTCTATATTCTATATATATTCTATATATATTCTATATATACTTCTATATTTTATATATATTCTATATATACTTCTATATTCTATATATATTCTATATATACTTCTATATTTTATATATATTCTATATATATTCTATATATACTTCTTAAATATAATTATTTCTACTGCTGTTCATTGATATTTATTGCTTGATTGATTTATTTATTGATTGATTGATAGGACTATCATTATTGCACTTCGGTGAGATACCAAGTGTGCTGCGATCTTTTTCTCACACATGAAGATTTCAGCGGCAGTGCACGATCTCCGTAGCACCGGTGATGGTCCCAGATATAACTTAGAAGATAATGAAAGTTTTGTAGGAATTTAATTGTTAAAATTTTTCTAATGAAGTTTGTCCGGACAGCGGTTTTGCAGTTTGCTAGTCTCGTTTTTGAACTGCTAAGTGTTCGTTTACGTGCTCGACGTGAACACCGGATCTACGTTTTATCGCCCGTCTCCGATATGACTAGGAACTTAATCGCATCTACACTGAGACCAGGGATCTCTGGAAAAATATCCAGATGTCTCCACGAGGAAGCGAACCGAGTTGCTCCGTAACGAGGGACAAGCTCCTAATTAACATCTTAAAGCGATGGAATGTTCAAATACAAATAATTTTGATAAGAAGTGGTTACCTACTCCAGAAATGTGACACCTAAAGATCGTTCTCTGCCCATTAATCACCACAATCCCTTGCAGTAAAAGTTCAAATCAAACGCCCAAGATACATAACTGAAGTTATACTTAAACACTTAACGTCACTCTACGCCTGGTCGCCAGAAACGGTGCACCTATTTGTTTTCTACTAGAAAGCATTTGATTATTTGTCAGATCCCACATGTTGTTAAGGTTAAATGTGAAAGATTATAAACATTGAGACCAGGTGTTGTGAGTTATCGTCATTGACAAAGAAACAATGCTAACTATTGCCTTGTTAAAATTATTTTTTAAAGATTGTAGAATTACAGATGATAACAATTATTTTTCTACCAACACTTTGTTACCAGTGCCAAACTTGGTCTATGACAGCAGCCAGGGGCGGCTCGTCATTAAGGGTCAGTGGGGTCGGGCCCCACCAAAAATAATGTGGAACGTGTATTTATTATTTTATAAATTAAAAAATAACAACCCAAATTCATGACTTTTCCAAAATATGTGTCTGGCCCCACCAGCAAAAATGGTCACGAGCCGTCACTGACAGCAACACACCACAGAAAACTCACCAAGTCTGAAATGAAATGCTTGAGGAAGGCAGTTTGGGTCACCGACTACGAAATGAGGTTATCAGAAGCAGAGTGAATATACCTTCATGCACCGAATACATTGAAAGACAACAAGTGGGGTGGTTTGAACATTTACTGAGAATGGAATACAACCAACCACCAATAACAGCATTCAATAAAAGAGATCAGTTACTAGAGCCAAGGAAGACCAAGCAAAGATGGAAGACAATATCAAGACTAAACTAAATAAACACGGATATAACACAACAAGGGCGACTCATCTGACCCTGGAACACAAATTAAAGCTCCCACCCCTACGCTTAACCACAAGAATGGACAACTAATTCCATCACCCAGCGGGGGAAAGACAATGGACAACAGAAGTAGGAACAAAATAAAGAGATGGAATAAAATAAATTTAGAGCATTGAATTGTAATACTCTCGTTTCGTTATACGTTATATAGGGTATGCAAGTAATTTCTCCACACCGTTCTATTCTGCGTAACTCGTTCTATCGTTTTTTGTCTAACCACAGAAGTTGCATTTATATTGATTTAATACGACAACAATTTATACCGATGTCGTGCTTGTACGATTTGGCAACGATAAACTATGTCGTAGAGAACGGTAATGGAAGACATGGTTACTGGAGTACGGGGCAGGGGAAGACAAAGGTGGCAGCAGAACATCAAAGAAACTCTGAACACTGCAGGAGACGGGGGAATTTGCTATAGACAGAGAGTTTTTCAAGCTTGCTGTGATGAAAGTGACATCTTGCTTATTGAAACTATACTTTATAGCAACACTTTTATTGTTGTGATTCTCTATAGCTAAGCGGTTAAAACGTGTGCATGTCGTTCTGAATGTTGTGCGTTCGAATCCAGGACGAGTTCATTTGCAATTTTTTGATGAGACTCCTAGAACTGTTGCTGGAGCTACTGAGATAGTGTGCTATTTCTGCTGACAGGGGCAGAGTCATATGGGGAAAATCTAGTGCAATGAAGTCAATCCTTCTCTATTAGACCCTTAAAACTTCTACTGTATACTCAGAGCTCAACCGTATACAGTCTTCTACAACAGAACATCAGGAAAAAAGGCGAGAGGAAGACCACGAAAAAGTTGGTTAGATGGCATAGCAAAATCCTGTTAAAGAACAAAAGTAATAATCACCCAAGCCACCAGAACAGCGCAAGACAAAACAGAAAACAATAACACTGGGAAAACAAGAACCCGGTTGCAGTGTGATGACAAAAGAAAAATAAGAAACTTATACTCTTAAATTTCTGCAGCATGATGCATAATTTGATTAGCCCCAGTGGAAGCCATCAAAGCTGACTCATCCCGTTCACTTTCGTTAAACTTGACTAATTTTGAAATAATGCTGGCAGAATTTGTCACCACATTCTACAACTTTTTTACAGAAAATTCCGACTTTTGTATGTGTTAAAAATAACTTTCCTAAGAATGCTAGGAAAAAAAATTACGAAATCTTATTTACAAACGAAGAAAGAGTTCTATAGAGCAAGTATCTTGCCGTTGTTGCGAAGAGTGCGTCGGTTAATAAAGAGCTATAGTAAATAAAAAGGTACATCTAAAAAGAAAACAGAAGAATACCTGAACCACTTAGATATCTGGTACGCGGTTTTAAGATTGCGTGCGAACTAAATGGAGATCTGTTTTAAATAAGTTTTCACAATTTGTCCCCGCATTACGGGTCCGTTCGAAAAATGTAAACTTAAAAATACCCACCCTGATTACAAATAGTTAAATTTCAAGACGTCATATGATATATTTGGTTGTATTTTACGTAATGATACAGTGAAATCTTGAATGTCATTTTCTTCTTCATTTTCTTTTTTCTTATCCTGTTTTACCTTCTCACAGTGTTAGGATAAGAAGAGATTTCTGAAACGGGATATAGTGTTCACTTCATAAATAGGGTTTTTAATCGCCTCAGTTATTTCTGTGTTCCACCTTTCGCGTGGGCGGTCTTGTGTTTGTATAAACTGTATCAGAACAGCATTGCTGTTTGAGGGACACTATCATTTTCACTCTGGTGTAATGAAAGTACCAACTCCCCCCCACTCCTTCCGTGTGGGTTCCTAGATATCGAATAATAGAACTACTGTATTCTTTCGCATGTCGTAAAAACGAAGCAAGGGAGTTGTGGTTGGGCCGGCAAACCCACATTGTAAAAATGCAAACAGTTACAGAAACAGATTTAAAAAAATTTATGTTCAGTGGGCGGTATCACCGATATCGAAGTTGATAATATTGTGCGCAAGTGACGACTGGAAATTCCAGGATTTGAGGCAACATGACTTTAAAAAATATTATTGGTACGTACGCAGTACTTTGTTGGACTAGAGGAGACCCTGATCCTTTACTTGTAGATCTAAATTACTAATACTTCTAAAGTCGGAGCAAAGCTCGGCGGAATAGCAAATGACATTAGGGGTAAGGAAAACAAACTTGTAGTCAAAACTCAATCATACGAACTATATTAGTTGCTATTACTACGCTTATATTCAAAGTGAGCAAACGAAAAAAAAATTACGAGGACATTTTTTTGCATCGACTGATGATAATGAAGGAAAGAAAGAAAGACAGAAAACTGGTTATAAAAATAAGGAAAGCTTGAATAGAACTGGATTTTCTTTTACAAACCTTGAACATGAAATGTCAACAATTTAGTGCATTGAACAAGTTCATCTATTATGATGAAAAAATTCAGGCAGACATACATTTTTAGCGTACGGAGACAACTGTTATGTCACGTAAGATTAGTACATTTAATGATGTTATTCTTTCGTGTTTTCTTAGGTTAGACCAGTTAGCTACTTTTACATTTACCTCGTCACTGACGAAAAATTTTTTTGTCGCAACGTCCGTGTGTCATATATGCAAAAAACGTAAATTGAAGTTATTTTACGTGTTTGCATATATGACACATTTTATTTTATTTTATTTCTATCAAATTTGTTTCTTCTGTGTTCTTTGTAAAAGCTCTACAACATCCCTCCTATAACATTTATAACATTCTGAATTCTTCTTTCTCTTCTCTCTTCACCATTCTTCCAGCGCTTCTTCTATCTTGCCATCCCTTCCAATTATTTCCATGATTTACCTACCCTTTTCTCGCTCTCTCTCTCTCTCTCTCTCGATCACCGCCCAGACCGATGTACCAGATTTCCACATAAATCTTATTCATGTGGAAATCTGATTAATGCAGCCTTAGCATTGATGTGTTTCGTCACATCTTTAGTGCCATTTACAGCTTTGGTGCTTATCCTTCGGCGATGTGTCCGGTTTTAGCCAGCGTTTACTGGGTTCGCTCCCCGTCAGCCTTGGGCTGTCCCCCGCTGACCTGCAAGGCAGCAGGTTGCTATTTTCTTTTAGGGTAGCGACCCTAGACAACCTTCCTCCCGGGTTGTTCAGCGTCATCTGTCCAGTTTACCAGTCTTTTTTTGACTACTTGGTTTTGCCTGCCGTCCTGTTTTGTGTACGGTTTGCTCCGCGAGTCTTTGATTGTCCCTAATCAAACTACAAGGCAGTAGTATCCTACCCTTTTAATGTCAGTCTCCAACTCTCTTCTTCAGGTATGTTTAGGCCTTCTCCTGCTTCTCTTTCCCAGCTGGTTAAGTTCTTCAAGATAATTCTTCTCTCCATATTTATATTTATTGTCCAGCCCTCACAAGCAAACAAAATAACATATATTCATAGCAATTTATCTAGATTAATCGTCACTGAAAAATTGATGTTACTTTTCAGATCACACTTATGCATATGACAGCCAGCCATTTCAAGTCTAGGCTAATGTTTGTCATCTGAGCTTCTATCGCTACAAAACATATCACCTTCTTCGTCTCTTCCATCATTTACTTCTTAATATTAGTGTTGGGATGGGGTGAGGAGGAGGGGGATAGGTTGTAGTGATCTTATCTGTGCTTGTTCTAATGCACTGTGTAAGCTGTTATTCATTTTCTTAAGGCTGTTCTTGATGCCGTCCCTCCATATTTTTCGTAGTCTTCCTCTTTCTCTGTACCGGTTATACTTTTTCGGTGTGGCTCTCTGTGGTAGGCGATATCAGAGCATTCTTGTCAGGTGTCCACACCATTTATTCTATTGTTCTTTTATGACTTTCATGACTCATCCATTCTTCTCCTGATTTCTTCATTTCTAATTTTCTCTTATTGTCACACCTGCAGCTCTTCTAAGACACCTCATCTCTGTCGTTTTGATTTTTCGTTCATTAGCAGCTGTTATTGGCCTTGCATGTTACCAAGTATTTAAAAGTATGTACTTCTCCTAACTTTTGTCTATTCAACAAAATGTTAGTAATGATCGCATTGTTACATCTATTGACTAGATGTGGACATCTATTGACACATTAAATAGTAAATCTACTTTCAAATGATAACAGAGCAGACGTATTCATCCGTTCACTTCACAGCAAATAGTTAAAAGTGCACGGCGGAATTGTACACAACCCGAATAAATTTGCACACCATCCAACTAACCATTCAGGTGCGAACTCATGGCAACTTATTATCATTCACTTAAAGTTAAGCATATTCCTAAGTTCTTTTATTCATTTTTCTTCAGCGTTTGGTTTTTAGTACACACGAGTAAATGAAACTTTTACTTGCAATATAGGAATCTCTCCCTCGCTGATTCTCATCATATGCGTTTCTTGTCTAACTACTTATGAAGAGAAAGTTTTCAACAACTTTCAAGTCTCTTAATGGTAATTTAAATTGTGAAGAATATATTTGCAAATTTCAAGTTTATTGTTATAGTTCATCTCAGATGTTGACACTCTTCCGTGTCATGAAGTCAGGCTGTCTAATCTGTTCTGTCTCTGTCCTCCTCTGTCTCATCTCCATTAGATTTTACTGGTTGTCACAATGTGTTTAAGCCTCCCTTCTCACCAAATATCCGAAAAATGATGACTGCCTCTATCTTATATTATCGATATACGGGAAGACTGCATTAAAACTATGTAGCAATAGCGAAACACATAAAAGCGAAGTACTGTTGTTTTAAAACAAATACAAAAATAATAACAATACACAGCAATGTTTCAACCAAAAGGTCTTTTTCTCTTATTTTCAATCCTTTGCTTGATAAAGGGCTTTTGGTCGAGGCGTTGCTGTGTATTGTTATTGTTTTTGTATTTTGTAAAACTACAGTATTTTGTTGTTATGTCTTTCTTATATTGACAATAGGTTTTCTCTGTATCTTACCTTCATCCAACACCTCCATAAAAGCGTACAAAATGCTTATGGTTAGTAACAACATATATTTATTGTTTGTAAAATTAACAAGATTTTAGAAGTGGTAGTAGTAGTTAGTAGCTCAAGCGGTAGTGAGCTCGATCACGAACCCAAGCGTACCTGGTTCAAACCCCATGGTGGGCAAGTTTGGAAGCAAATTCGTTTCCGTGGGATTTTTACAAAGGTAAAAATATACCTCACCGTTCAGAAAGCAATGGTAAACTACTAAACGTATAAGTGGTGCCTAGAAAATCAACGACTCGTTTACTGTTGTTGATGGCTACGTCCTTTAGGATATACCACGATTTTCACTTCATTTCAGTAGTAAGATAGCTGGCTTCGAAATTGATTGCTACCGAGAGTGTACACCGACACAGCCGCATTTCAGTTGGTCCATATGTATTTAACAGCTTAATTTGTTAGTTATGAAATGTAAGCCAACTACGACGATATTTGGCCAATATTTGCTGAAAAAAAGTAAAACATCGTAAAGTCTCAAAGATATATATAGTAGTTGAATGTTATGCCTAAAATAGAAGTGTTAGTTCTAAAGACACATACATCAGTTTTACTTTACATTAGCAACATAAGGTATTCAAGCTCAGCGACTCATATTTAAAAGTAACGAAGAGTAATTTATAAGTGGTTATTCTCGCCTGAGTGGTTACATGGGTCCAAATTTGGGGTGTAAAGAATAGAACCACTGTTACCTGTCACGCATGTCGTAAGAGGCGACTAGGAGGTTAGGATGAAAACGGATGCACGTGTCCTAAACGTGTAGAAATCTATTCGTTTAGGGGCCTACCAAACCATTGTGCAACGTATACACGTACTTGGCAAAGATCAAACATATCACAAAGAGTGATTAAAATTGGTCGTAAAGAATGAACGCAAAGAAGAAGAGCGATTATTCTCAAGAGAAAGCAGAAGTTGAAGAAGAAAACCTAGTAGATGAGATTACAAGTTTCATCTGTATACTCAAGACCCTGCGGTATATTTTCTCAGTATGTTGCAAGTCTTCAAAACGTCGTCACTTAAACGTTTTTTCCTTAAAACAACCCGTTGTTCAAGTCGAACTGGATGCCTGAGAGGCAGAGTGAGAGGTGTGTTTAATCAGCGAGCCACAGGAACCATCAGTATGCATACTCTTCGATATCTGTTGGGGAGACTGAGCACCTATGGGTCTGCCCGGAGTGCAATGATGTCAGTTTAGTAACCAATAACCAATCCTTAAAATAACCTTCAATTGTAATTTTGATCTTGCTGCTTACGCCGCCCTCCTTACGGACCACCTGATGCTGCCGCCTCTGTATCATAACACGGTCCTGTGTATACTCATATTTCATGAAACGCTTACACATTGCAATCTAATACAATAGGATTCATCCCTTTCAGATCTTTGAATTTATGCACATTTTACAATTTATCTAAAAGCTCACGCCACCATTCATTTATAACTTTCTTAAAACATTTATCTATAAAAACTACAGGTATTAAAATTATCCTGTCGACAATCATCAATCAACTTTCAGCCATCAACAAATACTTCCCCATGAAGTCATTTCCTTTCTTCCATTTAAACTCTCTTAATTGTTTCCCAGCAGCATTCAATTTTTAAACAAAGCTTCTATGGCACATTCACATACATAAAAAAAAAGATAATTTTGTAGATACGTAGAATTTTTCCAGAAACAATTCACAGAATGGGTAAGATAATATAAAATGAAGGTATTTTCATATCAAACCCCCTGTGTCTTCTCTTTCTGTTGTTTCATCTTTAATCTGACATTCCTTTCATTTACTTGCTGGTGTTTGTGAAATATCACATTTCAGATGTTTTTTTTCGTTCCAGAGTTCAAAGAACGAGCCATTAGCTTGAATGGTATAAACAGGAAAATCCTTGTTACATTTGACGTTATTGCACTCATATTTCCTCCAAAGATGCTGAGTGTATTTAATGAGCTGAAAATATTGACGACAGAGCACGTTCACAGTAATTCATGCGAAGATTAAAAAAAAATTTTCTTACTCTAAAAGTTTGAGAATTCTTTTCCCCTTGCGCAGAGTAGTTAATCGGCTTTACGGGAAATTGAACACTTGAGACTGGACGAAAATCACAGGAATGGAGCATACCGGACAACTACATTCAGTGTGAGGATGGAAGTTGAAAGCCTTTCTTGCTGCCCTTCATTGGTTCTCTATAACTTTATTTACAGGTGCCATTATTGTGTCCAGCTCTCAGTCGACACTTTGGAGAGTTCAAGACAGCATGTTCTGTTACGAGTAGATGTTATATAAAGAGGTTTCTAACCTTCAGAGGTTTGCAGAGATCTACTGTCATGGACATGCGGATGTTCCTGGCAATGAGAGAGCGAACAGTTTTCATCAGCAGCATTAATCGTTTAGGAGTTGACTATGAATGGGAAGTTGTGGGTGGGAGGGGGGAGGGTCTTTCGATTTTTCGTCGGTCGCCTGTTGGATAAAAGAACAAAAATTGATATTGAATTTATCCGGCGTTTTTTTCCGAGCCAGAAGCACTTGAGCTTTCAGCTCTTCGGCTCGGTGCCATGGACATCGTAACCCTTCGGTTCGGTACCACGAACACCGTGAATCTGGGGAACCTGTGGCTTTTCTGCCAGCCCGCGGAATTGAACCCGGACACACAGAGGACTAGTCACCCGCAGTCCAACGCGCTACGAACAGGCTGGGCAGGCGGATATCCGGCGTTTAAAGAGTTGGAAATTAGAAGTTGTACAAGCAGCACTGGATGTCTGGGGGGCAGAGTGAGGACTGTGTTTAACCAGTGGGCCACTGAAGCCAACAGTATGTGTAAACATTATCATCTGTTGGGGAGCACCTACGCTATTGTACGGAGTGATATTATTTCGGTTCAGTAACCAATAACCAGGTCACCATGTTTGGGATGTACGGTTTTCTTGTACAAGAACAAAGGCAGTAAAAAAAGAAGTATTATATGCCGAATTCTTCTTCTACGAACGCTCCATATCGACCACCTGTTAACCACTCTTTGTGATTTGTATGTGATCTGAGCCTAGGAGCGTTGTACGTTGTGTCAGTTATGCGCCTACAAGTAGGCCAGCACATCCAATTTTGCGACGCTCTTTATTTACTAGGTAGCTTCCCTAGGCCCCTACCTCTTACGACATGCCCTGTAGGTCGCAGTGGTACTATTCTTTGCTCCTCTTACGACTTGCCCTGTAGGTCGCAGTGGTACTATTCTTTGCTCCTCTTACGACATGCCCTGTAGGTCGCAGTGGTACTATTCTTTGCTCCTCTTACGACATGCCCTGTAGGTCGCAGTGGTACTATTCTTTGCTCCTCTTACGACATGCCCTGTAGGTCGCAGTACTACTATTCTTTGCTCCTCTTACGACATGCCCTGTAGGTCGCAGTACTACTATTCTTTGTTTCCCTTGAGAGCCACACCAGCAACACACCAGTGATGTGCAACACACCAGTGATGTGCAACACACCAGTGATGTGCAACACACCGGCGATGTGCGGAATTAAAGTGACAGTCAGTACATGATGCAGATATGCTGTAGAATGACAATCTCGTATGCTTTGCTTCTTAACTCTTCCCATACCGTGAATGTTATTGAGTTCTAGCCACGATTGTTATGCGACATCAGATATGTATGACCTTTTTCATCATTACAGACGGTCAATTAATAAGTTAGGATGAAGTGTCCTCTCTCCATTTATGCCTAGCCTTGGCAGCTGATATGGGGAATGTGCCTTGATAGTATCAGATTTAATAGTTCCAGTTTCAGTTTGGAATATCTTCATTGCACTCCGAACATATACATAGGTGCTCCGATCTCATTCGCAATATCTCCAACATCGTTCAGCGATTGACTGTACCAGTTCGATTTTGATCGATGAGCCTACTCATATATATATATATATATATATATATATATATGTTTCTCTACCTATGGCAACGAAAACATTTTAAAAGATTTGCTTCACAGGGAAAGGAACTGCGCTATGTGAAGAGCCACTATAATAGTATGTTGTGTATTTGGCGCGCATTTGTAAGCCGCTGTAGTGGTTAATGGTACGGGTTAAGTTAAACGATTCGAAAATATTTCAAATTTTGTACCAAGATGACGACAATCTGAAAGTCGGTTTAGAACGAATAGAGATATTTATAGAAAGATTTTTTATATATCTTTAGGTAACCATCATCCAGATCGACATTATAGAACGAATAGAGATATTTATAGAAAGATTTTTTATATATCTTTAGGTAACCATCATCCAGATCGACATTATAGAACGAATAGAGATATTTATAGAAAGATTTTTTATATATCTTTAGGTAACCATCATCCAGATCGACATTGTATATATACATGTTATAGAGCGTTATCGTTACGCATGCCAACACCAGTCTTACATGAGACCACCTCCCTTCTTCCAGTTTCACTAGAAATGTATATCTAACCATATCATAGTATTGACAAATAATTCAATGAGGAAGTGATTGATTGATCGACTGATTGATTGTGCCTTCATAAGTTAATAACCATGCGCTCTTCAAACTCTTTCTTACAAGATCCCATCGACAGAGCACGAACTTCATAGATTCAACGAGGACCCATTTGTAATGCTGTGAATGATGACAGTTTGTAAAAAAAAGTCATTAATTTTAAACGGGTTGCAGCATTCCAGCCTATTCAATAAGAAAAAATTACAAGAACAAAGATTTCTATAGACAAACATAATTCAGAATAAAGTATTTAGCTCATCTCATACACCTGGATCTCGCATACTGGACCAACACGAGAGATATAAACACGATTTCATTGTTATCACCGTCTCCATCTTCATCATTTTTCAAAAATTAAAATATATGAGATCTTTATCTGATTCTTCTCTTTCTCGTTTCCTCTGCCACAAATGCCGTCGTCAACCATGACATCTATCTATGAGAATTATATTCCTGTTTTTGTCCGTTTTTCTTTCTTTTATGTTTTTTCTTTCCTGTAGCCGTGTGCTCTAAGCGGATCCTCTGTTTCCTTGCACTAGAAGTTACAGATCAATGATCATAGCATAATATTAGCAAGTTATGACTTCCTCAGCGTGTGATCTTATCGTCATATGACGTTCCATCATCAGGTGTTGTTTACTGGGCGTTACATTTATGTTTTGTTATCTCTTATTATTCCTTTTCACACATTGGTATGAGGGGTATGTGAAGTATAGTGGCAATGCGTAGGAGTACATTACTAGCGTATAGGGTTCAGTTTTATGTAAGGTCGATTTCCAAGTTTGGACCATGTGCCTTCCCGTATCGAAGGTTGGCTGCAACGGTTCACAATGGCTCCCCCGATTGGCATTGAAATCGACATAGAAAAAAGACATGTCCCTTTAGTGAAAGAATCGCATTCGTGTCTAAAAGCGCATCACCCGCCTTTAGACCAGTTAGATACAATATGAAAAAATATGAAAATCGTGGCATATCCTTTACATGACATAGCCATCAACCACAGACAACGAGTCGTTGATTTTCTAGGCACCACTTATACTTTCAGTAGTTTAAAATTGCTTTCTGAAAGGTGAGGTCTATTTTTACCTTTTGTAAAAATGCAACATACCAACACAAAAAGGTGGCTAGCAGTCTTGATCCTAACGGCTTGATGTAGCAACTCGTCTCAATTCCTACAAAACATGTTCACCTCTCATGCACAAGTGTTGTGGCTTACAAAAATTTCCTACCCCATATGTCGCATATAATACAAATTGTGAAGTCTGTGCAGTAAAATGTAAGGGTATAGATAACTTCCAAAAAGCTATTCTCCTCTAGCTAACGACTGACAAGAATAGACGTAAGACTTTGCTCGCACACTACCTGGAGTAGATCTACCAGAAGAATATTGTGGCGTATGTTGGGTTTCAAAGAACGATCTCAGAAATATAGCGAACCCACAAAATTAATGATGACACAATTGTCACGGCTGATGAGATACGGATTGCACTTAAGAAAGTAAAATAAGCTGCACTAAAGTGCGATGGTATTAGATATGAGGACATATGCGGGCTGGCGGATGGAAAGATGAGTGAGATAGCACATACTTTTAACAACATAGTCAAGAGTGGCAAGTTCAGTGAGGACTGATGAGAGTCATCTTCCTTTTCGTATCTGAACTTACAGAAATCGTGGCCCCCTGCAACATGAGACCGACTAGCTCAAACGGGAAATCGAAAATTCCTGTTTATTGTAGTTGTTTTTTTTCTGTATATGTTTGATAGAACACTGTCACGTTTTCTGCAATGCTACTCAATTCTGTGCGTTCCTGTTTATTTATTGATAAAAATTGTTAATAATACTGACATTCCTTAGCTTTAAACTTAATTTGTAACATAATATTACATTGATTTAACATTTTGTGTTGATTTAACATGAATTCGTCTTTTTACAACAACACTGGAATGCGAGAATCACGCGACGGTTGTAGTCTTATTTTCTAGAATTTTTACCTGAGCCCACCGGACGTATGTTATCGAAGGCCATGGTTAATGAACAAGCAGACAGACTTGTGGGCACAACTATAGTGGTAAGCAGTATATTAATTGACTGGGCTAATATCCTGAACTTCATTAGTGAAACTGGACAAGGCAGAGAATTAAGGGGGTAATTTGAATTATACTTTCATTTTACTGCAAGAACCCAAATCAAACATTGTTTTGCTAAGTTTCAACACTATACGGAGAATAAAAATTATTTTATAAAACCAATAGTAAAACTAAATTATTATATAAAACCAATAGTAAAGCTACATTTTTATATAAAACCAATAGTAAAACTAAATTAATGAAAAATATTAGAAAATAATCATAAAAAGTGAAGGATTGACTTCATTGCACAGATTTTCTCCATATGACTCCGTCTCGCTTAGCAGAAATGCTGAGAGTGTTGCACAAAGCACGAACTCCGTAACTCCAACAATAATCGTAGAAATCTCATGAAAAAAATAACATGTGTGACTCAGCACATATTCGAACCTACAACATTCAGAACGATAGGTAAACGTCTTAAACCCTTCACCATAGAGTTCCCGTACTGCAAACAATGAAAGAGATTAATGAATTGTTGTATCTCTCTAAAGTACAATTTTAACACAGGAAGATTCCAACACATCACCATAGAGTTTCCCGTACTGCAAACAATGAAAGAGATTAATGAATTGTTGTATCTCTCTAAAGTACAATTTTAACACAGGAAGATTCCAACACATCACCATAGAGTTTCCCGTACTGCAAACAATGAAAGAGATTAATGAATTGTTGTATCTCTCTAAAGTACAATTTTAACACAGGAAGATTCCAACACATCACCATAGAGTTTCCCGTACTGCAAACAATGAAAGAGATTAATGAATTGTTGTATCTCTCTAAAGTACAATTTTAACACAGGAAGATTCCAACACATCACCATAGAGTTCCCCGTACTGCAAACAATGAAAGAGATTAATGAATTGTTGTATCTCTCTAAAGTACAATTTTAACACAGGAAGATTCCAACACATCACCATAGAGTTTCCCGTACTGCAAACAATGAAAGAGATTAATGAATTGTTGTATCTCTCTAAAGTACAATTTTAACACAGGAAGATTCCAACACATCACCATAGAGTTCCCCATACTGCAAACAATGAAAGAGATTAATGAATTGTTGTATCTCTCTAAAGTACAATTTTAACACAGGAAGATTCCAACAAGGATATAACAACAAGAATCGCCCTCGTGGTTACCGGGCCCAAATTTGGGGTGTAAAGAATAGAACCACTGTTACCTGCCAAGCATGTCGTAAGAGGCGATTAAGGAGGTTTGGCTGAAATCGGATGCATGTGTCCTAAACGTGTAGAAGTCTGCGTTTAGTGGCCTACCAAACCAATATGCAACGTATACACGTTCTTGGCAATGATCAAACATATCACAAAGAGTGATTACAATTGGTCGTAAAATACGAATGCAAAGAAGAAGAAGAAGACAACAAGAATTAGTGACACAAACTAAATCTTTCTCATGCTTAAAAAAAAAACATATAGAGAGAGAACAGAAGCAATTGGTTTGAATATCAAACTCAGAATAAAATTTCAATAACATACACTCAAAACTGGTTCGAATCCGACTTCATTCCACTGTATTTGACCCCATATGGATCGGTTTCTCTTCGCAGAGATGACAAGCTGTTTACCGAGAGCATTGCACAAAGCACGAACTCCGTAGATCCGTCAACAATCTTAGAGGGTCTCTGGGAAAAATGAACTTGTGAACAGAACAACGCGGTCCGGATTCGAACTCACTACTTTCGAATCGCAAGGAAAAGGCTTAACCTCTTAGCTACAGAGACCCTCCTTCCCAAGTAACATTCTTGGAATATTCTAATACAATAGCCAACTCTGAAAAAATATCGAAGACATCACATACAAATTACAGATCTTTCAAAATAGATGACTGCACCAAAAAAACGTCTATGATATCTCAGGACAGACACAATATTCATGATTTAAATCGTTATGTTCAACTAAAATTGTTAGATGACATAGCAGAGTCCTGTCAAAGAAAAAAATAACAATCATCCAAGCCACCAGAACAGCGCAAGACAAAAACAGAAAACTACAACACTGGGCAACAACCTGGTAGCAATGTGACGACAAAAGAAGAAGAAAAAAGAAGAGGCAGAAGAAAATTGTTCGGGGGACTACTGCCTAGTGCCAATTTTTGGCCGCCAATCTAATATGGTGACAAGTTACCTACTATATGGACAGGTCTCAAGTTCTTGTCATGTATATATATATCGTCTTGTCACAGTCTCTGAAGAGTTCAATCTTCTATAGAGTTTTATTATTATTATTATTATTATTGATTAATATAAAGAAACAACACCTGGGCATTTCGCCAGTTCCAAATTCTAAATGACGATATATAGTAATCGTTTATGCCAAATAGGACACGTTAAGTCAAAAGGAATTATTTTGGATTCAAAAGGTCAAAAGCTTTGCTTGATTCTTGGTCAAATGTAAACAAGAGGAACAAAAGAATATTTCATATCTAAATATCTCAAAAGTTAAGCTTTAAATTACGGCAGCCCACATTTATTCCATATTGAAAAGAATCTTTGCTTTCGTATTAGGGGAGTATTTTTTAATGATTTGTTTACTACGTTTGTATAGCTCCTTAAGATGTTTAGTGAATCCTAAACCAGGTCTCTCTATAGAGGTCACACACCTGGATACGTTGACGGCTAAAATCTTTCAACAAGTACCTTTTCTGAGGTCATAAAAACCACTGAGTTTTTGCCTTGATTTAACATGCGTTTTAGCACGAATTCAACAGGTAAGTTGCAATGTTCTGTAACAGATTAAATGAACCCTCCACTTTTATGAAAGTTTGTTTTTGTTAACTTCTGATTGAGACTCTTCAAGATGTTTGTTTCAATTTATAAAAACCGGTAAACTATCTCTTTCTGCGTCAACATTTCGGATATACAAGAGACAAGTTATTCAAGATATGGGTCTACTTAAGACATGCATCAATCTTCAAAGATCTGGTGATGAAATTACAATGACGACTAGATATTTTTCTTCTTCTTCTTTGCGATCGGTTTCGAATGCTCTGTCTCGCCTGTGTGGAGCAGGGGCCCGCAAGGGAAGTAATGAATATCACCACTGTGACCTACAAGGCATGTCGTAAAAGGCGGCTAATTTAGGACATAGGAAGCTACCCTAGTAAATAAAAATCTTTGCAGAAATCGGATGTGCTGGTCAACTTGTAGGCGCATAACTGGCACAACGTACAATCACTCTTAGGCTCTAATCACATACAAATCACACAGAGTGGTTAACACCTACGGCAAATAGGCATGATAATATATAAGAACATACAAACACAATGTGAACAGATGAGCAATAGATTACATGGTTAAGTGTGCATGAAGGACGTAAGACTACAGCAACCGTCCCTGGAAAACTCTCGCATCACTTTTAATAAGTATCTCGTAGCCTTCTCAGAACTTAGAATTTGAAGTGCTTGTCATTTCATATTTATAGATCCTAGTATGCAGGAGGTAGGGGGGTTAATTCTTTTCCTCGCGAATGCAAAGTCAAGTGTGCAATTGCCTTTTTCTTCTTCCAACGCTTCATATCGATCACTTGTTAAACCACTTTTGTGCTTTGTATGGGATCTGAGCCTAAGAGCGATTGTACGTTGTGTCAGTTGTGCGCCTAAAATTAGGTTAGCTCTTCCGATTTCTGCGACGCTTTTTATTTACTAGGTAGCTTCCCTAGGCCCCTACCTCAGTCGCCTCTTACGACATGCCTTGTAGGTGACAGTGTTACTATTCTTTGCTCCCCTTGTGAGCCCCGGTAGAACACGGGCGTAGTGTGGGATTGAACCTACAACCCTTTTGAGTCCGAGTCGATATGCGAACGCTTACTACACCTTACGCGTCCCACCACATCACATTAGTTAGTTAGTTTGTTCTTTTCGTACCATAGGCGGCACATAGGGCAGAGGTTTTAGATCTCCATGTGATACGGTTCTTTGCTAGCAGTTGGAGATCTTGTATGGTTTTACATCCCAATAGTTTACTTTCTTGTAGGATTGTTCTTCGAAGAGTGGTCTTTGGTCTTCCACATTTTCTTTCCTAACTGGTGACCACATAAGGACTTATTGATTTAGTCTCTTTTCGTCTGATCTAAGAACATGACCTAAATATTTCCACCTTCGTTTCCTTATAATATTTGAAATGGGTTGTTGGTGTGTTCTATCTCTCACTGTGTTGTTAGAAACGAAATCACTCCATTTGACTTTTAATAATTTTCGGAAACATTTACTCTCAAAGCTGTCCAGTTTCTTATCAATTTTCTTTGTTGATTTCAACTTTCACAACCGTAGGTCAGTACAGGAATCACACAGGACCTAAATAATTTAACTTTTGTGCATATACTAAGGTCTTGAGATTGCCAGATATTTGTTAATTTAGTGAAGGCACTACATCACATTACATAACTCAAATCACAACAACACTCGTGACCTTGTCCTCTCATGTCGAGATGCATATCATTATAAATCTCCAACCCCCAGTTAAGTCCTCCTAGTATTGGCAACAATCTGATCATGCAACTAACAAACTAATTAATTCATTACTACCCCGGCTAAATATAGCAAGCAGGTGTTAGATTGTATGAACAACTGTTACGCGGGAAAGCGGGACGTTCTACAGATCGACGATAACAATCTTTCTTTTGAATAGATGTGGCGTTAAAAGCGAGACGCGAAACGGTAGGTTAAGTTTAAATAGATAAAAGAGTGGGGCAAACCAAGAGTGGGCATTGGCAATGGGAGAAACATTGAATCTAATCATAGTTAAGGAACGATATTTTACAATAACTGTTCAGCAACAATGGTGTGTGTGTGTGTTAAAGGATTGAAGGCGGTGTTCTTTGATGTCAGATTGATTCCTCAACTTTCATCATTTTTATGTTATGAATTTATAGATGGGAATCACATTCCTGAAATATTCTGGGGTAACTGTGGTGTAGAGGCTGGGTGCTCGCCTCTCATTTCAAAGGTACTCGGTTCGTTATCTCGTGAATCCATCGGGATATCTTTCCAGAGATCACTGATCTCAGTGTAGGTGAGATCGAGTTCCTAGTCCTATCGGAGACGGACGATAAAACGTAGGTCCGTGTTCAATTTGAGCACGTAAAGGAACCCGTGACAGTTTAAAATCAAGAAGAGCAGGCTGGTTAGTCGCTGCCCAGACAAAATAAATTTGAAATATTCAAAAATAAAATTCCTACCCATATTTCACTTGCTTCTACATTACATTGGAAACCCTCGCCGGTGCTACGGAGTTGGTGCACTAACGCTGAGACCTTCCTGTGTAAGAAAGAGATCGGAGCACACTTGGTTACTCCCCCAAGTGCAATGATAATGGTCCAATCAATCACTCAATCAATCAATCAATCAATCAATTCCTGAAATAACACTGAAAACAGTCTCGTGATGAAGGGAAACACAGTTAAAACGTGTATTCTCCGTAAGGAGTTAATTCTTATTTTTCATGCGTGTTGGACTACAAGATCTGATATAACCAATAAATGACCTGTCATTAGGTTGAAAGTGCGTGCCTCGACTTAAAGAGGCGTTAACTCCCTATATAACAAACAAACAAACAAACAAACAAACAAACAAACAAACTAGTTAAAACAAAACAATTGAACAATTCTATTTGACTTGATAACATTAGGTGGTAGATGTTGAGCAATATATATATATATATATATATATATATATATATATATATATATATATATATATATATATATATATATATATATATATGACCTTTTGGGGACTTTGCAATGGTTAATTGGCAAGTGTTTGACTGCGACAACTTCTGAGTTTGTGCTTGTCTCTCTTGCCTTTCAGCTTCTTCTTCTTCTTTACGTTCGTTCTTTACCACCAATTTTAATCACTCTTTGTGATATGTTTGATCTCTACCAAGAACGTGTATACGTTGCACATTGGTTTGGTAGGCCCTAAACGCATAGACTTCCACACGTTTAGGGCATGTACATCCGATTTCAGCCGAACCTCCTTAGTCGCCTCTTACGACATGTGTGGCAGGTAATAGTGGTTCTATTCTTTACACCTCAAATTTGGGCCCCGGTAACCACTCGGGCGATGCCTTTCAGCTCATCCTTTAGTCTCTTTTCAAAAGATTCCGCAACTTTGTGTCAAATTGTTTTCCACATAACTCGGTCATCAGCTAGTTTGTTCCTATTTATTGTACCCATAGAAAAGTTCTTTATTGATGCCTTGCAGACATCATTATATAGCCGTGGTCTGCCTCGGAACCTCTTTCCTTTTCGAAAGTCTACAGAACAACACCTGTTGGGAAGGTATGTGGCTATTGTCCATTCTTCTTACATCCGCAAGCTATCTTAGTCTTCTACTGCTTATCACATTGATAAAGTTAATTGCATATCCTTTACAAGACTTTGCGAATCAACCCCAGCTTTTAGCGCTGTTTGTGATTTTTCTAGGCATTATTACGTTCAGTAGTTTGCCATTGTTTTCTGAACGGTGGTGCCATCGTCCTTTTGTAAAAATCCACGCGAAACAATATGCAATCAAATTGTCCGCAGCGTGATTCGAACTCAGAACGTCGGGGTTAATTGACCGAGTCACTATCCCCTAGGCCACAGACGCCACCTAGCACATTGATAAGGAATCGAATATACCAGGTCAAAGCAATATTCCGGAAAATAAAAATAGTAACACCCAAGGTATCCGGGACGATTAAAACCAGAAAAAGAGCTCTTTAATGTTGTATACATCCAATAGAGACATTTTCTTCTTCATCTCTTCCACCATTTATTTCTTTATAGAAGTTTTGGTAATCTGCTTATGTGGCCGAACCATTTAATTTGTTGTTTCTTGATGAAGTCTAGTACTGATGTTGTACCCACTTTTTCATGATGTCTTCATTTCTCAACCAGTCTCTACTTGTTATTGCCATCATTCTGTCTAGACACTTCATCTCTGTCGTGACTAGTATACATTATCCTACCTTACCTTATCTTAACTACATTTGCCGTGAAGCGTCGTGGGAGAGTTAGTTTTCTATCTTGTGCCAGGTGTGTTGCGCTTGACGTTGTCAGTCCATGCTTTCGCAGGGACTCTGAGATGTTATATATACATCGTATTCTTGGCCTGCCTCGTGCTCTGCGCCCTGAGTGTCGATTATTATAGGCACGTGATGGTAGTAAATATGGTTCCATTCTCATTAGATGGCCGAACCATTTGGATCTTTGCTTCTCGGTGTACTGTATGCATGGTATAGTACCAAAGATGCTTCTGATATACTAGTATACCAAACTGTTATATACTTGTATATGTTTCAGATTCCTCCATGCACAATTCCTCCATGCACAATTCCTCCATGCACAATTCCTCCATGCACAATTCCTCCATGCACAATTCCTTCATGCACAATTCCTCTATAACACTTATCTTCTCTTAACGTTGCCTGGTACATACCCTTCCATCACTGTCTTCTCTAAGACTCCATGACTTGTTAGGTAAATAAAATGCTTAACTGGTATAGAAAATGGGGGTCACTGGGGCTAAGTAGTTAATCCTTTGCCTTATGTTCCAAATGTCGGGTGTTCGAATCCGGACGGCGCCGTTCTGCTCACCACGAGTGCATTTTTCAGAGACCCTTAGGAATGTTACTGGAGCTACGGAGTTCGTGCTTTGTGAAATACTATCAGCAGGTGGTGTACCATTTCTGTGGATGGGGACCGAGTTATGAGGTAAAACCCGATGTAATGAAGTCACTCCTTTGTCTTTAGACCATTTCAAAAATAAGTTGAATACATTCGAACATTGATGAAAATAATGAACAAAAATGTGGGACGAATTCAGGAGAAGGGATCAAATTGGAGAAATGTCTGGTCAACCACACTAGTAACAACTGTTATAAGAAGGAGAAGATGGCGATATGTTGGACATACTCTCAGAAGAAATGATCAAAGAATCACTAAGCAGGTATTGAAGTGGGTGACAAAAGGCCCAGGAAAGCGAAGACGTCCTATGAAAACTCTAAAATTTACTTTACTAAGAAAGGTGAGAAATATCAAACTCAATTTCTATTTGTGTTTTCCTCGATTCAGAAGCACTTGAGCTTTTAGCTCTTCGGCTCGGTGCCATGGGCATCGTAACCATTCGGTTCGGTGCCACGAACACCGTAAATCTGGAGAACTTATGGCTTTTCTACCAGCACGCAGAATTGAACCGCACTCACATGGAGTTTGTCACCAGTTGTCCAACGCGCTACGAGCACGTTAGTCGGGTGGGCAATCAGTTTCTATATAGACTAGGAGATTGAGGGAGTTGCCCAGGTTATCGGTTATTAGTTATTGGTTACTAAACTGACATCATTGCACTACGGACAGACCCATAGGTGATCAGTTTCTCCCAACAAATATAGAAGAATATGCATACTTATGGTTCCTGTGGCTCTCTGGTTAAACACACTACTCACCCTGCCCCTCAGGCATACAGTTCTACTTGTACAAAGGGTAACTATAAACTTCTTAAATCGCTGCATGGATTCAACATATAATTTAGTGTCTTCACCCAACAGACAGTCATCGCGAAGAGGCTGAAGAACATCCCCAGTACCCATCTTTAACTCCCCAACAATCGATGCTCTATGGAACTATAGCATATCCTATAGGAAAGGACAAATTATGTGCTTGCCCTATGTAAACTATAACGGTATAAGAGGAATTTAATAAATATAAATAATGTCAGGTTGGGGAATAGGCCTTCAAGAAAATCATGTTAATTTATTGTTAATTTCTATTTTGTAGCTAAAGTTTTTTATACCTACTTTGTGTTACCAGAGCCAAACATGGAAATTGAGCAAAGCGCAGTCACAAAAATAACTACATGTGAAATGCGTTGCCTGCGAAAAGTTACCAACAACACAAGAAAAGACAGAATCACCAACATCAGCATAAGAAAGAAAGTTGGCACAAAACCGTGCTTGAATTACATAGATAAACAAAGAATGAAGTGGTTTGGCCACTTAATAAGATTGCATCCAAACTCCACAGTATACAGAGTCTTCTACAACAGAACATCGGGAAAGAAGGCAAGAGGAAGACCACGGAAAAGATGGTTAGATGGCATAGCAGAATCCTGTGAAAGAGCAAAGATAACAATCACACAAGCCACCAGAAAAGCGCAAGACAAAAACAAAAACCACGACACTGGGCAACAACCCGGTAGCAGTGTGACGATAAAAGAAAGAAGAAAGCTAAAGTTTTATACTAGATGGAGTAACCAGCCCTAAACCAAACCCTACCTTACTCACCTCTAACGACATGCATTGTAGGTAGCATGATTCCCATGCAGGCCCCAGACAACACTCAGGTGATAATATATTTTCATCATCATCATCAAATAGCTTGTCCTGAGCAGAACTTTGTCACCCTATCAGTCCTTCGGAATTTCTCTCTCTTGTAGGCCAGATGTCCCGCCGCTGCAGCCGTCATGTTCAAACTATCAGTTACATCCGAAATCCATCTTCTTCGTAGTCTTCCTCCCTCTTTGACGGTATGCCTCCTTCCATGGTGGTCTTCTCCAGCCCTTCATGTCTTTTTAAATGTTCAAAATATAATTTAAAATGAAAAAATAAACGCAATGAGAGAAAAGCAACAAAGAAGTGCAAATTAACGACTAAAATACAAAAGATGAAACTATAAGGTAATGGATTTTTATCTGTACACTTTCCAGAAACAGTTTTATATCATTTGTGATAAGACACACTACAGAAAGAGCTCATCACGTGTGAAATGAAATTATTGAGGAATGTAGTGGTGGTCACTAGGAAAGATAGACTATGTAATGAGGACATCAGAAGCAGAGTGGGCATAACTTCATGCAACGAATACATTTAAAAACAAAAAAATGCAGTAGTTTGGACATTGAATTAGAATTGAAAACAACCAACCAGCAATAACAGCATATAATAAAAAGAGATCAGCTTCTAAAACCAAGGGAAGACAAAGAAAACGATTGATAAACAATATCAAGACCACACTAAATAAACACGGATATAACACAACAAGCGCGACTTAACTGGCGCTGGAACGCAAATTAAAGCTATCACCCCTACTTTAACTTCAAACGTGGACAACCAATTCCATCATCCGTCTGGGGAAAGACAATAGATATTCGTGATAAGGAAAATCTTTCTTCAGATAAAATGTCTACTAACGTACTTTCTGTAATTGTTTCCAGCATAGATCGACCTAAGAAACAAATCACACAAAAAAACCGTCGAGAGTGGATAAGTGTGGAATCTGATGGAGTAGTTCTGTCTTTTGAGAATACAATATTATAACAGATGGAAGTTAATAAAGAGAGAGAGAGAGAGATATAGGAGAATGAATGTTAAGATGTTATCTTTAATGGTAATTAGAGTAATATGATTGATAGAATATAGTACTGGGAGTCTGGTGCCGTGTAGTAATAATAAATAGCAGTAACACTGGTAATATACAGCTGTCAGACTTGGATATTTTTGAAAGTATAATCTTCTTCTTCTAGCGCTCCATATCGACCACTTCTTCTTCTTTACGTTCGTTCTTTACCACCAATTTTAATCAGTCTTTGTGATATGTTTGATCTTTGCCAAGAACGTGTATACGTTGCACATTGGTTTGGTAGGCCCCTAAACGCATAGACTTATACACGTTTAGGACATGTGCATCCGATTTCAGCCAAACATCCTTAGCCGCCTCTTACGACAAGAGTGGGAGGTAACAGTGGTTCTACTCTTTACACTCCAAATTTAGGCCCCCGTAACCACTCGGGCGGGGCAATTGGTCTCGTAAGAACTAATGGTTTGAGGTTCGAATTCTGTGTTTAGTCGTTTATGATAACAATATAGATAACAATATAGATAACAACGTAGATAACAACGTAGAGAACAATTACAATAGATAACAATGTAGAGAACAATTACAATAGATAACAATGTAGAGAACAATTACAATAGATAACAATGTAGAGAACAATTACAATAGATAACAACGTAGAGAACAATTACAATAGATAACAATGTAGAGAACAATTACAATAGATAACAATGTAGAGAACAATTACAATAGATAACAATGTAGAGAACAATTACAATAGATAACAATGTAGAGAACAATTACAATAGATAACAATGTAGAGAACAATTACAATAATACAGAGAATAAATTCAATTCATAATAAAACTTGTCTGCGAGTGATCTTGTGCGTGTTCTAATCAAATAATATCTCTAACCAAGAACTGCTTGCACAGTGTCAACAAGAGAATATGAGCACCATCATACAAATACTATCTAGCCAAGAACAGCTTGCACAGTGTCAACAAGAGAATATGAGCACCATCATACAAATACTATCTCTAGCCAAGAACAGCTTGCACAGTGTCAACAAGAGAATATGAGCACCATCATCCAAATACTATCTCTAGCCAAGAACAGCTTGCACAGTGTCAACAAGAGAATATGATCACCATCATCCAAATACTTTCTAACCAAGAACTGCTTGCACAGTGTCAACAAGAGAATATGAACACCATCATACAAATACCAAATACTATCTCTAACCAAGAACTGCTTGCACAGTGTCAACAAGAGAATATGATCACCATCATCCAAATACTTTCTAACCAAGAACTGCTTGCACAGTGTCAACAAGAGAATATGAACACCATCATACAAATACTATCTCTAACCAAGAACTGCTTGCAGAGTGTCAACAAGAGAATATGAGCACCATCATACAGATACTATCTCTAACCAAGAACTGCTTGCACCGTGTCAACAAGAGAATATGAACACCATCATACAAAGGAAACGCTTGAGATATATCGGACATGTGATACACACAGAGACTAACTCAGTCATGAAAACAGCATTGAGATGGATACTAGAGGGTAAACAAAAACGTGGAAGACCCAAAACGACATGAAGAAGAATGGTAGAACAAGAACGGATGAAAGATAGGAATCACAGCTGAAAGACAATACAGAGGACGGTCAAGAATAAAGAAGAATTGTATGCATTTGTTGCTTCACACATGAGCTTTTACAGGCTAAAGCAAAGAGAGAGAGAGAGAGAGAGAGAGAGAGAGAGAGAGAGATAAATAGAGAGATAAATAGAGAGAGAGAGAGAATGAATGTAAATATCTGATTGGTAAGAAAACTGTGGACTCTCATCCCATAGTATTACAAAAGCACTCATGGAGTTTAGATGCAGCTTTGGATGGCGGCAAACAGTCTCCATATCAATATATTAACTTCTTTTTGGTTTGTTAATAACATTATTAGTCCATTGTCGTCTACGTTCCATAAGGAATTATAGATACAATAATGCTGCAGACTCCAGACAGGAGACATGAGGAAACGTTATCTCTGGCACAGATACAAATTCCGATCCAAAACAAACAACGGAGACAGACGGGCTCGAGATGAATATAGGCCATACAATAATTGATTCGAGAGTACTTATTTAAGAATATACAACAAGATGACGTCATGAAATCTGGGGCTTCATTTTTAACATCAATAAGTTATAAAAAAAAAAAAAAAGTCTGTCCATTAATTCGTGAGCACCTTTGAAATTGATTTTCTCGAAAACTACCTGTTGGATCTCAGTGATTTTTTGCAAGCAGCCTTAGAATATCCATGACGCTAGAGAAATATTTTTTTCCAAGAAAATTTGATGTAGTTTGAAATATTTCTTCTTCAGGTTATATTAAAATCACCCTCACCGGATTGTACACAATAGTAACAGATTTACGGTACACAGACGCGTTGTTCTAAAAATACATTATTGTAACATTGAAATATCGTGAGTTTCACGAATTCCCGTGCACCTAACCCAGTCGACTTTGAAAGCGGAAAGCATATGACGTTATAATTGGATACCGTTTTATAGTTATAGGCGTATCTCGCTATTTGTATGAAGCTATTGTATCATATTTGTTGGCTTATCAAAACTGACATTGATATCACATTCATAATGAGTCTGGTGCACATTTATAACAATGCAGAAGGTTACAGTTTTACTATACCAACACTTCCGTAGGGAATCTAAGAGAGGTCATCTATATTGCGATATTCATAACCCTGAGAAACGAACGCAACTGGCGCTTGGTCTGAATAGAGAATCCTTTTCTCGATGGATTAAACAGGACACAAAGTGCACTAATGTCAAGCAAGGACGGAAAAGAACAATTGACGACTTTGACATAGATGTCATAAGACGGGAGCTCTTGAAAATGTTTGCGACAAATCAACTTGTTACTCTCAGGAAACTGAAATTAAAACTGCAATCAGATTGCAGCATAGACATTTCTAAAAGTACTCTATGGAAAATTGTAAGAGCTGCCGGCTTCACCTTCAGAAAACTATAGGCGGCAGGAATATTATTTGTGAAAAGCCACATTTAATTGCTGCCCGAAGTAAATACCTGAAGCAGATCCGTGAGCGGCGGAGGCAAGGCTATGATATTGTATATTTGGACGAATCCTGGGTCAATGCTCACCACACCAATGCTAAAGAATGGCAATCAGTAGACGGTGAACAGAAAAGAAAATACCAAGCAGCAAAGGCCAGCGTATTATACTAACACATGCAGGAAGTAGTGAAGAAGGTCTTGTCCATGACGCTGGACTTATTTTCCAATCAAAAAGTACCGACAGTAGGGACTACCACACAGAAATGAATGGACATATTTTCAGGCACTGGATGGAGAAAGATCTACTTACAATTTAAACAGACCATCATGCTTGGTAATGGATAATGCATCCTATCACAACGCAGTATCAGCGGAAGACAAAGTACCAACTGCATCAAATACAAAAGATCAAATTAGGACTTGGCTTGCTAAGGAAAATGTCAGCTTCGATGATACATATTTGAAACCCGAGTTGTTGCACCTGGTGAGGATGACAAATAAGACAAAGGTGTTTCATATTGACAAAATCATTGCGGAATACGGCCACACGTCTTTGCGACTACCTCCATATCATGCTCAATCCGATAGAGCTTGTCTGGGCTAAAGTAAAAGGGCAAGTTGCCGAACAGAACAGGACGTTTAAAATGTGTGATGTTGAAGTTCTGACACGTGAGTCCTTCTCAATGATAGACATGCAGTTCTGGAAGAAGTGTGTTGAACATGTGCTCCGAGAGGAAGACGAGTACTGGCACCGAGATGGATTACAATTTGTCCAGCCAGTAACAATTATCAACCTCATGGAATCGTCAGATTCGGGATGATACAAATCATATTTTGATTACAGACTGAGAAATAGCAACGTATACATTTCCATATCCAAATGCGTCTACCATCATACAATTTGTGGTGAAGTTAAGACACCCTGGGGTCTAATGGTGACCGAAGAGGAGGACTAACTGTTGCATATTGTATCCAAGTTCACGATTGCACATAAAGGGCAACACACTTAATTACTTGACCTATCAAGTTAATATGGAGATACACCTATGAATAGAATTGACATGGACAAATTCTGGGATACTGTAAAATCTAAAATTTGAGCCCCGTATTTGCAATTGTCATAAAAGATCAAAGGAATTCGCCGATGTGCAAAATCCGTAGCATCTATGGACTACTGGTTAGCTTTATTTTAGCGTCATGGATATTCTAAGGCTGCATGCAAAAATCACTGAGATCCAACAGGTAGTTTTCGAGAAAATCAATTTCAAACGTGCTCACGAATTAATGGACAGACTATAATAGTTTTTCAAAGGTGTAGGTGGACTTAAAGTCTCGTATATTTGATTGAAGTTTTGACAGTATACTGAAAATAATAACTGGATATTTCTATATTCCTCTGACTTTATTATAGTTATTGTCTTAAAGTATATACTTGTCTGTGCATAGAGCAGAATAATCTGAATGGGGTTCTTTAGTTAACGTATGTAGTTAAGGTCGTCGTCTAGAGCAGTGAGGAATGCTACTAGACAATTATTTTAAGTATGGAAATGGGAACCGAGTGGTTACAGGGCCCAAATTTGGGGTGTAAAGAATAGAGCCACTGTTACCTGCTAAGCATGTCGTGAGAGGCGGCTAAGGAGGTTTGACTGAAATTGGATGCACGTGTCCTAAACATGCAGAAGTCTATGCATTTAGGGGCCTACTATCCAATGTGCAACGTATACACGTTCTTGGCAAAGATCAAACATATCACAAAGAGTGATTAAAATTGGTCGTAAAGAACGAAGGCAAAGAAGAAGAAGAAGAGAAGAAGAATAGATCCACTGTTACCTGCCACGCATGTCGTAAGTGACGGCTAAGGAGGTGGGTCGTGGGGTTCTATGTGTGAATTCACTACCGATGACACTGCAAAAACAAATACTCCCGTGCTATATTGATCCAATACTTCTGTATATCAGCGAAGCATGGACAGTAAATAAACAATCAATACGATCATTGGAAGCCACAGAGATGTGGTTTTACAGAATAATGCTGAAAATTCCATGGACAGCGAAGAAAACAAATCAGGAGTTTTTAAATCAGGCCTGCACACAAAGAAACGTTATCAAAAGAATAAGAATCCGACAATCAAGGTTCTTCGGGCATTTAATGCGAAGAGAAGGTTTAGAATATTTGGTGACAACAGGTAAAATTCAGGGAAGGAGAGATCGTGGAGGACAGAGGGAGAAGATACTGGATGGCTTGACATCATGGTTCGACACAAGATCGACGTCAGAACTGATTGCATGCACCAAACAGAGAGAGAGAGTTGTCGAGAGACATGATCGCCTAAGTTGGCAGACATGGCACATGATTTATATATATATATGTACGTGTGTGTGTAGGTATCAGTGTGTATGTGTGTACATATCCGCACTTATACATTTTCTAAGTAGCTTATGCCCTAACATTTCACTCTACACCTGAAATAATAGTTCATGTATGGATGTCTTTTATTTCTTTATTAAATTACAAGTTATTTATTTTGTACAACAGGTGAAATCTTGCATTTCTAGATGGCATGAGATAAAGAGAGCATAAGACTTTGATTTGATAATAGTAACAATTTTGTAAAGAAGAGAGGAAAATGGGGAGAAGAAGAAAACAATATTATATTCTTGGGGGAGAGAAGGAGGAGGGGGAGATACCCGAATCATTAGATAAGGACAGAATCTGCTCGACGACAATTAACGTTTATGTCACTCGCATTGACAGACTTTTACCATCCGTCTTAGCGTCGGTTTTTTTGTGTGTTTTTTCCCCCGATATAGAAGCACTGGAGCTTTCAGCCCTTCGGTTCGGTGCCATGGACATCGTAACCCTTCGGTTCGGTGCCATGGACATCGTAACCCTTCGGTTCGATGCCATGGACATCGTAACCCTTCGGTTCGGTGCCATGGACATCGTAACCTTCGGTTCGGTGCCATGGACATCGTAACCCTTCGGTTCGGTGCCACGAACACCGTAAATCTGGAGAATCTGTGGATTTTTCTGCCAGCCGTAGGATTTGAACCCGCAATCACAGAGGGCTTGTCACACCGTCGTCCAACGCGCTATGAACGCGCTGGGCAGGCGGGTTCCAGCGTCGGATATAACAGAGTGGCTGCATTCCTATTATGCCCCTCAGGCCATTTTGAACAAACCACTTGCAACACTAACTCCGGTACAGCTACATTACAAAAAAAATACTGACCCAACAACACAACGCCAAGACAGAACATATAATACCCACATGTCTAACTTTGATCATGAATGCCCCATCTGTGGTGGGGGATTGTGTTCGAAGATTGGACTCTACAGTTACCTCGACACACACCAGAGAGGTGCAACAACCCACGCATGAGGCTGGTATCATCATCACTTGAGATGAAAGTTAGTTAGTTTATTCCTTTCGTGCCAAAGGCGGCACATAGGGCAGAGGTTTTAGATCTCCATATGATGCGGTTCGTTCCTAGCAGTTAGAGATCTCGTATGGTTTTACATCCCAATAGTTTACTTTCTTGTAGGATTGTTCTTCGAAGAGTGGTCTTAGATCTTCCACGTTTTCTTTTCCCAACTGGTGACCACATAAGGACTTGTCGATTTTCTTCTGATCTAAGAACATGACCTAAATATTTCCACCTTCGTTTCCTTATAATGAGATGAAAGGTTATTATTATATTCTAAACTACACGGCACCAGAGAAGACCTCCAGACAACGGTTAATATTATCATAAGATCACATCTGACGGAATAATGATCTAAATAACTATCAGAAGACGAGAAAGAGGAAGTAACATCCTTAAGCCACACTTACACAGAGACATACACAGACACATACGCAGATGTATATTGACATACAAAGTCATTAGAAAGCGATCATTTTTTGTTATCTAACTCTGTTGGAAATGTAATTACGTCAACATTAAGAATAGAATATCAGATTAAGTCTGTGTGGTGACAGAAGAAGAATATCAAGCCGAACATATCAGAAACAATATCTTCAATATAATACAA
This sequence comes from Arion vulgaris, assembly GCA_020796225.1. Classification (NCBI taxonomy): domain Eukaryota; kingdom Metazoa; phylum Mollusca; class Gastropoda; order Stylommatophora; family Arionidae; genus Arion; species Arion vulgaris. The sequence continues at coordinate 14,320,756 of CM036762.1, read as the reverse complement.
GCAGAAAGAAACAGCGAAGATAACTAGGCAGATAACGGATAACAATCATCTAATTATAGTAATGACATGAGCAGAAAATATAAGCACAAAACTGACAGTATTCAGAGAGAGAGAGAGAGAGAGAGAGAGAGAGAGAGTGAGAGAGAGAGTGAGAGGGAGAGAGTGAGAGAGAGAGAGTGAGAGAGAGAGTGAGAGAGAGAGTGAGAGAGAGAGTGAGAGAGAGAGTGAGAGAGAGAGTGAGAGAGAGAGAGAGAGAGAGAGGAGAGAGAGAGAGAGAGTGAGAGAGAGTGAGAGAGAGTGAGAGAGAGAGGGTGAGAGAGAGAGTGAGAGAGAGAGTGAGAGAGAGAGTGAGAGAAATTAAATCTTTTCTTCTTCCTTGAGATCGGTTACATGATAAAGTGTCTACACAGAATGTTGGGGGTAACAAGAAGAGACCGGTTGAGAAATGAAGACATCAGCAACAAAGTGGGTACAACATCAATACTAAACTTCATCAATAAACAACAAATTAAATGGGTCGGCCACATAAGCAGATTACCAACAGACAGTGCACCTCCAAGATCAATGCTGGTCCGATACAATGGATAGAAAGCAAAAGGCCGGTCACGCAAAAGATGGACCACAGAGATAACAGCGTCGACGACAGACACTATCTAAGAAAACACTATCTAAGAAGCGCACACAAAGGCTCGTTTTAGAAATCTCTTCTTCTTGACCCGACGCGATGAGGCAAAACATGAATGGAGAAAAGACAGAAAGAAAGTCTAAACCCTGAGAGAGGTTGCCTCTATGAAGCTGCATGTCAGTTGGAGTTCCTCAAGAAGTTTCTCATAGCTTGCTCTGTAAGTTTCGTTCATGAAGCAATCTTTCGTTTTGTTGTTGTGTGTATGATAGATTAAGTCTAAAGCAGCGTTTCCCAAAGTGGGGGTACCTGCCCCTGTGGCGCTGAAACCTTCCAGGGGGGTGATGGTGGGGTCAGAAGGATTTTGGGGGAATTATTTTCTTGATTTTTCTTTTGAATAATAGTAAAAAATTTGAATTATAATTCATTTTGCATTTTAATTCATCTTATGCCCATCTTACACGATCCATTTTTTGCATCAATTTTCTATTTCATGTATATATTCATTTGAAAATTGACCATGTATGATAGAAATATATATCAATTTTCTATGTCAAAGTGAAAATAGAGCATGTATGAATGTATATATTTATATGTATACATTTATATATATATATATATATATATATATATATATATATATATATATACATATATATATATGGGGGCGAGAGGAGGGGGCATTGGCAAACTGTTATAATAGGGAGGGGGCGTTACAAAGTTTATAGTTCATAGTTCATAAGTACGGTTCCAACTTCACTGCATCGGGTCACCCCATAATTGCTCCGTTCCTGTGCCAATGAATATCACACGAAATTCTAACACCTGTGAAAAGTTTCCTGTGTGAACTAATTCCAGAATGAAGCAGCCGCGTACCGCCACACAAAAGCAGCCTGCACCGCATAATATGCATATGGCCGTCGCGAATGTAGCAACACAAAACTGTTCATCACTTGAATAGCAATTTTTGTCGAAGGGGACATCAATCACGGCAAAATCCAGCTTTCTGCACTCGCAATATAACTGCATACGGCAGATTGAGCTTGTTCGTCATAACCGCTGTCCGCCATTTTCTGAATACACACAACAAACGTACGGTTGACACAGCAAAAGCATTACATGTAACAGTCACAGCTCACAGCGTTGCTCAAGCACTAACTCAGTAGCTCGGCAAACGAAACCGGAAAATACCCGACCAAACATGGCGGGAATGCGCTAGCAAAGTCGTGTTCAGAATCAAACCGTTCTGACTCTGAATAGTCCTCCCGCATTCCACCATTGTTGGCCAGATTTTTTTTACAAAGTTTATGTCCTGAAAAGTGGACTCTGGACCGAAAAAGTTTGGGAATCTATGGTCTAAAGGACCTAAGGCCGAAGGATTGACTTCATTGCACCGTGTTTTACCCCATAAAACTAGGTCCCTCCCTTTCAGTAGAAATGGCACGACACCTGCCAAGAGTATTGCACAGAGCACGAACTTTGTAATTCCCGCAACAATTCTAGTAGTGTCTGGAAACAAAATGTACCTGTGAACAGAAAGGGGCGATCCGAATTCAATTCGAACCAACAAACTCCGGAACGTCAAGCTAGGGCTTAACCACTTAGCCACTTAACCACTTAACCACTTAACCACTTAGCCACTTAACCACTTAGCCACAGAAGCACCATTTTTAAGATGAAATTTATTTATTACTAAGATATAATTGCAATATCCTTCGGACAACTTAAGTATGACATCAGCCAACTCTGACTGTCATCCATATGGCTAGTCATATGTGAAAACATGCTATAGTATAACTCGGTAGATGTGGTACAATAAAGTATGATTTTCTGTTTGTAGATCTTTACATCTAGTCAATCTTTCTAAATATGCGCCTTACAAGACTATATGCATGCGCACTATGTGGTTGAAAGGAAGCCTGACTAAATACTGTCTAGTACTGACTATATGAGAGCCACTGTAGCGTAGTTGTTAGTGAACTCGCTTCGCAAGGCTGGTGGTCTGGGTTCAGCTCCCGCAATGTGCGTGGAATTTTTCCCGACCACGACGGCTCTCAGTTCGACCCAGCCTCAACTGGGTACCAGACATGCTCTGGGAAAGTAAAGGCAGCCGGCGTGATGCTGACCACATCACCCATCGTGTGCCCACGGTCAATGAAAAATACAGGCCTAACACTGTATTGACCTATATACCACGAGGTATGAAAGGGTTCCTTTACGGACTGACTATAGAGAGGCCTGACTAAATACTTTCTAGTACTGACTATAGAGAGACCTCACTCAACAGTGTCTAGTACTGACTATAGAGAGACTTGACTAAATACTGACTAGTTCTTGCCTTTTGCCACAATGCTACATAGTATTTATGCTGTATATACCAGTGAAAAGATGGCGTGTGTGGATTCTCTACACACTTCGGAAAGAAGACAGAACTGGGCTACACTAAGGTTCTAAGTAGTTTACAAGTTTACAAATAGTTTATAAATAGTAGTGTTTTGTAAGATACAGTACACATGTGACATAATCTCGAAATGACCAGAGTTTAGATTAAAATGTCATAGTCATATTTTTGTGTTTCTAGAAGTGTAGGGAACAGAGTTAGTATGACATACACTAACGGATAAAAGGTGGCTTGAAAACTAAATAGTGCTAACCTCGGCAAATCCATGTTCTGGGTAAAGTAGGTTGACTACACTCGCTCTTAATAACCTTCGCGGCCCGCCTGCCCAGCGTGTTCGTAGCGCATTGGACAACGGGTGACAAGCCTTCCGTGAGTGCGGGTTCAATTCCGCGGGCTGGCAGAAAAGCCACAGGTTTTCCAGATTTACGATGTCTACGGCACCGAGCCGAAGAGCTGGAAAGCTCAAGTGCTTCTGGATCGGGAAAAAAAAATTAACTTTCGCGACAGCCTTGCCACGCTTGGCCGTTTGGGCACGTAGAATAGAGATTAAACAATAATAATATTCTGCTGTTATTTTTTTATATTTAATCATTTATTTTGCCTTGCTAATACAATACTGTAATATACCTGCCAAATATAATGACAAAGTGATGGAGAAGATCAATGATGCCTTTGAATGCAAATGCTACAGAAGAGTACTTAGAATATCATGGACAGAGAAAGAACAAATGCTTCTGTTCTGCAGCAGCTTGATATTAAAGAGAGTTGGCTATTAAAGAGCATAATATCAAGGAAAATTAAATATTTCGGACACATCAAACGACATGAGTGTCTAGAGAAGATAATTTTGGAGGGAATGGTGCCTGGAAGAAGAATGAGAGGGAGATCTAGAAGATGATGGGTGCAAGGTGTCATTGACGATCTGAGAATGACTGCTGCTGACTCCGGTCACCTTGCACAGAATAGATAGATTTTTTCAGGACTGCTGTCATGGTAGCCAAGTTCCGGAAGGGACAAGCTACTTGATGATGATGATCAATATACCTGTCTCGGTCTATGGCACCTGAGTTCAGCAAATAATATTCTCGTCATAGTCTACTAGTCTACCTATACGTTGCAATCAAATTTGCCCACTAGCAAAGCATATTTTGAAAGCCTTCCTACGTTGGCATGTAGTACGTAATCCAAGTACGGAGCTCCGAACACTATTTGTACAATTCTTCGTGTATCTTAATAGAAACTAAGCGACGCCCTGTGTAATTATAACCATTACATTAACAAACTTACGACCAACTCAAGGAGAAGGCGTAACTCATCTTCAGTCAGAGTATTTTTTAATACTGTTCAATATTTACGCCGCTGTCGCTGTGGATAAAATTAAATGGAATATTCTTTTATAACAAAATGCGAACAAAGTCAAAAAGTTCCAAATATAAACTCGGTGTATTGCATTCCGACACGGAGTACAGATTTTTTACAACACCGTAGGAATCATACGGTGTTTGTTTAACTTTTGGTCCCAAACTCATATTTTCATTTTAAAACAGAGAGGCAGATAGAAGGAAGGAGGGATATATGTTGATAGATGTTTTAGTGTTTAATTGCGTAGTTGAATTCTTTGATCCATATTTTACTTCGCTTCTGTTATGCTAATAGCGATCTCTGATGTCGTCGTGTACCTGTGGCTTACACAGGTTAAAGAGAAGTTTACAAACTGTCATGTCATCGCGTGCAAGAAAAGTACTCCATAGCCTCGACGAGCTAATTCTCTGCTTTGCTAGTGTCTACTGGAAACCAGATCCTATACAAACTTCTCGCCCCTTCGCGTCTGTATTACATCTTAGGTGAGACCTTGCTCATCTGCATTGCACCTCACATCAGCTCAAGCCAGTGACGGCACGTCATTAAGGTCCAGTGGAGCCGGGCCACACCAAAAATAATGTATAACGTGTATTTAGTATTTTATAAATTAAAATATAACAACCCAAAACCATGATTTTTCCGAAAAATCTTTCTGGTCCCACTAACAAAAATTATCACGAGCCGCCACTGGCTCAAGCCAATATATTGCACCTCACAGAAGTTCTGATCAATGAATTTATAGAGTTTAGAAGTTAATTTGTAGCATCAAATGATCAATGTAATTTGTTATATTATTGGATGAAATATCTTACTTAAGAAGAAGAAGAAGATGAAAACACATATAAAAAAGTGTATGGAACTATCCATTAAAAAATGAGTTTATTTATAATACATTTATCTGTCACAATAGAAAACTATGATGGGTTGGACATCCCCTTAATGCAGACACAGTCGAGTGTCACTAGACATATACTTGAGCAGAAAAAGCAAGGACAGCGGAAAAGGGGACGTCCTAAACAGACATGGAGATGGAATCTACTTAAGGAACTGAGGTGTGCTAGCTATCCTGGGAGGACGTAAACAAAACAGCCAAAGACCGGAAAAAGTTGCGAACAACTGTTGACGCCTTATGCTACGCGAGGAGTGGGGAGGAATAAGGAATACGTTACAATATTATACATTTTATATCATATCATTATATGTTTTATATATATATATATATATATATATATTGTTTTGTATAGTTACTAGCTTTACTACCCGGCTCAACCTGATATTTGAAAAATGAAAATCATGGCATATCCCAAAGGACGTAGCCATCAACCACAGTAAACGAGTCGTTGATTTTCTAGGCACCACTTATATGTTCAGTAGTTTGCGATTGCTTTCTGAACTGTGAGATCTATTTTTACCCTTTGTAAAAATCAAACGGAAACGAATTTGCTTCCAAACATGCCCACCGTGAGTTTGAACCAGGTACACTTGGGTCTGTGATCGAGCTCCCTACCGCTTGAGCTACAGACGCCTAGTATTTACATTCTTGTATAAATAAATTGTATAATCCATTACATTTTCAAGGAAAACCAAAACTACAGAAGTTGATACTTGCGTAATTAGAGATACATGTACTGGCAACTAAATTACTTACTCATTTCAATGTTCAGATCGAGAGCAGTCTTTCGGTCTCAATCTTGGCATACATACCAACCAAATACTGATAAAGTTACAGGTGGTAATTTAGAAATCTGCTTTTATTCAACCGGGCATGTGATGAGACATAGCTCACTCGCTAAGACTATCCTACAGGGAACAGTTGAGGGTGGAAGAAAGTATGTGATGAGACATAGCTAACTTTCTAAGACTATCCTACAGGGAACAGTTGAGGGTGGAAGAAAGTATGTGATGAGACATAGCTCACTCGCTAAGACTATCCTACAGGGAACAGTTGAGGGTGGAAGAAAGAAAGGAGGGTAGAGAAAATCCTGGTTTGACAACATCAAGAGCTGGTCGGGGCAGAGTTTCTCCACACTTGCCCGAGGAGTTGAAGACAGAGATTCAGGGCGTGCTTTTTGTGCTTACGTCTCCACAGTGACACCCCTACGACCCTAACGGGTTATGGGCTTTATTTATTTATTTATTTATCTTTTTCAATCGCACCATTAATCGAGTAGGAAAGTATAACGATTCTGACACCATTTTGTTGAGTTTATTGAAGTTCCTAGCTGTTCTGGATTAGTGTTATGACAAATGTGTTTTTGTCACGTTAATACATTAGAGAATACTTCAAGACGGTATACAAAATGTGGGTCTCAGATACACTGTTAATCTAAATGCTATCGAAAATCGTGGCATATCCTTTTCATGAAGTAACCATCAACCACAGTAAACGAGTCGTTGATTTTCTAGGCACCGCTTGTACGTTCAGTAGTTTGCTATTGCTTTCTGAACGGTGATGCCTATTTTTACCGTTCGTTACAATGGGAACAAATTTGCTTCCAAACAGCATGTTTAAAAACATCCATAATAGCCGTCGCCATCCGGAACGACACACAATGATGATGAAAGTGTGCAACTTTTATGCAAAAGATTTAAAATCTACCTATCCAAATGAGCATCTGGCCGAATGGGTTAGAGAGTGCGACTCCCATGCGGAGACCCAGGTTCAATCCCCGGGTAAGGTCAATGAGTTATTTTTCTGTCGATGGCATAAAGAAAACATCTTAACCTGAACAGCTTCACGACGACTGTACTAGCCATGTGGTCATTAACTGTCACAGGCTCATGTAGCTCCTGTCCTACACCGCTTAAAGAAGCGTTATTACAGGTAGTAACAATTGTTTTGTGTTTTCTATTCAATCAAAGTTAGGCAGTAAAAGGAAAAATTCCACGCGCATTGCGGAGCTGAACCCAGACCACCAGCCTTGAGAAGCGAGTTCACTAACAACTACGCTACAACGGCTCTCAAAGTGAGGCAGTAAAAGTGTAAAAGTAAAGGAACCCTTTCATACCTCGTGGTATATAGGGCAATATAGTGTTAGGCCTGTATTTTTCATTGACCGTCGGCACACGATGGGTGATGTGGTCAGCATCACGCCGACCGCCTTTACTTTCCCAGAGCATGTCTGGTACCCAGTTGAGGCTGGGTCGACCGTCGCGGTCGGGAAAATTCCACGCGCATTGCGGGAGCTGAACCCAGACCACCAGCCTTGAGAAGCGAGTTCACTAGCAACTACGCTACAGCGGCTCTCAAAGTGAGGCAGTATCGTTTACTAAAGTTTGACATCTACCGACCCAAATGAAGTAGCCTCAAATACGACCCACGGCACATGCCGATCCAAGTGAAGCTTTCTCATTTACAAGGGTTTAATATCTAAGAAACATAAAGTAAGCAGTTCCAAATACGAAGGTTAGATCTCATATCTAAAATTTACTGTATATTTACAAAAAATAAACAGCAACGTTTCGATAAAGGCCTTTATCAAGAAATGGATACAATAGAAGGTTATAAATTCACTTCTTACACTGCACAGAACATATAGAATCAGAAAATAAAATCGTTAGGAATTTAATGTCAGATTCTGTATGTAGTAGGCTGTGTTGTATCCTTTGCTTGATAAAGGCGTTTTAGTCGAAACGTTGCTGCTTATTGTTTTTGTATTTGGTAAAACTACAGTACTTTGTTTTGACGTGTTTCGGTAATGCTTCATAGTTTTACTGCAGTCGTCCCTTATATCGATAATACTGTCCAAAATTTAAGAGGATGGATTATCATAACGTCAACGAAGACTAGGAATCTGGTATATAAACCTCAGAAATATCAAGACTGCGATGGACGAGCAACATCAAACAAATATCACAGAAGAACCGTGCCTTAGACTGGAATCAGACCAGAAGATAGAGAGACAGCTGAAAATATCAAGTCGTATTCATTCTGGGGTTGACTACGCCCCATGGAAGTGCAAGGACTAAATAACTTGAATATTATTGTGTTTAAAAAGACTTGAAACTTATATGTTGGCATAAAGTGGTTCAACCAAGCGTGAAAGTAATGCATTTCCGTCATTCACAATGTTAATCAAACTTTATGCCTGATTACGTATGCAGTGAAACATATATATCTACATATTCCACACAATTAGAATATTCTTGACGTAAAAAAAAGTACACGCAAACAGCAATATTTTATCTAGGTTCGAATACTGTACAGGATTCTTGGGAAGATGGTATTCTTCTTCTTCAGTGATCTCTGGTCATGCGCTTAATTTACTGTGGACCACAAACTGGGCAGTCAGCTTCAGGTCTGTCAGGTTTCCTCTTCAGCGATCTCTGGTCATGTGATTAATTTACTGTGGACCACAAACTGGGCAGTCAGCTTCAAGTCTGTCAGGTTTCCTTCTTCAGCGATCTCTGGTCATGCGCTTAATTTACTGTGGACCACAAACTGGGCAGTCAGCTTCAGGTCTGTCAGGTTTCCTCTTCAGCGATCTCTGGTCATGTGCTTAATTTACTGTGGACCACAAACTGGGCAGTCAGCTTCAAGTCTGTCAGGTTTCCTTCTTCAGCGATCTCTGGTCATGCGCTTAATTTACTGTGGACCACAAACTGGGCAGTCAGCTTCAGGTCTGTCGGGTTTCCTTCTTCAGTGATCTCTGGTCATGCGCTTAATTTACTGTGGAACACAAACTGGGCAGTCAGCTTCAAGTCTGTCAGGTTTCCTTCTTCAGCGATCTCTGGTCATGCGCTTAATTTACTGTGGACCACAAACTGGGCAGTCAGCTTCAGGTCTGTCGGGTTTCCCCAAAGCTTAGTTTTCAGATCGACTGGGTGTGGCCACATGTTGCTTCTCAGCTCACACAGAAGAGGATAGTCTTGCAGGATATGCTCTGGTGTCTGTTCCGTCTGCTGACACTGGCAGAGAGCTGTTGGACTTATTCCTAGTCTATATAAGTGTTTGTTGAGTCTGCAGTGTCCGGTGCGTAGTCGAAATATAATGACCTGGTCTGTTCTGCTCAGGTCTTTGCGGGAGTCTTTTCCATAATCATATCCAGTGTTTGTCTGATGCACTTATTTTCTTCCTTAGATTTCTTCTTTTTCTTCTTCTTCTTCTTCTTCTTCTTCTTCTTCTTCTTTTTCTTCTTCGAACGCTTCATATCGACCACTTGTTAATCACTCTTTGTGATTTGTATGTGATCTGAGGCCAAGAGCGATTACACGTTGTGATAGTTATGCGCTTACAAAAAGACCATCACATCCGATTTCTGCGACATTTTTTAATTTACTAGGGTAGCTTCCGTAGGTCCCTCGCCTCTGACGACATGTTTTGCCGGTCTCAGTGTTAATTAATTCTTTGCTTCCCCCGTGAACCCAGGCAACACACACTCCTTAGACAATCTACTTGTAGTCTGTAAGTTCTATCAGCGAATGTTCTACTTTTTCTGCTACTGTGTAACTTCATGGAATTGTCGAGAATGCTACTGTGCAAGTAAGCTGACAGTTTCATCTAGCTTAGAGGGGCAGAACACTTACAAGTGTTTCCTGTGTAATTCATTGATTAATTGATAGGCACATCATCATTGCATTTCGAGGAGTAACCATGTCTGCTACGATCGTTTTTTTACACAGACAAAATCTCACGGTCCCCCGGATGGAATTTTGAAGATGGTAAAGATATTTTGTAGGAATTTTATTTTTAATCTTCTCTAATGAATTTTGCACAGGCAGCGGCTTTCCAGCCTGCTCTTTTCGATTTTTAATTTCTAAGTGTTAGTTTACATGCTCAAATTGAACACGGACCTACGTTTTATCAGCTTTCTCCGATAGGACAAGGAACTAGATCTCATCTACACTGAGATCAGGGATCACTATAAAAATATTCGGATGGTTCCACGGGGGAGCGAAACGAGTACCTTTCGTAGGAGAAGCGAGCACGTAACCTCTACGCTACAGAGACCCTCTTCTTGTGTGAATAGACCTCGACTATTTAAGTGTAACAAAAATCTTGGTCTGGATAAGTTGCTACTTTTTTAATTGTGTTCCCTACATAATAAACCTATTGACACTGGATTTAAAATTCTGTTATGTAAAAGAATGGATTATTTTACCTACTTAACAAGATTGTAAGACTTAAGAGAGTGCACTACCTGAATCTTGCTGTATGGCAAGATTGTGACTTAAGAGAGTGCATCTGAATCTTGCTGTATATGATAGTCGACTTTAGCAATGGGATGCTTGATTGCCACGCCTTTGTAACAAGTGGAAACGAGGCAAGGCCACGCGCGACATCCAGGATTTTAATTTTGTAAATTAAGGGATAATCAAGTTGCACTTGATATTCTCGCGCGTGACACCAACATAAGAACCGTAGGTGGCAAAACACAACCTGAACACTCAGTGAGGGTGAGGTTAATCCTCACCTCCTGCTTGGTTATCTGTGTCCGCCCTTAAGGACAAGAGGATTACTGACTTAAGGAAGCTAGAATGATTCAATTGCAACAAAATAATTTGTCAAAAATGAAGATACTTTTATCATATCAAGTTTGACGTGGCTAAGTGTTTAAAAAGATCATTTCAAAACCTAACCGTATTTTGATTGTGGTTGAGTACTGTCTAGGCTCCAGCGGTAAATGGCTATCTGACCCAATGAGTTTGAAGAAATATCTGAAAGGTTATATGTGGCTAAGTAATTAAATATTTGACTTGCGTTCCCCCCTCTCTCTCTCTCTCTCTCTCTCGCGATCACCTAAAAGACTGATGTACCAGATCTCTCTATAAATTCATTCATGTGGAAATCTGATTCATGCAGCCTTTGCATGGGTGGGTTTTGTCACATCTTCAGCGCCATTTGGAGCTCTGGTGCTTATCCTTCGGCGATGTTTCCGGATTTAGCCAGCGTTTACTGGGTTCGCTCTCCGTTAGCCTTTGTCTGTCCCTAGCCAACCTGCAAGGCAGCAGGTTGAATTCTACAAATTTAGGACACGTGCATCCAATTTCAGCCAAACCTCCTAAGTCGCCTCTTACGACATACAGGGCAGGTAACAGTGGTTCTATTGTTTACACCCCAAATTTGGGCCCCGGTAACTACTTGGGCGACTTGCATTCCGAAAGTAACTACTTGGGCGACTTGCATTCCGAAAGTAACTACTCGGGCGACTTGCATTCCGAAAGTAACTACTTGGGCGACTTGCATTCCGAAAGTAACTACTTGGGCGACTTGCATTCCGAAAGTAACTACTCGAGCGACTTGCATTCCGAAAGTAACTACTTGGGCGACTTGCATTCCGAACAGTCGTTGGTTTGAATCCGGATCGCATCGTTCTCTTCATAAATGCATTTGTTTCAGAGAGCCCAGGATTTTTGTCCGAGCTACGAAGTTCGTGCTTTGTGCAATACTCTCGACAAGTGACGTGCTACTTCTGAGTAGACGGACCGAGCTATATGGGGTAAAAAGCTGGTGGAAATGCAGTGCACATTTTTGGGGGGGCCAAATATCATAACAAATGAGGAGCTTTTGAAACGAATATTCTGTGCATCTTTTGAGACCATCATTAAAAGACGAAGATGGAGGTGGATTGGACATGTATGTCGTATGTCATTAGGGACATTGGCTAGAACAGCTCTCAGATGGACAGCGGATGGGAAGAGAAGGCATGGACGCCCATGTGTATGGAGAAGAACTGTGGAGAGAGAGAGTTGAAGGAGTGTGGTATGACGTGGGAGACGGTTGGTAGAAAGGCAGCAGAACGGCAACAGTGGAAGTCTCTTATGGAAGCCTTATCAATCAATCGGGACACGAAGAGGATATAGATAGGGGGTAAACAGCTGGTACAAAAAAAATCAATTCTTTAGATCCAAGCCTCAATTTACGGCACTAAAAGATCATTAAGGGGTGTTTATCTTACGATGCGTACGAAACAACCTCACCAAAGGCAGGAAAACCCATAGAGAAATCATCTGTTCTGCCTTCGCTAACTAACTCTGTCCGAGAAAGAGTTACAAGGACAACATGTCTCATGCAACGATCACGCCTGAAGGATCTAAACTTAAAGTACCTCTGAAGTCGGCGAGGTTGTCCATATGGTTGAGAGATGCCTGTAAAAGGGTAATATAAGTCTCACGCAAAAATCAGTCAGAAGCTCAATACCAGGCGTCATGACTTTCCGCCTGAATTAACAGCGGGCGTACAAGAGAAGAAGAAGAAAAATCAGTTCTTCGGCTTTAGACTTTGAAATCTGAATCGATATTGTAGCAAACGAATGGCGTGTCCTAACAGCTTCGATATATATTTTTATATTTATTAGTTGACCCGTCAAAATGAACTCTGCTTTGATGGAATCATCTAAAGGCGCAAACAGTAACAACTCATTTATAGAAAATATAAACTTTCAACAGAGCAATTAAACCAAATATATTCATCTCGTACTGTTAAACGCTACATAGAGGTTGAAAGTAATTTCTCCATACCTGGGCAACTCGTTCAGTCTTTGTTACGGAATTGAGTCTGATATTTCTCGGATCTCTCAGTAAAGTTCGTTTTGGGGTTTCCAGAGAGCGACCATTCTTTCTTGAACCCTTTGCCAGCCACTTTTACGTCTTATTTTTTGATCATTTTTTCTCAGTATGCCTAACATATTTCAATCTTCTCTTTCTTAAAATAGTTGTTACTAGTGGTTACCTGATATTTCTCTGACTTCATTACTATTCCTAAATTCGTTCCTTCTTATGCTAATTTTTTTCGCAGCAATGCAATAAGTTAAAATTGAACGTTCTATGTATGTGGTAAACATAGACACAGTAAGCTCTGAGTTGTACATAAGTATTCTAACATCAGTGTTGACATATTTTTGTCCACAATGAACACTAATGAGACGTATACGAGTGAACGTCTTCACATAGACAAACACATGAGAAGGAATACATATATCCTATAAAAAATGAAAATCGCGGCATATCCTAAAAGACGTAGTCATCAACCACAGTAAACGAGTCGTTGATTTTTCTAGGCACCACTTATACGTTCAGTAGTTTGCCATTGCTTTCTGAATGGGGAGGTCTATTTTTACCTTTTGTAAAAATCCCACGGAAACGAATTTGCTTCAGAACTTGTCCACCGTGAGGTTTGAATCAGGTACGCTTGGGTTAAATTTTCAAAAATTCATCAAATGGTGTCTGCACAGAATAGACGAGCTGTTATGGTATGATATGGTCACAAATGTAGAGCTTATAGAGAGAACGAGTCAGATCTCAATAAACCAAGAGGGGATGAAAAGACTAGTGGTGGATAGGACACACCTTGAGAATAAAAGTTAACTGCAAACCTTTACAGGACTTTGTGAATCAGCCCAAGCTTTTTTAACGCTGTTTGTCATTTTTCTAGGCATTATTACATTCAGTAGTTTGCCATTGCTTTCTGAACGGGTGGTGCCATCGTCCATTTGTAAAAATCCACGCGAAACAATTTGCAGCCAAACTGTCCGCAGCGTGATTCGAACTCAGAACGTCGGGGTTAATAGACCAAGTCACTGTCCCCTAAAGCCACAGACGCCACCAACCTTGTGAGTACAGGAGAGAAATTGAATAAGAAAGGTCCTTTTTTCTTTTAACCATCATGAAAGGCAAAAAATAGAGACTCCTCGAAATGCATGGTAAAAAGATTTGGAGGCAGAGGTTGAAATAACGCAGAAGAGCTGGAAGGAACTGCAAGATAAAGCTAAAGATAGGAAAACTTGGCATGAGTTGGTTGAAGACTTATGACCCAACCTATGTTTAAAATACAAGAGATAGAGAGAGACACACACAAAGATGGATGTGTGATAGGTGCGTGTGTGTCTTTTCATTTTTTCGGTCGCTATTTTGACTATTATATCGTCAGACACGTTCTTATGAAGAAGTCGACTGCTGTCTGGAGCTTATCTCTGGTGTCATGTAGTTTTGAATGTAGTATTGTGTTGTAAAGCCAGTTTCCCTTTCTAAAGAGGACATACAGGGGACAGTCTTGCATGACATGTTCGGCAGTTTTATCAGCGGGGAAACTTATATAAGAAACAGAAGTTATGAAAATATCCTTAAAAAAAACAAGTGCCAAAAGTGTACACTTGTTAACCCTCATAAACCATGACTTATTATTCCAACTATCAAAATAATTTTCCAAATTCCAGAACAAAAAACTGAATTCCGTCAGGGTTGATGAGCATGGAATTCGGCATTTTGTCAATGTTAACGATTGCACGATTTTTAGGTCGAGTCACAGACATGCAGTCGAAACGGTCTATGTTCTCTGAACACTGTCTCAAACTACTTTCAACTTCTGTAATCATCCTATAGAAAGTTTTCAGAATGCACACAAAATATATTTGCCTCGTTCTTCAGTCTGAAGCGCCCCTTTCGTTTTCAGACATACGCGCCATGTCACAATATTGTCACAGAGAAAGGAGAGTTAGGATTTTAAGTAATGCCATTATTTGTGGAATCTCGAGCTGCGACCGCGTGGCGTGTTTCTGGAAGCTCAAGTGGCATAGGGATACATGACGCCCCCTTGAATGAGACGCCTCGTACTAAGCAAATAAGCCCTGGTGATCTTTTTGTGATAATGAGGACAAGATTAGGGATGTAGTTTGCCGTAAGTATTCTATTACTGTTCAAAGGCGGAGCTACAGAAGACAAGTGGATCGTGAAGAAAAGGTCAGGGAGTATACTGACATAGACTTACCTTCAATCGGTTAGATTGCTCTACTTTGCTCATAGTTTCCTATTAAAGAAATATTATGAAGAAAGTGTGTGTTTTTTATTTTAAAAAGTGTACGCAATATCATAAACGTTGATTATAATCCGTTCAGCTGTCGTTACAACCTGTAATACCGCTTTTAGGGCGGTGTAGGACAGGGGGATATGTGCATGTTGAACTTAATGGCAACAAGGCTAGTGCGGTTAGGATTTTTGTTTATACCCCCAACAGAAAAAACTTCTTGGCCTTACCGTTGATTGAACTCGAGTCTCCCGCATGAAAGCCGCGCTCTAATTCATTCGGACATATAACAAGAAGGGTTTTTTCCTGGAACCCACAGGAACAACAAAAGAAAGAGAGGAATAGAAATACATGGAGATGATATTTGGAGGTAGAGATCAATAATATAAAAAAGAGCTGGAGGGAGCTGCCGGAGATGGATAGAGATAGGAAGACAAGGCATGAGTTGGTTGAGAGCCTATGCCCAAATTCGAGTTAAAAAGGCAGAGGGAGAGATATGAAACCGATCACAAAGAAGAAGAAGAAGAGGACGATATACTGTCACACACAAGCATCAGTGGTAGAAAGAAAGAATAAATCTATGCTACACAATGAGCTGTTGGTATATTAACTCCACCCCCACCACACCCCTCACACACACACACACATTCGCCTGTGTGGTGCCGGGGCCCGCCAGAGAAGCAAAGAATAGTAACACTGCGAAATACAAGGCATGTCGTAAGATGCGACTAATGTAGAATCTAGGGAAGCGTCCCTAATAAATAAAAAGCATCGCAGAAATCGGATGTGCTGGCTTACTTGTAGACGTATTACTGGCACAAAGTAAAATCGCTCTTAGGCTCGGATCACACACAAGTCACAAATAGTGGTTAACAAGTGGTCGATATGGAGCGTTCTAAGAGCAAGAAGACACCCACCTCCACCACCCCCCAACTACATGACATTACAAATTCCTAATGCAAATGATCTCATCAAATCAACCCAGAAAATGAGTCATTAATATTTATACAGTAAAGTAGCGTCATGAGAATATTTATACAGTAAAGTAGCGTCATGAGAATATTTATACAGTAAAGTAGCGTCATGAGAATATTTATACAGTAAAGTAGCGTCATGAGAATATTTCACAGCATCAGTTATAAGGGTGGTATACTATCACAAGTCTCTCACTCTCTCGCTCTCCTACACACATACACACACACACCAATAAACACACATACACATACAAACACACATACACACATACATCAACATATACACACACCGACAGACACACCAACACATACATATACACACACACACACCGACAGACACACCAACGTACACAAACACCGACAGACACACCAACGTACACACACAAAACAAGTTACTAAAATTTCTTTGAATATTTTCATCCAAACATACTATAGACAAGTCAACTATGGAAAGAGATCCTCCTGCCCTCACTCACACATACTATAGACAAGTCAACTATGGAGAGAGATCCTCCCTGCCCCCTCACCCGCACATACTATAGACAAGTCAACTATGGAGAGAGATCCTCCTGCCCCTCACCCACACATACTATAGACAAGTCAACTATGGAGAGAGATCCTCCCTGCCACCTCCCCCACACATACTATAGACAAGTCAACCATGGAAAGAGATCCTCCCTGCCCCCTCACCCACACATACTATAGACAAGTCAACTATGGAGAGAGATCCTCCCTGCCCCCTCACCCACACATACTATAGACAAGTCAACTATGGAGAGAGATCCTCCCTGCCACCTCCCCACACATATTATAGATAAATCTATGGAGGAGAGACTCCCTTCCCTCCCCCACAAATACCATAGACAAGTCATCTATGAAGATAGACAAGCCCCTCCCCACAAATACCATAGACAATTCAACTATGAAGATAAACAAGCCCCCTCCCCCACAAATACCATAGACAAGTCATCTATGAAGATAAACAAGCCCCTCCCCACAAATACCATAGACAAGTCATCTATGAAGATAGACAAGCCCCTCCCCACAAATACCATTCATAAGTCAACTACGGAGAGAAACCCCACCCCACCCCAGACAAACCAACAAAAAAACGATAATTTCACTCAAAGAATCAACTCTATATTTATCCATCTCATACATCTCCCCCAAACAAATAATTACCAAAACTATTCCCATCCAAATATCAACGAAACAATTCATATTTTATAATTTCCTCAATTCAATTAAGTCTTACTTCTCCACATTGATTATCTCGTATAATTATTAAATCGCATTAAAACATTTGTAAGAAACATGTCCTTATATTAATTAGAAGTATTCGAAATTAATGTTTCACGGCACCAACAAAATTAACAATCTTTTCTTGCAATTACGAGACCACAATTTTAATAGTAATTTTCCAACTTCAAAAATAACATTACATATGAAACTGAAGAGTTTGATTTCTTGTCTACGAGTAAGTAGTGACTTGTATTATTGACATAAATTAGAAATTATTGAAATTCATTATATATTTGTTGTGTGTGGGTGATGTTAAATTGTCCGCTCTCTTTCATTAGTTAAATAAAGGGGTGCGAACAACGGGGCGCTGTTTGTGTGTTTATCTAAAATCGTTTACAGAATTGTAAACAGAAATTGATTTTTTATTGTAAACAGGTCACGCAATTGTGCTAAAGAAATCTTTAGTGAAATGTCATCTGGAGCGTATTGGGAGCTACATCTCTTGAAATTGGTTCTGAAGAAGACTGTATTCGTCATAGCATTGACAATATCTACTTCAAATTGAACTACACAGCAGGAGATCGTCCCAGAAATCCCTTAAACACACAAACACAACGGGGCTAAGAATGCGACCTTTTAATCCAAGTAGTCTTCAGTTTGTGGACTGTTCTGCGATGAGAAATAATAGTACGTACCGTTTTATCCATTTTTTTTACGTACGCTATTTTATATATTATTTTTATTATTGTACAGCTGTGGCGACTTAAAGAAATAACTCAGAAAAATAAATTGGAAACTGAACTTCAGAGACTAGCAATTCCTTTCATAAGAAAACGGTCACAATCTGATGTTGCCTTATTAACTGAATAAATTGGTAAACATTAGTGTCACCAATCGAGAACTATGTAATTATGTATTCACAAAATGTAATATTACATTTATGAGTACCTTCGTGCTACTAAATTTTTTATGTACACAAATGTCAACTATTATGTTTTTTTAATGATACTTTCCAGGATTTTATAAGCGTTGCTGGCTCACGACGTTTCCATTGCACCTGATCGCGGAATACTTGAAATCGGGCAGATATTTTTGGAATTTTAAACCCGAAGTATTAAGGTCTTTGACATAAAGAGAGAGAAAATTAAGAAGACACAGATGGTATGTCTGGCAGCCTTTTGTTTTGAAAGAATTATACAAAACGTACAACTCGTAGACGATTCACGAGGAAG
Source organism: Arion vulgaris (assembly GCA_020796225.1). Taxonomy (NCBI): domain Eukaryota; kingdom Metazoa; phylum Mollusca; class Gastropoda; order Stylommatophora; family Arionidae; genus Arion; species Arion vulgaris. The sequence continues at coordinate 14,302,182 of CM036762.1, read as the reverse complement.
AAATAAATGTGTCCTTATTACTGTTTTAATCTCCAATTAACTTTGAGTATTAACTCTCTCACTCTCTTTCTCTCTCCATCTATCTATTTGTCTGTCTCTCTGTCTGTCTGTCTCTCTTTCTCTCTCGTTCTGCCAGTGTTCTTCATAGTTTTCATTTATAAAACGAAGTGTTTCATTCTTAGTTAGGCCACAGCCTCCTTTAGTCATAAGTGACTCAGCTCAAGTAAAAATTTCCTTAAATTAGATCCACTACGTCACGGGACTCTTGCAATTCATTATTGTTAGATAACTAAGAACTCGATCGTATCTACACTGAGATCGGAGATCTTTGAAAATACATCTCCATGGCGACACGAGGGAACAAACCAAGTACATTTGGAACGAGAGGTGTGCACCTAACCTCTACGCCACAGAGATCACCATATTATGGTTTTTGTGCAAACCTGATTTCTTAATATTGCCAGAGATTACTTAATATTCCCAGAGATTACTTAATATTACCAGAGGTTGCTTAATATTGTCAGAGGTTGCTTAATATTGTCAGAGGTTGCTTAATATTGCCAGGGGTTGCTTAATATTGCCAGAGGTTGCTTAATATTGCCAGAGGTTGCTTAATATTGTCAGAGGTTGCTTAATATTGTCAGAGGTTGCTTAATATTGCCAGGGGTTGCTTACTATTGTCAGAGATTGCTTAATATTGCCAGAGGTTGCTTAATATTGCCAGGGGTTGCTTAATATTGTCAGGGGTTGCTTAATATTGTCAGAGGTTGCTTAATATTGTCAGGGGTTGCTTAATATTCCCAGAGGTTGCTTAATATTGTAAGAGGTTGCTTAATATTGTCAGGGGTTGCTTAATCTTGTCAGGGGTTACTTAATATTGCCAGAGATTACTTAATATTGCCAGAGATTACTTAATAATATTCCCAGAGATTATTTAATATTGCCAGAGATTGCTTAATATTGCCAGAGATTACTTAATATTCCCCAGAGATTACTTAATATTGCCAGAGATTGCTTAATATTGCCAGAGATTACTTAATATTGCCAGAGATTACTTAATATTGCCAGAGATTACTTAATATTGCCAGAGATTACTTAATATTGCGAGAGATTACTTAATATTGCCAGAGATTACTTAATATTGCCAGAGATTACTTAATATTGCCAGAGATTACTTAATATTGCCAGAGATTACTTAATATTGTTAGAGATTACTTAATATTGCCAGAGATTACTTAATATTGTCAGAGATTACTTAATATTGCGAGAGATTACTTAATATTGCCAGAGATTACTTAATATTGCCAGAGATTACTTAATATTGCCAGAGATTACTTAATATTGCCAGAGATTACTTAATATTGTCAGAGATTTCTTAATATTGCCAGAGATTACTTAATATTGCCAGAAATTACTTAATATTGCGAGAGATTACTTAATATTGCCAGAGATTACTTAATATTGCCAGAGATTACTTAATATTGTCAGAGATTTCTTAATATTGCCAGAGATTACTTAATATTGCCAGAGATTACTTAATATTGCCAGAGATTGCGTTCGAAGAAGAAAAAGAAGGTATTTTGATACACTAAGTATAGTTTTCTAACACTTCCCACACTTATTATAGCATCTGTTGTTCGCATTCGTTGTTCGCAGCCAACTTTATCATTCTTATTGTGATATATAATTGATCTTTGACAATATGAAGTGGCATATACTATAGACAATAGCATATAAAGTGGGATTACCGCTTTACCAGCTGCTACATTGCCCATAAGCACAAGTGTGGAATAATTTCATTGCACTCATGACATGTCTATAGGTGCTCCGATCTCCTTCGCAACATCTCCAACAGCGTCCAGCGGCTGACCGTACCAGTTTGATTTTGATTGATGAGCCTAGTCATATAATTGTTATCCTGTTCTTTTCTGGCTACTCTAATCCTCAATTCCAGCTCCTGCAATCTAGTAGTTGACGTGGATTGGTTTCAGTGAAAATCTTCTTTGCGGCAACACTCTATGAGGGCGTTCAAAATGTCAGCTCTATCCATTCACTGGCCCCCCTGTGTGGCAGAGCCAGCCAGCCTGTCTGCTCTCTCATTGTCAACGACACTTATGTGCCCCGGAACGAAGATAAGTGTAAGATCAGAAATAAAGAGCAGAATAGGCCAGGTCAAAGCAGTGTTCCAGAAAATGAGAAACAGTATATGCAACAAGTCATTGTCAGTTGAGTTCAGAATGAGAGTTATACAGTGCTACATATAACCAATACTGACATACGGATGAGAGTCATGGACAATAAACAAACAGATCGAGAGATCGAGAGGGCCATAGAGATAGAGTTTTACAGAAGAATGATGAGAATCCCATGGACTGCTAAATTGACGAAAGTGTAGGAGTTGAATGAGACCAAGACACAGAGAAAACTTATTATCATTATAAGAAAGAGGTAATCGTCGTTTCTCGGACATATAATGAGAAGGGGAGGCTTAGAACGCATTATGACAACCGATAAAAATTAGAGAGACGAGACAGAGGAAGGCAGAGAAAGAAAATTGTGGACAGCCTGACTTCATGGCACGAAAGAGCGTCGAAATCTAAGATTTATAACGAACACCAGGGACAGAGATTTGTGGAGATCCATGATCGTCAACGCCATCCGGCACGGCTCCTGGTGAGGATGAATATAACCCACAACGTGAATTGAATGATATAAAATCTTTGATATTAGCTTACCAAGGCACAGACGCTATTAAACGGGGAAAAATGATGTACTATTGCATACTCGTTGCCAATGAATATCAAAATAAATATGGGAATATGAACGAAAGAATAAGAACCGTCTTGCAATATTGATATTTCAAATGACATATGTATATGCAAGCAAATACGATTTGAATGCATCCAAAACTTGAAAATGCATAAATTCTCCCAACGATACCGCAAAAAATTAAAACCAAAAAACTTTTCAATGACAGAAATAGCAACCACAGTTCTAAATGTGTTTACCCACACAGCCACACAACGGTAACGGTATTCAATGTCGCGATGTGGGTTCTCTATATAGATCTACGCCTTTCTAAGCGCATGTGGGCATGAGGATTCATGACTTCTCAAAACTGTATTTGCTCTTCCGTAATTGAGTTGGATGTCGCTAAACTTGTTGTACGTATGTGTATGACAGGAGAGATGTGATAATGTATTGGTTATATGGATTGCTTCGTAGATTAGTGGGTCTCATGGTCTCCTTCTTATTCTTCTGCGAACGCTCCATATCGACCAATTGTTAACCACTCTGTGTGATTTGTATATGATATGAGCCTAAGAGTGATTGTACGTTGTGCCAATCATGCGCCTACAAGTAGGTCAGAACATCCGATTTCTGCAATGCGTTTTATTTACTAGGGTAACTTCCCTAGGTCCCTACCTCAGTCGCCTCTAACGACATGCCTTGTAGGTCGCAGTGGTACTATTCTTTGCTTCCCTTGCAGGCCCCGGTATGCCACGGACGTCACATGCTTTTGTAATACTGTGGTATACATGTTCTCATCCGTAGCGCCCATTTTTCAGTAATACTTCAGCCTCCTTACAATCTTCTCTAGATCTGATCTTATCTAGTCTGACCACCTCAAATCTACAGGGTGTTCAACTTAAAAGCAGCCTCAGTGATAAATAGAAAATCGCCAGGTACGCATTGCATCTCGTCTATTTACTATTTAAACCGGTTCTGACTAGCTTGTCCTACGTCACATTTGTTCATCGTCCCTTCCCGCACTACAATTACACACTATTACACAACCTTGACCTATACCAAGTCATAACTGAACCTTCTCATTTACATACATGTATGCCAGATTAGCTCCATTCACAGGCTGCTTTTAAGTTGAACACTCTGTATAAGCTGTTTCCGTACATCGCCGTGTCTAACATCGTATTCTTGTGGTGTAGATGGTACGTGCTCGGCTCTCTCTCCAAATGTACTCGGTTCGTTACCTCGTGAAACCAGTGCTCAAGTAGGGCACATAAAAGAAACCTTGGCAATTCAAAATCGATCAAAGCAGGCCGAAAAGCCGCTTCCCATGCAAAATTTATTACAAAGATTAATAAATAAAATTCCTACATAAAATATTAACCATCTTCTTAAATTACATCGGAAACCCTCGCAAGTGCTACGGAGTTAGTGCACTGACGCTGAGATCTTCCTATTTAAGAAAGAGATCGGAGCACACGTGGTTACTCACTGAAGTGCAATGATGATTGTCCAATCAATCAATCAATCAATCAATCCTCAATATGCCATATGTAATTAAAACCGTTTCTTTACTTTATTACTTACTAATTTGTTACTTTATTACTTACTAATTTGTTACTTTATTACTTACTAGTTTGTTACTTTATTACTTACTAAATTGTTACTTTATTACTTACTAAATTGTTACTTTATTACTTAATTGTTACTTTATTTCTTACTAAATTGTTACTTTATTACTTACTAATTTGTTACTTTATTACTTACTAATTTGTTACTTTATTACTTACTAATTTGTTACATACAAATGTAAAGGTAAATGCTATGCATCATTCACATATTCTATATCTTCAAACATAAGATTAGTACAGCTATTCCTAGAACTGCATGTTGGGGAAAACTGTATACATATAATTTCTCACGTTGTCTTGCCACGTGCAAATACATGCACCTGCACTCTCGTTTATGAATCTAATTTGGCTAATGTAGCACATCAAACAATGTTGATAGCAAAATGAGAAAATAGACTTTTTTCCAGTCTCATCTAAGCTGCAGGAGAAGATATTTCGAATGAGATAAGACGAAAGTGGTGAAGCAAATTTGTTGAAACAGAAATTACGTCATATTTTTTTTGCTGAAGGATGATAGTTTTAGCCAATATTTTGATTAATTGAATGAGTGATTAAGTGATTGATAGGAACATCATCATTGCACATCGTTGAATACCAAGTGTGCTCCGATTCCTTTCTAACAGGAATATCTCAGCGGCAGTGCACAAGCTCCGTAGCACCAGCAAGGGTCCCTGCGTAATTTTGACAATTATGAGCATTTGTTGTATGCAATGATGAGCATATGTTGTATGGAATGATGGAAGTATGTTGTATGGTATGATGGGAGTATGTTGTATGGTATGATGGGAGTATGTTGTATGGTATGATGGGAGTATGTTGTATGCAATAATGGGAGAATGTTGTATGGAATGATGAGCATTTGTTGTATGCTATGATGAGCATATGTTGTATGGAATGATGAGCATATGTTGTATGGAATGATGAGCATATGTTGTATGGAATGATGAGCATTTGTTGTATGGAATGATGAGCATTTGTTGTATGGAATGATGAGCATTTGTTGTATGCTATGATGAGCATTTGTTGTATGCTATGATGAGCATATGTTGTATGGAATGGTGATGGTTTGCTGAACTAAATGGAGGTATTTTGTTTGATGGAGAAGATGGTATAAGAAATAAAGGAACGACTAAATGGAGGTATTTTGTTTGATGGAGAAGATGGTATAAGAAATAAAGGAACGACTAAATGGAGGTATTTTGTTTGATGGAGAAGATGGTATAAGAAATAAAGGAACGACTAAATGGAGGTATTTTGTTTGATGGAGAAGATGGTATAAGAAATAAAGGAACGACTAAATGGAGGTATTTTGTTTGATGGAGAAGATGGTATAAGAAATAAAGGAACGACTAAATGGAGGTATTTTGTTTGATGGAGAAGATGGTATAAGAAATAAAGGAACGACTAAATGGAGGTATTTTGTTTGATGGAGAAGATGGTATAAGAAATAAAGGAACGACTAAATGGAGGTATTTTGTTTGATGGAGAAGATGGTATAAGAAATAAAGGAACGACTAAATGGACAAGTGGAGTTAATGAATGGATGTTTTGTTCATTGCCGTTGTATTTTTTTTTTTAATGAAAGAATAGTATGGATGATTTGTTGAATAGTATGGATGATTTGTTGAATAGATGATTTGTTGAATAGATGATTTGTTGAATAGATGATTTGTTGAATAGATGATTTGTTGAATAGATGATTTGTTGAATAGATGATTTGTTGAATAGATGGGATTGTATGATAAATGGAGTGAATGATTAATTGGATAGATTAGATCAGCTTTTCCCAAAGTGGGCGGTACCGATATTTGATATCTGACAATAAATAAACAAGAAAAGTGTTTTGATCACAGCACAAAGAATCACATAATGGTTCAAAAATAGAAGCCACGTAATGACATGAAATTTCAAAGGCGTGTGCCAGTTCACGTGAAAATCAACAAATCATGACACACGCTCTAAAGTGGTACTTCTTTTATTGTAAATCCACAGTAACTTTCTCCTCCCACCCTATCCTAGATAACAGAGAGATTACAATTAAAAATTGCTGGAAATAAATGTTCGTATTCAATGAAATTTCAACACTAATATAGTCTAGTCATGCCGTCTACGCCCATTGACAATCTTCAGCAAGAAGACACGTTTGTACAATACCACACACAAACGAAATCTTACTTGACCACCATTCGCAAATAAAGTTGAAGAGGTTAATTATAACCTAGGAGAGAAGGCCCTCCCAAATCTTCAGACGAAAGACAATGAAACAAAAATCCAGTCTCCACCATACCCTCGGCACCAGCTTATCATTACGGGTGTCTCCACTAAGCGCACCACACGAGACATTGAAATTTAAGTAGTTATATTATGGGTATGTTATCATAGTCGTTTTGAGTTATATATTAAAAAAAACACTCCTAAATCCTTGTAATAACTGAACAAATTACTAACTTATTAATTTATTTGTATAACTATAGGGATGTTTGGTAGATTAAATACTCTCTTCATGTCAAGTCATCAGAATATAAGTGGAACGAACTTCCTTAAGTTCATGGGCTGCTGCGTTTTTATTTCTGTATATAAGCGAAACATTGAGCTAATAACCGGTTTGCTGTAATATGGAGTAAACGTAAACAATTTAACTAGCGAAGGTGTGACTATGTCAAATTTAAACAAACTGACTCGATGGTGACTGCAACTTAAACAAAACTGACTAACGGTGGTGTGACTGTGTTTCAACTTAAACAAACTAACTAATGAAGGTGACTGTCAAACTTAAACAAAACTGACTAACGGTGGTGTGACTGTGTTTCAAACTTAAACAAAACTAACTAATGAAGGTGTGACTGTGTTTCAAACTTAAACAAAACTAACTAATGAAGGTGTGACTGTGTTTCAAACTTAAACAAAACTAACTAATGAAGGTGTGACTGTGTTTCAAACTTAAACAAAACTAACTAATGAAGGTGTGACTGTGTTTCAAACTTAAACAAAACTAACTAATGAAGGTGTGACTGTGTGTCTTACTTAAACAAAACTGACTAACGAAGGTGTGACTGTGTGTCAAACTTAAACAAAACTGACTAACAGTGGTGTGACTGTGTCAAACTTAAACAAAACTGACTAACGAAGGTGTGACTGTGTTTCAAACTTAAACAAAACTAACTAATGAAGGTGTGACTGTGTGTCTTACTTAAACAAAACTGACTAACGAAGGTGTGACTGTGTGTCAAATTTAAACAAAACTGACTACGATGGTGTGACTGTGTCAAACTTAAACAAAACTGACTAATGAAGGTGTGACTATGTCAAACTTAAAAAAAAACTGACTTAATGAAGGTGTGACTATGTCAAACTAAACAAACTAACTTCAATGAAGGTGATGCACAATGTGATCAAACTTAAACAAAACTGACTAGCGAAAGTGTGACTGTGTCAAATTTAAACAAAACTGACTAACGGTGGTGTGACTGTGTCAAACTTAAACAAAACTGACTAACGATGGTATGACTATGTCAAACTTAAACAAAACTGACTAACGAAAGTGTGACTGTGTCAAATTTAAACAAAACTGACTAACGGTGGTGTGACTGTGTCAAACTTAAACAAAACTGACTAACGATGGTATGACTATGTCAAACTTAAACAAAACTGACTAACGAAAGTGTGACTGTGTGTCAAACTTAAACAAAACTGATTAACAAGGGTGTGACTATGTCAAACTTAAACAAAACTGACTAACGAAGGTGTGACTGTGTGTCAAACTTAAACAAAACTGACTAACGAAGGTGTGACTGTGTGTCAAACTTAAACAAAACTGATTAACAAGGGTGTGGCGATGTAAGTTTAAGCAGACAGTACTGCATCGTCGTCAAACAAAAGTTTTCTTATGCGTCTTTTATTACCTTTAGTCTTGGTATGTTGAAAAGCGTACCATCTGATCCGCCCGACGAGTGGTTACCGGGGTCCAAATTTGAGGTGTAAAGAATAGAACCACTGTTACCTGCCATGCATGTCGTAAGAGGCGACTAAGGAGGTTTGGCTGAAATCGGATGTACATGTCCTAAACGTGTAGAAGTCTATACGTTTAGGGTCTACCAAACCAATGTGCAACGTATACACGTTCTTGGCAAAGATCAAACATATCACAAAGAGTGATTAAAATTGGTGGTAAAGAACGAACGTAAAGAAGAAGAAGAAGAGTACCATCTGATCTTATATGGAAGTAAAGGCCTTTAGTTCTTCTTCTTTCTCTAATATCGTTTTGTCTGAATACATTAAGATAAGAGATTTCTAGAATAGGATTTTGTGTGCACGTCATAAATAGTGTTTCTCTCCGCCTCTGTTATTTCTGTTATCCACCTTGTCGTGTACGACCTTTTACCGTGTATCTAATGTATCTGAGTAGCATTGCTCTTTGAAGAGCACTATCTGTTTTCCGTGTATCTAATGTATCTGAGTAGCATTGCTCTTTGAAGAGCACTATCTGTTGGTAATCTAATTATGTGACTGAACCACTCACTTTTTTGTTTCTTGATGAAGTTCGGTACTAATGTGATGGCGGAGGAGGAATAGTGCTTAAAATCTCAAAGAAAGTCACGGTCAAGAAAGCGATTGCAACTGGCAAATACTCGAATAACTACCGAGCTGAGGCAGAGGCAATCAAAGAGGCGGCCGAAATGATCTTTGAGAGAAGAAACACTACACGCAACAAGGTCGTGATATTCACCGATGCTCTATCGGTCATCACGGCACTCAAATGCGTCGGCAAAACTGAGATGAATGAGCTCAAAACGTCCCTCGCTGAACTAACGAGTTCACTCAAACGCACTGTCATCCAGTGGATACCGTCACACTGCAACATTAAGGGAAACGAAGCGGCCGACAAGCTAGCCAAAGAGGGCGGGCGACTACCCCAGACTGATCTCGAGATCAGCTATGAGGAAGTCAAAACAACCATCGGTTCGCACTATCGAAGCAAATGGGCAAAAGACCACCCGCCGTACACAGACAGTGACGGATACTATGGTCTCTCTCGCAGTGAACAAGTTGCCATATTTCGCCTCCGTACCGGCCACAACAAGCTCAGAGCCCACATGTTCCATAAATTTAAAATTGGCACAACTAGCCTGTGCCCATGCAATATGGCAGACATGACGGCAGAACACGTCTTGCAAGACTGTCAACGTTTAGCAGGTATACGAAAAGAGTACTGGCCACAACACACAGAGCTTCACGAAAAGCTGTACGGAGGAACGGAGTCCCTAAAAACAACAGTAAAATTCATGATAGAAGTTGGTCCATCAGGCTAGGCCGGGAACGCAAGAGAGAGAGTTACACCCACGTCTTCCCTAATGTTTTCATTTCTAAACCGGTCTCTTCTAGATACTCACAAATGAACACACATACTAACAGTCAACTTTAGAAAAAAGATGATGACAACAGTCTCGGACGTGTATTGTTGCACCTCTCTGGTGTGTGTGCAGTGAGGACGGTAGAATTCAATCCTGGAAGACAACCCTTATCACAGGTGGTGCACACATAATCCGGGTTGGACATGGTAGTGTTGTGTGATCTGTTTTCTCGAGCAGATAGTTTTCTTTGTTGTTTCCTGAGCAATACGGCGATTCTCAACTACGAGAGTTAGTTTTCTAGTATTACAGCATCACATTTTGGCGATTTTATTTAACGAATTCCCAGAACACATACACAGACAGACACACATACAGACTGGTAATTGTCTGGTTAAGACATGGTTTGTATTGTCTACAGACTAGGTGTCACCGCAGGAAGATTCTACATTTTCTACAATTTCGCGAGTGCCTGGAGAAGATAACATTCTAGAAGGAACGGTGCCAGGAAGAAGTGCGAGAAGAAAGACTTTGATGACGATGGGTGCAGGATGTTGTTAATGAACTGAGAATGACTGCTGCTGATGCCAGTCATCTTGCACAGAATAGAGAGTCTGTCAGGTCTGCTGTCATTGGAGCAAAGATCCAGAAGGGACAAGCTATTTGATTCTTTCTTTTTGTTCGCTTGAAATATTGTCTATATACTCAACGTTGTCTCTTGTATAAACTTCACTGTCTTTTGTAGCTCACAAGGAGGGTCATGTAGTTTAATGTCGAGTGTAGTTTCGTTAGGCCAGCTAGTTTGCCTGAGTATATCATATTCGGGGCAGCCTTGAAGTAAGTGCTCTGTAGTCTGATGTGCCTGTCCACATGTAGCCTACACATGGCTGAATTGCCAATCTTGAATTGTGTATACAAGTGTCTGTGTAGTCGATCGTGTTCTGTAAGTTACTTAAGCAGTGGCGGCTCGTCATTAATGACCAGAGGAGCCGGGTCCCACCAAAAATAATGTGTAACTCGTCTGTTTTATTTAATAAATTACAATATAACCTAACCCAAAGCAATTATTTTCCCGAAAATTTGTGTCTGGCCCCACCAACAAAAACGATCACGAGCCGTCACTGTACTTAAGGATGATGATAAGCGTATATTAAAGATACTACTTGGTAGCATTGCAGTAACTGGGATCCATATTTCCATATAATCTTAATTCAGCACTGACACCAGCCCCAGACACGCACGCACAGAGACGCACATATCACACGATATCTCATTCTCTCTACGGAGCTAGTTAGCGCCATTTATATTGACAATTTGTCAACCGCCCGCTGAGATAGTATTTCACACGCCATAAAACGAAACCCAATCTTCTCCAAAATGTGAACACTCTGGGACGCAGTTACACCTAACCTTCCTCAGACACCATATAAGCGTCAACACTTTTCTACTACAGTTATAAAATACAAGAACGTGAACCGAGAAATTTTCCTGATTTATATTTTTAATAGGTCGATATTTTGGGGGATTACATTTACTTTAATTGTTAGAAAAATCTGGTGTCAGACAAGGCTGTGTTCTCTGTGGCTAAGTGGTTAAGTGGTTTGCTTTGTGAGTCGAAGGTCGTGGGTTCGAGTCCGGACCGCGCCGTTCTGTTCAAGAGTAATGTTTTTTCCCAGAGACCCCTAGGATTGTTGCTGGAGCTACGGAGTTCGTGCTTTGGTGGCGTGCCATTTCTGCTGAGAGGGACCGAGCTATATGGGGTAAAACCCGGTGCAATGAAGTCAATCTTTCGGCATAAAAACCCTTTAAACCACTACTCTTTATCACATATTGAGATTTTTTTTAACTTAAAGAGTCAAATTCAGATAATGATGAAATAAATGAACTGCTTGTTGCAGATGATCAGTTTCTTCTTTTGTCGTTACACTGCTTCCGGGTTTTTGACCAGTGTGGCGGTTTTCTGTTTTTGTTTTGTGTTGTTCTGTTGGCTTGGTTGATTGTTATTTTGCTCTTTCACAAGATTCTGCTATGCCATCTAACCATCTTTTTCGTGGTCTTCCTCTTGCCTTCTTTCCCTGATGTTCTGTTGTAGAAAACTCTGTATACAGTGGAGTTTTGATGCATTCTTATTAAGTGGCCACACCACTTCATTCTTTGTTTCTCAGTGTAATTCAAACAAGGTTCTGTGCCAATTTTCTTTCTTATACTGATGTTGGTGATTCTGTTTTTTCTGGTGTTGTTGGTAACTTTTCGCAGGCAACGCATTTCACATGTAGTTATTTTATGTGACTGTGATTTGCTCAGTGCCTGATACACCAAAATGAACAAGATCTACAACAACATATTGACGCCCTGAACCAACATTGTATAAATGATGACATAAAAATCAATAACACTAAAACAAAAATAATGAATATGGGAATAAAACATAATAAACTAAGTATCCAAGTCAATGGTACTACAATCAATCAAGTGCAAGAATTCAAATACTTAGGAAGTACATTCACATAAGACGGAAGACTAGACAGAGAGATAGAGGCTAGTGCAAAAAGCAAATAATGTAGCTTACGAGCTAGCCCCATTGTTAAGGCACCCAACAATCTTACTAACAACTAAAGAACAGATGATAAACATCATTTTAATACCTACTTTGTGTTACCAGAGACATAACTGGCACAACGTACAATCGCTCTTAGGCTCGGATAAGATACAAATCACATAGATTGGCTTAACAAGTCGTCGATATGGAGCGTTAGAAGAAGAAGAAGAAGAAGAAGAAGTACACTGTACGGTTTGCAGCAGAGTGTCAAGAATGTATATCTTTAAAATGTCTGCTCTGTCTGTGTGTGTTCTTCATCAACAATTCCATCTCTGTTCCTTTTGTGGTCTCTGTTGCTAAGTGGTTACGCCCCGTTGTCTTGCGTTCCAAAGATCGTGAGTTTGAATCCACACCCCGCCCCTCCCCCCATTACTGTTCACAAATGCATGTTTTACAGAGATCCTAGGATTGTTGCCGGAGACTAAGATTTCGTGCTTTGTGGAATAATAACGACAGGTGGCAGGTAAAGTAGAATATTGAACTCAAAGTTATATAGTTTTAAAACTACATTAAGAATTTCTAATCTATGGAGGCTACCCATCAAGGAAGAGAGTGTACTAGCCGCCACTGATTGTACATATACATATATATATATAATATTATCATCGTCATAATTCTGGCTGGCTTATGAGATTAATGAATGAATGAAGAAACGAAGGAAGGCTTGGAAGAAAGAAAGAAGGAAGGAGGGAATTAAAGAAGGAAGGGAGGGAGGGAGGGAGGAAGAAGAAAGAAAGGAAGGAAGGCAGGAAGGAAGGAAGGAAGGAATTAAAGAAGGGAGGGAGGGAGGGAGGAAGAAAGAAAGAAAGGAAGGAAAGAAGGCAGGAAGGAAGGAAGGAAGGAATTAAAGAAGGGAGGGAGGGAGGGAGGGAGGGAGGGAGGGAGGAAGAAAGAAAGAAAAGAAGGAAGGAAGGCAGGCAGGAAGGAAGGAAGGAAGGAATTAAAGAAGGAAGGGAGGGAGGGAGGAAGAAAGAAGAAAGAAAGAAAGGAAGGAAGGAAATAAGGAAGGCAGGAAGGAAGGAAGGCAGGCAGGAAGGAAGGAAGGAATTAAAGAAGGAAGGGAGGGAGGGAGGGAGGGAGGGAGGGAGGGAGGAAGAAAGAAAGAAAGGAAGGAAGGAAGGCAGGCAGGAAGGAAGGAAGGAAGGAATTAAAGAAGGAAGGGAGGGAGGGAGGAAGAAAGAAGAAAGAAAGAAAGAAAGGAAGGAAGGAAATAAGGAAGGCAGGAAGGAAGGAAGGCAGGCAGGAAGGAAGGAAGGAATTAAAGAAGGAAGGGAGGGAGGGAGGGAGGAAGAAAGAAGGAAGGAAGGAAGGCATGAAGGAAGGCAGGAAGGAAGGCAGGAAGGAAGGAATTAAAGAAGGGAGGAAGGAAGGAAGGAAGGAAGGCAGGTAGGCAGGAATGAATGAAGGAAGGAAGGAAGGAAGAGAAGGAAGGAAGGAAGGAAGGAAGGAAGGAAGGAAGGAAGGAAGGAAGGAAGGAAGGAAGGAAGGAAGGAAGGAAGGAAGAGATTAAGAAAGGAAAATAAGGAAGGGAGTAAGTAAGTAAGGATGGAAGGAAGGAAGAACTGAATGAATTAAAGGATGGAAAGATAAGTTGAACGTATTGAGAGACTATATTGTGCTACTGTTCGGGTAGAATTTGATCGCCTTGAGTTGTATGTTGTGCTACTGTTCGGGTAGAATTTGATCGCCTTGAGTTGTATGTTGTGCTACTGTTCGGGTAGAATTTGATCGCCTTGAGTTGTATGTTGTGCTACTGTTCAGGTAAAATTTGATCGCCTTGAGTTGTTGATTGTATGATTATGATTCTGTTTGTTGTCTTGCAAATCGTTCATTCTCTTAGTTGAATCTGACACAAACTTTACTATCTAGTGGTCATCTTACTTCACTCAAATCGTGGACAGTCAACACAGGATCATTGATAAGTTCACATTCTATGGTAGAAGAACTTGCATGTAATTTGTTTTTATGATTCTCAAACTGCAGCTACCAACAACCCAAGTTATTTTTTTAGTTTAGTTTAGTCGTCGGATCACCATCACTGCACATCGAACAAATTCGTCCAAAAGTGCTCCGATCTCTCCCTCAGTATGTGCCTCAGCGTGTGGCGACTAACGACACCGGTTCTTTGTTGGTTTACAATTCTTCTTTGTCTGCCAGCATAGCGTTCTTGTCGAGCTACACCACACCTAACTTTGAGTTCTTGCAGTCTGGTTAGAGTTGTAGATTCATCGCTATTACGTGAATCATGTACACGTCCTCTCACCCTTATGGAATTTATAATATCAGTCTGGTCCATTGCTCGCCCGCTTTGTACATCAGCCATACCTGCAAGCCTGTCCGCACGTTCATTCCCCTTACACCTGCATGCCCTGGCACAAAAATAAAAGTGATCTTTGTCAGCTTAGACCTCCCCAGCGATTCTATCCAATGTCTCCTAGTCCATCCTGTTTCAATCTTCCTTAGCATACTCATTGAGTCACTGAGAAAACATACATGGATAAAAGTCTGTGATTCTAGCCAACTCATCGCTTTAGTAACCGCCATGATTTCCATAATGAGACTGCTCGTAGTCTTCTTCTCCTTCTTCTTCTTTAGGTTCGTTCTTTACGACCAATTTTAATCACTCTTTGTGATATGTGTGATCTTTGCCAAGAACGTGTATACGTTGCACATTGGTTTGGTAGGCCTCTAATCGCATAGACTTCTACACGTTTAGGACATGTACATCCGATTTCAGTCAAACTGCTCGTAGTCAAACCAAAGTTGTGGTCAGGAGTAGTAGGAGGGTCATTTTCTGAACTAGAATATCTAACGACTTTGTGACTTAGCGACAATGATATAGTTTGGAGGTAGAATGTGGTAATACTTCCAGAAACAGACAATTGCTTTAGGAATTGAAGTTAGATAAATAACTGTAAAGCTGTGGTCTCTGTGGCGAGACTGTTTGCCGTGTGTTCTGAAGGTTGTATGTTCGAGTTCAAACCGCGCCGTTCTTTTCGTGGTTGTATTTTTGTTTCTCGAAGATACATTAAGATTGCTGCCAGAACTACGGAGATCGGGCTTTGATAAATACTATCAACATATGACATGATATTTGTGCGGAGAGAAAAACTAGCCATACAGGGAAAGCCGGTATAATAGAGTCAATATGTTGCCTAAGTATCATTTAGACCGCAAAGCAAGCTACAACTGGGTGGATTGATGGAACAACGCTAATGGGGTACATATATGTTGTATAGAAGAAGCAGGGAAAAAGAAGAAAATACAAGACAACGAAGGGATCGCCGTTAACACAGTTGATAACACGATGCACTAGCAACCATATGCCGTGGAAAGTCTGAGGTTTATAGACCAATTTTAAATCAAAAATTATCGATACACGCGGTTGGATTGCAGGAAACCCTGATCTTTTACTCGACGATCTATATTACTAGTACCTCTGAAGTCGGATTACGGATTGTCTGAATATCAAGGAACATTCGTTAGAAAAAACAAATCTTCACACAAAAATCAGTCAGAGGTGCCATATTAGTTACTGTTACTACTCCTCAATTCATAGCAACTTGCTGTCTTGCAGGTCGGCTGGGACAGCCAAAGGCTGACGTAGAGCGAACCCAGTAAACGCTGGCTGAAACCGGACACATCACCGAAGCATAAGCACCAGAACTCAAAATGGCGCTGAAGATGTGACGAAACCCACCCATGCTAAGGCTGTATGAATCAGGTTTCCACATGAATGTGATTTATGGGGAAATCTGGTACATCAGTCTAAGAGTGATCGAGAGAGAGAGAGAATTTATATAGCTGCGAACGAGAAAACAAGTTACAATCAGTAAGATAGCTGCAAGCTACATAGATGGTGTTTTACAGAAGAATGCTGTAAAACCCATAGACAGCAAACAAACAAAAACTATGGTGAGGATTATCATCATCATCATCATTGGCCTCTTTGTCTCAGGAGACAATAAGTGTTGCGTCACGTAGTATGTTCTGTGCTGAATCACAACGTTTCATGTGGCTGTAATGGTCTATTCTGGAGTGGCAATCCTTGCCACAGTTGCTGCAGGTAAAACTGAAGACTAGAGCCGATGCATGGGATGTTCTCTCTGCGCTCTGTGCTCTCTTTTTCCTCCACATGTGATGTTGTTTTTCTTCTTTCTTTTGAGCCGCCCTCACTGCCGCTCGCCATGCTTGCCTGTCTTTGGCCAGCCGCTCCCAATGTTCTTTGTCTATGCCGCATAAAGTTAGATCACGCTTGCAGGTGTCAATGAAGCGTAATAATGGGCGTCCATGCTGTCTAGCACCAGATGCGAGTTGACCATATAGAATGTTCTTTGGGATTCTATCATCGCTCATACGGCAAACGTGTCCCAGCCATCTGAGACGTCGCTGATATTGTTGTTTGAGAAATAGATAATTTACAACTGACAAAATGCTGAATGTGCAACAAAAACTGATTCTGTGGCTCTTCTTCTTCTTATATCGTTTTCAGACATCGATTTGTATACTTCTAAAGTAGTTAGGGTTCAACCAGACTTTCTTTTTTTCTCCCAATCCACTTGAGCTTTCAGCTCTTCGGCTCGGTGCCATGGACATCGTAACCCTTTGGTTCGGTACCACGAACACCGTAAATCTGGATAACCTGTGACTTTTCTGCCAGCCCACTGAATTAATCCGCACTTACAGGGAGCTTGTCACCCGTCGTCCAACGCTCTACGAACACGCCGGGCAGGCGGGCGCAACCAGAGTCTATGTACGACTCCACATAGCTTGTCTTGGACTGACATGGGGATTGGCCATATGTTTTCTCTCTGTTCATTGTATGTTGAGGGGATCTAGGGGACCTCTATGTGGCGTAGAGGTTAGGTTCCCTCCTCTAGTTCCAAAGATACTCGGTTCGCTCCCTCGTAGAGCCATCGATTTATTTTACCACAGGCCCATGATAGCAGTGTAGGTGAGATCGAGTTACTAGTCCTATCGGAGACGAAAGATAAAACGTAGGTTCCGTGTTCAATTTGAGCATGTAAACAAAGACTTGGAAGTTAAATTCGAAAAGAATACGCTGGATATCCGCTACTCAGGCATAATTCATTTTTAAAAAATTTAAAAATGAAATTCCTGCAAAATATTATAACCATCATTAAAATTACATCGACTCTCAGTTGTTGTATCTGACTCTCAGTCGATGCTTCACAAGATCCAGAAGGGCAGGTTTCGGTATGAGTGGATGTTGTCTATAGAAGTTTCTAACCTCCAGCGGCTTACGTGGATATACTGTCCTGGGCATGCGGGTGTTTACGGTAATGAGAGAGTGGACAGGCTTGCATCAACAGCATCGATTGTTGGGGAGTTGAAGATGGATAAGGGGATATTCTTCGGTCTCTTCGAGACTCTCTGTTGGATGAGGACACTAATATCGATGTTGAATCGATCAAGCGATTTAAGCAGTTTGGAGTTACCCGTTGTTCAAGTCGAACTGGATGCCTGAGAGGCAGAGTGAGATGTGTGTTTAATCAGCGAGTCACAGGAACCATCAGTATGCATACTTTTCGATATCTGTTGGGGAGACTGAGCACCTATGGGTCTGCCCGGAGTGCAATGACGTCAGTTTAGTAACCAATAACCAATAAAATTACATCGGGTCCCTTGTCGGTGCTACGGAGATCGTGCACTGCCACTGAGATATTCCTGTGTGATAAAGAGATTAGAGCACATATGGCTACTCACCGAAGTGTAATAATGTTGGTCTTATCAATACCTCATTGTATATTGGACCGCGGTGTTCGGCAAAATAAGGCCGACTAGCTCAGACGGTAAAACCAAAATCCCTGCTTAATGGGGGCTAATTTTTATAAGTGTTTGATAGAACACTGTAAGGTTTTCTGCAATTTTACACAATTCTATGAGTCCTTGGTTATTTATTGATGAAAAATGTTAATAATGCTGATATTCCCTAAGTGTTAAACTGAATTTGTAAATACTGATATTCCCTAAGTGTTAAACTGAATTTGTAAATACTGATATTCCATAAGTGTTAAACTGAATTTGTAAATACTGATATTCCTAAGTGTTAAACTGAATTTGTAAATACTGATATTCCTAAGTGTTAAACTGAATTTGTAAATACTGATATTCCTAAGTGTTAAACTGAATTTGTAAATACTGATTTTCCCCTAAGTGTTAAACTGAATTTGTAAATACTGATTTTCCCCTAAGTGTTAAACTGAATTTGTAAATACTGATATTCCCTTAGTGTTAAACTGAATTTGTAAATACTGATATTCCCTAAGTGTTAAACTGAATTTGTAAATACTGATATTCCCTAGGTGTTAAACTGAATTTGTAAATACTGATATTCCCTAAGTGTTAAACTGAATTTGTAAGATAATATAATCTTGATTTAGCGTGTTGTATTGTGTTTAAAATGAATTTGTGTTTATCTAGCCATACTGAAATGCGAGGTCACGTGAATGTTGTGGTCTGATTTCCGAGAATTTTTCACCTGAGCCCGCTGGTCGTATGTTACTGGAGGCTACGGTTGGACATTGTGAGAACGTTTTACTATCAAACGGTTTTTTTCCGATCCAGAAGCACTTGAACTTTCAGCTCTTCGGCTCGATGCCATTGACATCGTAACCCTTCGATTCGGTGCCATGAACACCGTGAATCTGGTGAACCTGTGGCTTTTCTGACAGCCTGCGGAATTGAACCCGCAAATCACAGAGGGCTAGTCACCCGCAGTCCAACGCGCTACGAACAGTCGGGTGATAAAACAAGTTAAGAACCGCTGATCTTACAAACCAGATTAGAACTCCCATCTAAATCGACCGTAGATAACATTACACACTTTGCGAGACAGGTTTTCCCAATGTTATCACAACAACTTTGACTTTGTGACAAAGAGTTGAAGTTGGTTGTCTTTCTTTGGCTAGCATTAGATACTAACCTTGAGGAGTTAAGTGACGAGAAGTGAAACCGGATGTTGATTCTGTCAACGTGTGTTTGTATGCGGTAGGGAATGGCTGATAAGTTGAATGTCAGTGTCGGGAGTAGGTAGTGTGAGGAGGACAGGTAGTGAGGAAGACAGGTAGTGAGGAAGACAGGTAGTGAGGGAGACAGGTAGTGAGGGAGACTGGTAGTGAGGGAGACAGGTAGTGTGAGGGAGACAGGTGGTGTGAGGGAGACAGGTAGTGTGAGGGAGACAGGTGGTGTGAGGGAGACATGTGGTGTGAGGGAGACAGGTGGTGTGAAGGAGACAGTTAGTGTGAGGGAGACAGGTGGTGTGAGGGAGACAGGTAGTGTGAGGGAGACAGGTGGTGTGTGGGAGAAAGGTGGTGTGAGGGAGACAGGTAGTGTGAAGGAGACAGGTAGTGTGAGGTCGAGTTGTAATGTGAGGGAGATATTTAGTGTGAAGGATCCTAGTAGTGTGAGGGAGAAATCTGTGAGGGAGATAGGTAATGTGAGAGAGATAGGTAGTGTGAAGGAGATGGGTAATGTGAGGGAGATAGGTAGTGTGAACGATACGTGTTTGAGGAAGACAAGTGGTGTCAGGGAGAAGTGCACGAGGGAGACAAGTGGTGTGAAAAAGTAAGTGTGTGAGGGAGACAGGCGGTATGAAGGAGAAGTGGCTTTCAGCTCTTCGACTCGGTGCCATGGACATCGTAACCATTCAGTTCGGTGCTACGAACACCGTCAATATGGAAAACCGGCGGCTTTTCTGCCAGCCCGCGGAATTGAACCGCACTCACATGGGGCTTTTCACCCGTCGTTCAACGCGCTACGAGCACGCTGGACAGGCGGGCTATATCATGCATATCATACGAAAAGAAGGCTATATTAAATCACAAATTTAATTTAACGTTAAAGATAACAGTATTATTAAAATTTTTAATCAACAAATGTTAAGTTATGTTATGCTTTCGGTGTTATGGCATATTGGGCATTCCCATTCGTGCTCTGTCCTCCACTGCAGCAGCCATCCCAATGTCCATTTGCTCACCATACCCATGAGAAGTTGATTACTTCCGTCAAACAAATCAACAAATAACCATGCTATCATAATCTGTAACTTAAGCAACAGTGAACTCGATCACAATGCAAGAGTAACTGGTTCAAACACAGCGGAGATCAATTTGGAAGCAAATCTGTTCGTGTAGATTTTTACGAACCGTAAAAGTAGACCTACCCGTCCAGAAAGCAATGGCAAAATACTGAATGTGTAAATGATGCCTAGAAAATCGACGACTCGTTTACTGCGTGTGGTTGATGGTGACATCATGTAAAGAATATGTCACGATTTTCATTTCATCATAAAATTGGCTCAAATTGCAAAAACACTTACAGACTTCTTTTACCAAACATAGATAAAAGTCGGCTCACATCAACGGGAAATTCCGATTTCACTTCAGAGCTTATCGGGATTACGTTACAGGAGACCACACAAAAAAAACAACATTTTAAAGCATATTTTTATTTCATTTGCAAAAATGTTCCTCATTTTCCCCAGACCCACGTCTCTTTGTCATAACATGACGCAGTACCACTAAAAGAAAGATGGAACGAACTAGAGACCAGTAACAAAGTAGCCGCTGGTAAAGACATTTACTCATATTTTTCACCCCTGACCTTTGTCCTTTCTTATCACGTAGCATATCTTCTGGTAGTATCTTTCTTAAGTCAGTTTTAACACTTACTATTTGGTGGTTGAAAATATTTCAGTGATATTAATAACATTCGTAGGTCATAAACTAGTGTGAGACTTGACAGAATAGTGTCTTTCATATCCTTGCTAGTTTTTAATGGTGTATGATGTGGGAGAGGGGCGGGGGTGGAAACATAGATAAGTCTTATACTTAGACAGTCCTCCTCAGATATACGTTGGTGTGTGAGTGTGGGTATGTGCTGGATTTGCGTGCGTGTTTGTATATATATATATATATATATATGTCTGTGATGTGTTGGCGCTTGTGTGTGTGTGGGGAAGGTGGAGGAAGAGAAGAGAGAGAAAGAGAGAGAGAGAGAGAGAGAGAGAGAGAAAGAGAGAGTGAGAAAGGAGAATATATTATGTATCCTTGACTTGCTACAAAATTGTGCATGTCTATGGGTGCTACATAGTTTTACTGCAGTCTTCTCTTATATCGACATTGCTACATAGTTTTACTGCAGTCTTCCCTTATATCGATATTGCTACATAGTTTTACTGCAGTCTTCTCTTATATCGACATTGCTACATAGTTTTACTGCAGTCTTCCCTGATATCGATATTGCTACATAGTTTTACTGCAGTCTTTCCTTATATCGATATTGCTACATAGTTTTACTGCAGTCTTCTCTTATATCGACATTGCTACATAGTTTTACTGCAGTCTTCCATTATATCGACATTTCTACATAGTTTTACTGCAGTCTTTCCTTATATCGATATTGCTACATAGTTTTACTGCAGTCTTCCCTTATATCGATATTGCTACATAGTTTTACTGCAGTCTTTCCTTATATCGATATTGCTACATAGTTTTACTGCAGTCTTCTCTTATATCGACATTGCTACATATTTTTACTGCAGTCTTCCATTATATCGACATTGCTACATAGTTTTACTGCAGTCTTCTCTTATATCGACATTGCTACATAGTTTTACTGCAGTCTTCTCTTATATCAATAGTAAAGATACTAACGACAGTGTTTTATTTGCTTTATTACGTACCATAAGTCTTCCTTACTATCTACCTTTAGCTCAGTGAATACATAATATCTTTCTCATTTCTTTACTACTGCATGCTTAAAGAAACATTACAAGATAAACTGCACTGACGATGAACTAAACTGGTCATTATTTATTTTAAGCTGACATTTTATTGCTTTTACTATTTCCACTTAATGAAATTCTATGACATTTTCTTGAAAGATAAAAAAATGTTGATTTTTCGTTACAATTTATTGGTATTTATGTATATGTTAAAAAAACTTGGAAACCGAGTGATAAGTCAAAGTTACATATAAATGAAAAGATACTAGAAGCAAGCAGGGATTTTTAAAAAAAAGTTTAGCACATGCAACAGCAGATGTTGAGGAAATTGGAAAATGTGAAACAGGAATAAAATGAAATATAAAGAATGGCAAAACTATATTTAACAATGTTCAGTGAGCGTCTGTAGCTCAAGCTGTATGAGCTCGGTCACAAACCCAAGCGTACCTGGTTCAAACCCCACGGTGGGGAAGTTTGGAAGCAAATTCGTGGGATTTTACAAAAGGTAAAAATAGACCTCACCGTTCAGAAAGCAATGGCAAATTACTGAACGTATAAGTGGTGCCTATACAATCAACGACTCGTTTACTGTGGTTGATGGCTACGTTCAGTAAAGGATATGCCATGATTTTCATTTCAGACACTTCAGAGACGATGAACTCAGAGAAAGAACTAAGCAGACACGAGTAGAGAAATAGATTTAAAAAAACAAAAAATATATAATAATTGCAATAACAACACATTGTAATTCAACAATGTCCATAAATACTAAAGGTGTGAGCCTTAGGGTGAAAGCTATTTGATTCAAGAAAAGAAGAAGAAGTAGAAAACTACTATCTTTAGTTATATCGTTAAGGAACACTTTTCATCCATCCATATGATTACTGCTACTAATTTCTAATAGAAAATACACGGTATACAGCATAGATTCCCTAACTTTTTCGGCCCACCGCCCACTTTGCACAACATAAACTTTGTAACGCCCCGTCCACATTATAACAGTTTGCCAGCGCCCCCCTCCCACATATATACATACACCACCACCCCCATATTCTTCTGAACCCACCATCGCCCCCTAGAACGCTTCAGCGTTCACTAGGCGGTACGCCCACTTTGGTGAAACGCTGTAATCAACAAACTGGTTGAATAGACGTTTTTACACTTAATCAGTGTCGGCTCGTCATTAAGGGCCAGAGGGACCAGGCCCCACCAAAAATAATATGTAACTTGTATTTATTATTTAATAAATTAAAATATAACCTAACCCAAAGCCATGATTTTCCCGAAAATTTGTGTCTGGCCCCACCAACAAAACGATCACGAGCCGCCACTGCACTCAATGACCCAAAAAAGAAACCAGATTCGTATTTATATATTTATTACCGGACAAAATCATAACAGAATGATGACTACTGACAGTTGTGCAAAGATTATTTCTTTGAAATGCGGAGATGAGAAGCAATGAAACGGCGACCCGGGTATACATATATATTACTAGCTCACATTTCTCGGAGATTTAAGATCACTGGTAACTGTATAAGATCCGGTTCTTGAGGACGTAACGATTAACTCGTAGAGTGTTCCTGCAGATCAGTAATCAATCAGGAAAGATTCTTTTTATTTTTACATTTTTCTTGTTTTCTATGATGTTGTTTCATGTGTAACCTCTTTCCTTCTGACTTGTTTTGTCTCGTTTTACTTCTGTTTCCTTCTCTTGTATATTTCAATCTGCATTGCTCAATTTTGCTGTTACCTTCTAACCCCTCTCGTCATTTATCTTATAAAGTGTTTTAAAGCCGAAGGATTGACTTCATTGCACCGGGTTTTACCTCCTATGGCTCGGTCCCTCTCGGCAGAAATGGCACGCCACCTGCCGAGAGTATTTCACAAAGCACAAACTCCTCAGCTCCAGCAACAATCTTAGGGTCTCTGGAAAAAACTGCACTCGTGAACAGAACAGTGCGGTCCGGATTCGAAGCCACGACCTTCGACTCTCAAGGTAAAGGGCTTAACCACTTAGCCACGGAAACTTCCATTTATCTTTTATTCCAGAGTTCATTCATGCAATTGTTTTGTCTTATTTTGTTCATCTTCCTCTGTGTCTAATGTATTTTTCTCCAATTTTATCTCATATAATTTTTTTTCGTTTAAAGCCTCCTTTTTATTTAACTTATACCTGTTATTTCCCTGTTTCAATGGAACAGGAATCTCTAGAAAAATATCAAAACACGTACAAACAAAGTACTATAGTTTTACAAAATACAGAAACAGTGACGATAAACAGCAACGTTTCGACCAACAAGGCTTTATCAAGCAAACGAACAAACAGAGTGACAAATTAAAATGAAACACAAATGGACGACCAAATACAAACGTATCTAATGAAAATCTGGAATAAAACGAATAACGAAATAAATGTAACACAAAAACACATAAAAACTAGAAATAGAACGGAAAAGAAACAATGAAACATCTAGTTCCGTTCTATTTCTAGTTTTATGTGTGTTTTTGTGTTACATTTATTTCGTTATTCGTTTTTCTTCCAGATTTTCCTTAGATACGTTTGTATTTGGTCGTCCATTTGTGTTTCATTTTAATTTGTCACTCCTGTTTGTTCGTTTGCTTGATAAAGGCCTTGTTGGTCGAAACATTGCTGTTTATCGTCACTGTTTCTGTATTTTGTAAAACTATAGTACTTTGTTTGTACGTGTTTCGCTATTTACCAAGTTTTACTGCAGTCTTCCCCCTATTTAGAAAAATATCACGATGGCTCCACGAGGGAGAGAACCGAATATCTTTGTCACGAGAGGCGAACACCTAATCTTTACTCCCTATGACATAATAGTCTCATTTCACACTTCTACGACAGTTACAACTACGGAAGTAAGCCCTTTGCCTTGTAGTTCGAAGGTCGTGGGTTCGAATCCAGACCGCGCCGTTCTGTTCACAAGTGCAGTTTTTTCAGAGACCCTAAGATTGTTGTTGGAGCTACGGAGTTCGTGCTTTGTGCAATACTCTTGGCAGGGGGCGTGCCATTTCTGCGGAAAGGGACCGAGCCATATGGGGTAAAACCCGGTGCAATGAAGTCAATCCTTCGGCTTAAAAACCCTTTTTTTAACTCAAAATTTGCATTTAACTCTGGTTGGTGTAGGTCAAAGAAGTTGTAATTATAGGACACAGGTGGTGCAATTGTGGGTGTCAATCCTATCTGAACAGATCAAGTCGTTTAGCTTGAGGACTTAATCATAAAACGTATCTCGTTCTAGTACATTTATTTGTATAAAATACTCGTAGAAAAGAGATATAAAGAAAACAAATAACTAGAAGAAATATACGCCTTCACTTCAGCAGTTTTGGTAATGTAGCGTGTACATACAATTTATTTGATATCTACAATCTTTGTTCCTTAGATACTTTCTTTCGCCCGACTGGTTACGGGCCCAAATTTGGGGTGTAAAGAATATAACCACTGTTACCTGCCACGCATGTCGTAAGAGGCTAGTATGTAGGTTTGGATGAAATCGCTAGGAATGCTAACCCGAAATAAATGCTTGCAGAAAACGGATGCACCAGGCCGTAAGGCGCATAACATGGTGCGACGACCCCTCACAATGAGGAATGGGATTACGGATTCTATGGTCGCCAATCTGTCTCAGATTTAGCCACGCAGTAAGAATGTCAGGCCTACCATCACGAGGATGGCCAAAATTTACTGCGGGAAGATTTCGACCCAAACGGGGAAGAAGAAATCATAGGAATGATATCCTACAGAAATGCCCCCAGTATGCAGACGTGAGAAGAAAGAGGTAGCCCACTTACACTAGCGTCCAAGACACACTGTATGGCGTGGCTGATAATCTGAGGCAGACGGCTACCTTTATTAGAGAATCCGACATCCCAATCTAGTGAGAACGCAGAAGACAAACTGTATGGCGTGGCTGATAATCTGAGGCAGACGGCTTGCTTTATTAGAGAATCCGAAATCCCAAACTAGTGAGAACGCAGAAGATAAACTGTATGGCGTGGCTGATAATCTGAGGCAGACGGCTACCTTTATTAGAGAATCCGACATCCCAATCTAGTGAGAACGCAGAAGACAAACTGTATGGCGTGGCTGATAATCTGAGGCAGACGGCTTGCTTTATTAGATAATCCGAAATCCCAAACTAGTGAGAACGCAGAAGAAGAAGAAGAAGAAGAAGAAGAAGAAGATAGAAGATACTTTCTTTCTTCTTTCTTTTCTCCAATCCTGTTTTGCCTCACATCGTCAGGATAAGAAGAGATTTCTAGAACGAGCCCTTGTGTGCGCTTCATAAATAGTGTTATTCCCTGCCTCTGTTGATACTTATCCTTAGATAGTACACACAGATATATCCTATTTTCCTACAAATTTGTATGAGATACAGATTGCTTGCTGACAACGTGATAGATTACATTCTCTCTTGTGTCTTTGAGTACATTGGATTCTCGGTTTGCAAGACTTCGTGTGATATTGTGAGTTAAATGAGATGGAACCATCGACAAACTGTGTACATTATCAACATTCTAACACAATATATAGCACATATCATCCTCATTGAGAAGTTTCATTCCCCGCGGAGCAGAGCGCTGCAGCTGTATATTGTTACTGTGTCCTACTTAAACCGTATCTTCCCGTCCACGAGGTTGTGGTTAGTATAACCTCCTTCACCGTTTCACGCCGCGTTCTCTGTGTCTCTCTGTGTGGGTTCCAGGTAAGATGATCCATGTCTGCATTGGCAAATGTTGAACTTTCTTAATTTATTCACCACCTGTTCTTATAACGGGTTTTTTTTTTCTAGAGAATGTTGAATATAGCAATCTTTTTCTTGTTTCTCTAATCATGTTTTGCCATACAGCGTCAGGATAAAAAACGATTTCTAGAACTGTCTCTTTTACATGGTGTCTTTCACTGCAATTGTTATTTATGTGGTCCACCTTTTGCAGGGACGACCTTTACTTTGTATCTTGAGGTAACATGAGATTATTTTGTATCTTGAGGTAACATGAGATTACTTTGTATCTTGAGGTAACATGAGATTACTTTGTATCTTGAGGTAACATGAGATTACTTTGTATCTTGAGGTAACATGAGATTACTTTGTATCTTGAGGTAACATGAGATTACTTTGTATCTTGAGGTAACATCAGATTACTTTGTATCTTGAGGTAACATGAGATTACTTTGTATCTTGAGGTAACATGAGATTACTTTGTATCTTGAGGTAACATGAGATTACTTTGTATCTTGAGGTAACATGAGATTACTTTGTATCTTGAGGTAACATGAGATTACTTTGTATCTTGAGGTAACATGAGATTACTTTGTATCTTGAGGTAACATGAGATTACTTTGTATCTTGAGGTAACATGAGATTACTTTGTATCTTGAGGTAACATGAGATTACTTTGTATCTTGAGGTAACATGAGAGCTGAAGTTTATGTCCGTGTTTGATATATCTATAACATTTATCTTCTATCATGTTATCTATCTATTCACTCGTGTGTTGCAAGGGCTCGTAAATGCGAATTTGAAGGGGAAAAAACCCCAAAAACATTGGTTTTGTAATCTACGACGGGACAGTTTGGTTGCAAATTGTTTGCGTGGATGTTAACAAAGGACGATGGCATCACCCGTTCAGAAAGCAATGGCAAACTACTGAACGTAATAATGCCTAGAAAAATCACAAACAGCGTTAAAAGGCTGGGGTTTATTCGCAAAGTCATGTAAAGGATATGCAATTAACTTTTTTTTTGTAATCTACAACAAAGAAAATAAAAAAAATTCTTGTCTTACTCAAGATTTTTCGTCCATTGTTTAATTCTCTTTTCTGTATTTTATAAATATTTCTACATTTTGTTTGCGACCAGTATCAAGAAAAGATCCATTTATTAATGAAGACAACAGGAAAAAATGTGCTAAAACTCCTTACCAACTTTCATAAAGTAAAAGCAAATTAAATGGTTCCATCAAATAAAGGGATTACCAACATGTTGCCCCAAAGGGCAATCCTACTCAGAAACACTAGTCTTCCACATGGGAGCCACGCTCTAATCCATTCGACAAGACCTTCCTCTCCATATTCCATAGATTGCCTTTACTTCAGTCATGCGATATAAAATTATTCTTCTTTGCTGAGCCACCAGTGGCGAAACGGAACCTGTATTAAATGACCTTTATCTTCAATTCCTCAAATTTCCTCTCCCATGTTGTTCTACTTTTCATCGAGTGATGGTCAGTAAAAGACTTTCATTACACCCGCACTAAACCTCTCTGATCTGTGTTATAGTACTACACTAACCACTGTAGTGTGGATCTAACCGTTTAAATATTAATGAAAATAACAATCATGTTGTGGGACTTTAGAGAAAAAAGTGTTAACTGTTTAGGACTTTCTAAGCTTTTTGTTGTTCTTTGTTTATTTATGAGCGTCGAGATACGGACAGGAATAACACAGAAGCTCCTGATACCAAGCGTAGTAGAAACGAGCTATTGTCAATTTGTAATTTGGCTGCATTATTTTTCTGTTTACCGCTGATCTTTCTTTGAAACTTTGTTTGGGTATTCGTTACTTGTACCTTCTCATATTGCAAACAACTTGAGTTCCTGTAGTGTCGATATCACGCCTTAACGTGGTTCAGTTTTCAGGCTGGTTGATCACTGTCACTCAGCGGGTATTCAATTCGTTCTCTTTTTTTTTGAAACTCTAATTTAAAGTAGATTCTCTCGCTCCACCTATTTCTGCCGGACATTAACCGTCAATGAAGACATAAATATATACAGAGGACGTCCAAGAATAGAGAATTTGTTGTTTCCCCGAGCGGCAAGAGCCTCATAAGCTAGAGAGAAAGAGAGAGAGAGAGAGAGAGAGAGAGAGATAAGCTAGTCTCTCTTTCTATCCTCACACTAACGGAAAATATAGACAACATTTTCTTTGTCTTCAACAGTGACGGACAGAACAGAAAAGAATTCTCTTTATCCGGTAAATTGATAGACAAAAGAAAAAACAATAATGGACGACAAATGGGACAAATTCAGAAAAAGTAATAAATTCGGAGTAATGTCAAAATACGTCATTTGCCCCCTCCCCCTGCCTGTTGGGAAGGGGGTTCTTCCTCTGGTTCGGATGGTTGTATGTTATTTCGTATTGTTGTGTTATCCATGGTTGTTGAAGTTTTTTGGTTTAATTTTTCTACGGGGTTACAATTCTTTGCTTCCTTGCGGCCCTGGCAACACACGGACAAATTGGATGGCAAGAGAGAGAGAGAGAAGAGAAGGCTGGAAGAAGTTTGTTGAAGACCTGTGCTCCGCTGGGAGTTGAAAGGTAAAGAAGAAGAAGAAGAAGAAGAAGAAGAAGAAGCAGCAGAAGAAGAAGAAGAAGAAAGAATGGATTGTCAACCACTATTCATCATCATCAAGTTGCTTGTCCCTTCCAGAACTTGTCTCCAATGACAGCATTCCTGAAAGTATGTGCAAGTTGACCGATGTCATCAGCAGTCATTCTCAGATCGTTAATGACATCTTGCGCCGTCTTCTAGGTCTTCCTCTCATTCTTCTTCCAGTCAACATTTCCTCCAAAATTATCTTCTCTAAGCACTCATATCGTTTGATGTGTCAGAAATATTTAATTTTCTTTGCTTTTATGTTATTTTACTAGTCAACCACTAGTAACAACTAGTCTCTAACAAGAGAAGATGGGGATATACTTGCATACTCTGTGAAGAAATGATCAAAGAATTACAATGAAGGGGGGGACAAATGCTTCAATAAAAAGAGGATGCCTTTCGGAAACTCTGAATTTTATTCAAAGAGGCGAGAGCTATCAAAATCATTTATTTTTTTTGAACGAGTTTCCCAGGTTAGAGCGGTATGGATAAATTGCTTGCAGGCCCTAAGTAACGTGTGAAGGTAAGAGAGAAATTAATGAATAAAATAGTAGGATGCCTGGAATTTTATCTTGACTTCCCATCTTTCTAGTTCACCTCTCTTGCGGATAGAGAAAGATATATCTTTAGTTTCTTTTCTGCTCAAGTTTGAAACTTCAAACTTTGTTCTATTCAAAATTGTAATATTTTTATCTGCGTCCATTGACTTGTTTCTTCCATTATTTATTGCCACTTATTATGCGCTGTTCCGAATTCATATGTAAATTCACGCATGCGCGAAGTGTTTACACGAAACTGATGTCTAAGAAAGGCAAATGTATACATGGGCGTGATAAAGAATCTGTAACACCCGCTCCACATCAACAAACTACAATGAACACGATCCAAGAAGAGACCTCTCTTAACCCTTTCAACGGATAATAATTTGTAAATATCAGCAGAGCTATTTAATATCTTTTTGGATTCAATATTACGAAAAGAATCAAGAAGAAAAGAAAACATTAGGATGCTCTAATACAACATTAGAAGTGTGTTTCAAACAGTTGAAGGAAATAGGTAAATAAGGAGGTGTGAACAGGTGTATCGGTATGTGTTGTGAAGGAAAGATAAATATGAATTGTGAAGTCTATGCCGACAAGAATGTGAAGTGAAGATTAAACAAGATTTGTGAAATCTATGCCGGCATGAATGTGAAGTGAAAATCAAACAAGATTTGTGAAGTCTGTGCCGGTAAGAATGTAAAGTGAAGATTAAACAAGATTTGTGAAGTCTATGCCGACATGAGTGTAAAGTGAAGATTAAACAAGATTTGTGAAGTCTGTGCCGGTAAGAATGTAAAGTGAAAATTAAACAAGATTTGTGAAGTCTGTGCCGACATGAGTGTAAAGTGAAGGTTAAACAAGATTTGTGAAGTCTGTGCCGGTAAGAATGTAAAGTGAAGATGCATCGATAAAAGTTGGGGTTTTCAGTATGTACAATCTAACGACTGTACAAATTTGTGTCGTGTTGGATATTATGCGTACACTTTGATCTAAGGTTTGATGTACATGTCCTTCATACCGCAAATGTGGTGATGTAGCAGCATAATAGTAACCCGCATAGCTGAGAATCGTCGTGCCGTTGAGGCACAGAGAAAACGAGCTGCGCGAAAAAATAGAACATAGAACACCCCCATGTATAACCTTGATCATGTATGCCCCGCCCCAACTGTGGTAGGGGATTGTGTTCTAGGGTTGGACTACAGTCGCCTTCCGCAAACACCAGAGAGGTTCAACAGCACACGCCTGCTGTCATCATTGCTTGCGATGGGCGGCTATTATACCGCAGTGGCCTAACGTGGTGTGTAACGTACTCACGTTCTCAGTGCAAACCACACATAAATCACAAGACGTAAATTTTGTTGCTAACAACGAAAGCAAACATTAATATATTTTAATAGTTTCGTGTACATCTATACTTTTATTTAACCAACTTTTGTTAACGCTTTCTAGGTTCCGTTTAGTAAGCATCTATATTTTCTTTGAGTTTTTTGTTTTTGGTTCTTAATTCCTTCAGCGAGACTGTTGTAGAATTATTTTGGCTAGTATCTATTGCTTGTCAGTCTGTCAGCTACCTAATTTCCCGAAATACAATTGCACAGGAATTTCCTGCAGGAAGACATTCTTGTTATTCGACAGCAGATTTATGTGCTCTATAACTGTTCTTGAAAGGAGATAATCAGGTTTGATTTGAATATTTTGTAGAGTTGGCATGTAGTCACAGAGGAAGATTCATTATTATGCGTAATTTGTTATCTTGATAAAGGTCTATGACCGAAACGTCGAGTTCTGTTTATTTTCATATTTAATCATTAATTTTTCATTAATTATGTAATACTGTATATACCTGTCTTGTTCAATCGCCTATTTACTCAGTATTACCGCAGCTTCCCACACGGTTTTCTCCAGATCAAATCTGATCCGATCTGGCCACCTCAGATTTGCAGATTTTCGAACACCCCACAAGAAGACTAAGTTTGATCCCTTGAGGCTCCAACAGCTTCGGGATCTCTAAATCGCAGATTGTCTTGTTATATGTTATAAGACCTTCAGTTGTGAATGAATGTTATATTTTTTGGACGCGTTGTTCATTAGTATGTGTGCACGCTTAGTATGTGTGCACGCTTAGTATGTGTGCACCGCTTAGTATGTGTGCACCGCTTAGTATGTGTGCACCGCTTAGTATGTGTGCACCGCTTCTCCTTTCCTTACTCTATTTTCTGTAGATCCAGCAATCCCTCTTCTGGTGCCGGGCCCGCATGGGAAGCAAGGAATAGTACCACTGCGAACTACATGACATGTCGTAAGAGGTGACTGGTGTAGGGGTCTATGGAAGCTACCCTAGTAAATAAAAAACACCGCAGAAATCAGATATGCTGACCTACTTGTAGTCGTATAACTGGCACAACGTACAATCGCTCTTAGGCTCTCAGCACATAGAAATCACAAAGAGTGATTTACAGGTGGTGGATATGAAGCGCTCGAATAAAAATTCCTGTAATACTTTGTGATATCTTGAGTAGTGAATACGTTGTGATATCTTGAGTAGTGAATAAGTTGTGATATCTTGAGTAGTGAATACCTTGTGATATCTTGAGTAGTGAATACTTTGTGATATCTTGAGTAGTGAATACGTTGTGATATCTTGAGTAGTGAATAAGTTGTGATATCTTGAGTAGTGAATACCTTGTGATATCTTGAGTAGTGAATACTTTGTGATATCTTGAGTAGTGAATACGTTGTGATTTCTTGAGTAGTGAATAAGTTGTGATATCTTGAGTAGTGAATACCTTGTGATATCTTGAGTAGTGAATACTTTGTGATATCTTGAGTAGTGAATACGTTGTGATTTCTTGAGTAGTGAATAAGTTGTGATATCTTGAGTAGTGAATACCTTGTGATATCTTGAGTAGTGAATACTTTGTGATATCTTGAGTAGTGAATACTTTGTGATATCTTGAGTAGTGAATACGTTGTGATATCTTGAGTAGTGAATACGTTGTGATATCTTGAGTAGTGAATACTTTGTGATATCTTGAGTAGTGAATACCTTAGGCGTGCCTTACTGACTAACCTTAATATGTAGACTCCCGGCATCTCCTTTCCTTATTTATTACTGCTTCTTCTGTACATCCATCAATGGAGATATGGATACACTTTAACTGGGATATTGATTGTTAAGAGGTTTAATAGGTTTTTTTTTTTTTTTTTTTTTGTAACAGATGAAATTTTCCCATCTCTATTCTATATGAATGGGATTGTAAATATAACTTGAAAAACAAACTGTTTTTAAAGAATTTATTGAATTCTTTACTTGATATTTTTACAGTTTTAATTTCCAATTTACCTACCTATTGTTACCTCTGAAACCGAATTAAGGTTCACCTGAATGCCGAGAGGCGCTGGTGATAAAGAAAGCAAGCCCTTAACGCAAAATTCAGCCAGAGGCGCCATATTAAACGCCATGACTACTGCCGAATTGATAGCGGGCAAAAAAAAATATAATGAAAAAAATCCAAAAACTACAAAGTGTCTAAGCGCTACAAAATGAAATAGGTCAGCTTGGAAATTGTGTACTGCGGATTTGAACTCGTCCATTATATGGGTATGTCAAGATGTGTATGTCAAAACATAAAGCAATGGGCCGACATATATATAGAATATCGTTCAACAACATGAGGTTAATGTACTCTCCACGTACACGGGCCGTCTCCATATGTACAGTTTGTATCTCTTAACTTGTGCCCACCCCCACACACTCGTCATTGTCTAAGCCAGTAATTCTCAAACATTTTGGAGTCGATGCACGCTTGAAGTCCTACACAAAATTATAGGCGCACTATACACAAAACTGAATACATAAGTTACAAAAAGCAAAGAAATATAAAAATAATTGGAAAATACTACGTAGGTTTATTTATCATATAATTTCTGCCTATGAGAAGCTTGGGCTTGATGTGTTTTGGCGATTTTTTACACTGATGCCCGCCGTCACCGCGTTGATGACTCCTGATCTGGGATTTCCTAGGACGCACTTAGGAATGTCACCAGGCACACTTGTATGCCTGGGCACACCCTTTGAGAACCCCTGGTCTAGGCTTATAATCTGGTAGTGGCCCACATAACTCCAGATAAGATACATTAGACTTAATTATACTCTAGTTCTGTGCCCAACCGGGTCTGTTTATTAGTTCAGGCTTAAGTCAGTAGCCACATAACCCCTGATTCTTTATCAGTAATAATTACTAACTACTTCTGGCTCAAATGTTACTCTAAGCTATACATCGATGTATGAACAACAGTAAACTGTATGTATATGTGTGTGACGTACATCGATGTATAAACAACGGTAAACTGTGTGTATATGTGTGTGACGTACATCGCTGTATGAACAACAGTAAACTGTATGTATATGTGTGTGACGTACATCGTCGTATAAACAACGGTAAACTGTACGTATATGTGTGTGACGTACATCGCTGTATGAACAACGGTAAACTGTAAGCATATGTGTGCGACGTACGGAAGCCTACAAATCAGAGGGATCAGAGCGGCTCAGATCAGATCTAGAAAACCGAGGGTGGCTGCGGTGATACTTAATAAATTGTCGTTTTAGAACAAAGACACACATGTATGGCATCACACAAGCAAACACAATGAATAATCGATTCATAAAACTAATAAAAATCCAACGTTTCGATTAAATATATGTGTATGTATGTATATGTGTATGTATGTATATGTGTATGTATGTATATGTGTATGTATGTATATGTGTATGTTAAGTTAAAATGTATGTGTCTAAAAAGAAAGGGTCTAAAGGTTAGGGAGTCACTTCATTGCACTGGGTTTCCCCATATGGCTCCGCCCCTGTCAGTAAAAATTGCACGCCATCTACCAAGAGATCGACATCACAAAGGACAAGCACCGTAGCTTCAGCAACAATCATAGGAATCTCACGAAAAATTGCACATCTGACTCGGTCCGGATTCAAACTCACAACCCTCAGAACGACATGCAAATGTCTTAACCACTTTGCCCTAGAGACCCCTACAGTGTATATGTATGTGTGGTAAGCTAACAAGTGGTTTACAATTCTAACAAAACAAAAACAGTTGTAACAAGTGGTACATTGAGTAACAAGTTGTTAGGCCCACATTTGTCTATGACCAAGGACACGCAATAATACAGGGAGTTCAACATAAAAGTAGCCCAATTTACAGGTTTGTATTAGTCAATTGGGCTACTTTTATCTTGAACACCCTGTATAAAAAACATTTGGAGATCTTCCCAGCGAAATACAAAAACTAGATCAATGATAAATGAGAGCTACGTGCTGTCAATAATTTTGTACGTGATTCATTGAATGATAAGGTCCTTATCATTGCACTTCAGTGAGTAACCATGTGTGTTCCGATCTCTTTCTTACACAGGAATATCTCAGCTGCAGTGCACGAACTCTGTAGCATCGGCGAGGGTCCCTATGTAATTTTGAAGATGTTAAAGATATTGTGTAGGAATTTTATTTTTAATATTTTTCAAATAAATTTTGAACAGGAAGAGGCTTTCCAGCCTGCTCTTCTCGATTTTCAACTGCCAAGGGTTCTTTTACGTGCTTGAACTGAACATGGGATCTACGTTGTATCTTTCGTCTCCGATAGGACTAGGAACTCGATCTCACCTACACTGAGATCAGGGATCTCTGGAAAAATATCCTGATGGCTCCACGAGGGAACGAACCTAATACATTTGTCACGAGAAGCGAACTCCTAACCTCTACGCCACAGAGTGTATTTTCGAATTCTTCTTCCTCGCCCGTCTGCCCAGCGTGTTCGTAGCACGTTGGACTACGGGTGACTATCCCTCTGTGTGTGCGGGTTCAATTCCGCGGGATGGCAGAAAAAGCCACAAATTCCCCAGATTTACGGTGTTCGTGGCACCGAACCGAAGGGTTACGATGTCCATGGCACCGAGCCGAAGAGCTGAAAATCTCAAGTGCTTCTGGGTCGGAAAAAAATAAATATTCTGCATTAGCTTTATGAGATATGAGATATTGATCACAAGCTTCAGAGATGTCATTTATTATTAGGATAGACGCACTACTTATAAATCACTAGCCAATGGCACGATTGTAATTAATTCAGGCAGAAAAGTGCTTCAGGATCGGGAAAAAAAAAAAATTTTCTTCCTCGTTCATTTTCGTAATCTTGCTGGTTACAGCAGGATGAAGTCCGGAGAATGAAATGTGTTGTGTCGCAGTTTTCAGCTGAAACTGTGGTATCTTCCCGTTCGGTCTGACACATCCGACTTCAACATAGACCTGTTAAGGTACCTTCTCTCTCTCTTTGATTTCCATAAACGTAGCCAGGTTTCTTGGTAGTCGCCTGTATCCGGGGCTACCACGGGAGCGGAGTAAAACCTTGGTTAGCTTTACTCCAACGATGATCCTGAATCTATCCGTCAGCTTTCAGTATCTGACTGCTGTAACCACATGCAGTTTGTGTGTAATCTCCCAAAAGAGGACTGATCTCTGAACCCGTACGTATCTGAATGCTGGTGAACACCAAATAAAAGAAGAAATCTAGGCTGTATGAATTCTATACAGCCTGTCCAAGAAATTTTTTTGAAACTATGTCGAAAAGTTGGTGCCCCACATGCGGTTTGTCATTTTGCTTGACGTATTGTATTAGTTAAATGATATGTTGTATAAGACAGAGAGCTATGTTCCACAATGTGAACGTGGAAGGAAAGGAGAAACCACAAAGGTTTTTAAGACATCTGTGATATAAAAAAAAATTATTGAGAGTGAAGAAAAAAATGTTACTGTCTGTAATACCACTTTTTTGGCGGTGTAGAACAGGAGCGTCTGTAGCTCAAGCGGTAGGGAGCTCGTTCACAACCCAAGCGTATCGTGTTCAGACTCCGCGGTGTGCAAGTTTGGAAGTAAATTAATTCCCTCGGATATTTTTTTTTTTTTTTTACGAACGATAAAAATATACCTCACCGTTAAAAAAAAACAATGGCAAACTACTGAACCTGTAAGTGGTGCCTAGAAAATCAACGACTCGTTGACTGTAGTTGATGGCTACGTCATGTAACAGGATATGCCACGATTTTAAGGATAGAAGGAACATGAGCCTGTGGAAGTTAATGGTCGCATGGCTAGTACAGTCGCTGCAAAACTGTTCACATTATGTTTTCTTTATGACCTCGACAGAAAATTAACTCCTTGGCCTTACCGTGGATTAAACTCTAATCTATTCCGCCAGACGTTCCACAAATATTGAAAGAGACGGATAATATAAAAGACAGGTTTCAGATACATAAAAGAACGTTGATACAGTTTGATAACCAGGATATTTTCAAAGTATGAAGTTCAGTTGTTCAAGATGAAGATGATATGAATAAAAAGGAAATGTAATGAGGTCGACAAAATTAGTCTTTTAAAGAGAGCGGTTATGAAAGGAGGCAGGAAATGTTGGGTTTTTTTCATTACAATCAACATTGAATGTGAAATATGTCTTGATCTCATCTCTGATTGCATCTATATCTCTTGTTGTTTATCGCATGTGTGATTTGTACATGTGTTTGTGATAGAGAAATATAAATAGAGAGTGAGAAATGGAGATGAAGAGATAAAGAGGGAGAGATGGAGATAAAGAGAGAGAGATGGAGATAAAGAGAGATGGAGAAAGAGAGAGATACAGAGCGACATATGGAGATAAAGAGAGAGAGATGGAGATAGAGAGAGAGAGAGAGATGGAGATAAAGAGAGAGAGATGGAGATAAAGAGAGAGAGAGAGATAAAGAGAAAGAGAGAAAATAGAGAGGGAGTTAGAAAGATAGAGATAGCGAGATAGATAGATAGAGAGAAAATAGAAAGAGAGATATCAATATGCCGTTTTTTTTCACCTAATATGAATACAGTCGTATTCATGACTATGCGATGGCGTCCCTGGCATATTTTGCGTTAGAACTTGCTTTCCTTATCACCAGCGCCCCTCGTCATTCTGGCGAGTCTTACACTGACTGCTGTGGTACTTGCATTTTAGATCCTCAGGAAAAATGTTAAGTGTAATTGTATAAGGAATCAAATAGTTATGTCACCAGTGTCGTTCCGGGACTCACAAAGGGAGCAAAGAATAGTAATACTGAGACATATAAGGCATGTCGTAAGAGGCGACTGAGGTAGGGACCTAGGAAAGATACCCTAGTAAATAAAAAGCGTGCGTCACAGAAGTCAGATGTGCTGGCCTACTTGTAGGCTCATAACTGGCACAACGTACAATCGCTCTTAGGCTCAGAGCACATACACTTTTTTTATTTTTGTAAATAGCTCTTTTTATATTGTTTTATTGCCCGAGTGGTTACCGGGACCCAAAACTGGGGTGTAAAGAATAGAATCACTGCTACCTGTCACGCTTGTCGTAAGAGGCGGCTAAGGAGGTTTGGCTGATAAAGGGTTGCACGTGTCCTAAACATATAGAAGTTTAGGTGCCTACTAAACCAATGTGCAACGTATACACATTCTTGACAAAGATCAAACATATAGAAGTTTAGGTGCCTACTAAACCAATGTGCAACGTATACACATTCTTGACAAAGATCAAACATATAGAAGTTTAGGTGCCTACTAAACCAATGTGCAACGTATACACATTCTTGACAAAGATCAAACATATCACAAAGATCAAACATATCACAAAGATCAAACATATCACAAAGATCAAACATATCACAAAGATCAAACATATCACAAAGATCAAACATATCACAAAGATCAAACATATCACAAAGATCAAACATATCACAAAGAGTGATTAAAATTGGTCGTAAGAACGCAAAGAAGAAGAAGATATTGTTTTATTTTTTATATTTTTTCTCTCACTTTTCGTCTTTTTGATTAAGGTCAAAGATTAGTAACTGTTCCTACAGTACTAGTGCCCACTTGATAGAGGCCAAAGAATGGGGCCTTCACCAAACGCAAAACACTACCCCTTACAAAACTCCAAGCGCTCTTGATACCCGCCTGCCCAGTGTGTTCGTAGCGCGTTGGACGACGGGTGACAAGCTCCTGTGAGTGTGGTTCAATTCCGCGGGCTGGCAGAAAAGTCACAGGTTCTCCAGATTTACGGTGTTCGTGGCACCGAACCGAAGGGTTATGATGTCCATGGCACCGAGACGAAGAGCTGAAAGCTCAAGTGCTTCTGGATCGAAAAAAGCGCTCTTGAACAAAGGATTGATAATGCTCGGAGTTTAAAAACGTGTTCAAGTTCACTAGTACTGGGTCCAACCAGTGTGGCACTTACATACAAAGTACAAAGAGTAATTTAGCAAGTGGCCGATATGGAGCGTTCGAAGAAGAAGAAGAAGAAGAAGAAGAAATTGCGTGTATTAAGAAGCAAGAAAATGTATGGGTAGACAGACAGTAGCCAACGATAACCATATTTATAATTGGATATGGGTAGACAGACAGTAGCCAACGATAACCATATTTATAATTGGATATGGGTAGACAGACAGTAGCCAACGATAACCACATTTAGAATTGGATATGGGTAGACAGACAGTAGCCAACGATAACCACATTTAGAATTGGATATGGGTAGACAGACAGTAGCCAACGATAACCACATTTAGAATTGGATATGGGTAGACAGACAGTAGCCAACGATAACCACATTTAGAATTGGATATGGGTAGACAGACAGTAGCCAACGATAACCATATTTATAATTGGATATGGGTAGACAGACAGTAGCCAACGATAACCATATTTATAATTGGATATGGATAGACAGAATATATCCAAGATCTCAACCTAATAGTAACTTCACAAACCTGATATTAACAAGAGAAAATGTATATTTTCCCTATTAATTAATCTCCACAAAACCAGATTATATTTCACCCTGACCTAGACAACAAACTCTCAGTGAAGGTTGTCTGTTCTTTACAATTTCTTCAATTCTGTAACAAAAGCTGGCGCCTAGTTTGAGATTGACTAAAACCCTTGGTTCCTGGTGAAAATAGATTAGCCCCTTGATAATATTCAGATCGAAATATTTGACCCCACAAATCTATTCTGAATCAGCAAAGTCTCTGGTACTTGACGTTGGGTCGGGAAAGTCAATGGTCATTCAAGGAAATCCTGCGCGGGATGAAGCCTTAGTGATATCATAACAGTATTACCTGAGCAGGTAAATGAACAAACATGTGAGGTAGCAAAACAATTTATTTTATCTGTTTCGCTCCTCTTCTCAAGCAATTTTGAAATTTTTAACCATGTTTTATCATGAAATTATTCAGTAAAATATTTGGTACATTAACCAAGTTGTGTTTTATCATGAAATTATTCAGTAAAATATTTGGTACATTAACCAAGTTATGTTTTATCATGAAATTATTCAGTAAAATATTTGGTACATTAACCAAGTTGTGTTTATCATGAAATTATTCAGTAAAATATTTGGTACATTGACCAAGTTGTGTTTTATCATGAAATTATTCAGTAAAATATTTGGTACATTTGACCAAGTTGTGTTTATCATGAAATTATTCAGTAAAATATTTGGTACATTTGACCAAGTTGTGTTTATCATGAAATTATTCAGTAAAATATTTGGTACATTTGACCAAGTTATGTTTTATCATGAAATTATTCAGTAAAATATTTGGTACATTTGACCAAGTTGTGTTTATCATGAAATTATTAAGTAAAATATTTGGTACATTGACCAAGTTGTGTTTTATCATGAAATTATTCAGTAAAATATTTGGTACATTTGACCAAGTTGTGTTTATTATGAAATGTCATCAAATCAGTGGCTAACACCCCACTGTGACGGGCCTGAGAAGCCGACATTGCTTAATATTGCTAAATTAATATATTTTTTCCAAGGATCAAGAACAGAATAAATAAACACGGATAAACGCAACAATGGCGAATCACTGGCCTTAGAACAAAAAATTTAAAGCTCCCACCCCTACGCTTAACGACAAGAGTGGACAACCAATTCCATCATCCACCTGGGGAACGACAATAGATCACGTTACACACATAAAAGTATTGACGCTAATTTCGAAGTATCTCAACCATACATTCACCGTGCTACACATCACAAAGTACACACACTACTTTCGAGATATCTCAACCATACATTGACAGTACTACACATCACAAAGTACACACTACTTTCGAGATATCTCAACCATACATTGACCATACTACACACCACAAAGTACACACTACTTTCGAGATATCTCAACCATACATTGACCATACTACACATCACAAAGTACACACTACTTTCGAGATATCTCAACCATACATTGACCATACTACACACCACAAAGTACACATTACTTTCGAGATATCTCAACCATACATTGACCGTACTACACATCACAAAGTACACACTACTTTCGAGATATCTCAACCATACATTGACCATACTACACGTCACAAAGTGCACACACTACTTTCGAGATCTCAACCATACATTCACCGTGCTACACACCACAAAGTACACACTACTTTCGAGATATCTCAACCATACATTCACCGTGCTACACACCCTAAAGTACACACACTACTTTCGAAATATCTCAACCATACACTGACCGTGCTACACACCCCAAAGTATACAATGAAGGCGAAAGTAAGACCATGAAAAAGAATATTAGATGTCATAGCAGAGTCATGTCAAAGTGCAAAAATAACAATCACTCAATCAGAACAGCGCAAGAAAAAACAAAACAGAAAACTACGACATTGTGCAACAACCTGGTAGCACTGTGACGATTAAAGAAAAGCGAAAAAGGAAAATACATTGACCGTGCTACACACCAAAAACTACTTTCGAGTAGTTTTCTTTCAATAAAATGTACAGTTACAAGCGATATGATTCGATAAGATTAGCGCTATAAAGGTTCCGAGAATAGTAGTAGCGTCCGTGGTTACAAGAACGATACCTCTTATACAGAAGAGTTAATTAATTCATGGTCATATGTAACATCAGTATATTCTGACAGAACAAACGACTTCTAACTTCGAATAACTCAAATCATATCAACAAATGTGAAACTGGAAACTAACAACAAAATACAAAGAAATCAGTCACTGCGAAAAACGAAAGCATTAACATTTACTTTAACAAAAAAGAACAAATTAAAAAATAGAGTTGGGGAAAAACTGCAGCAAAATTCCTAAAGTTGTAAGAAGATACGAATAAATTTCATTATCGTTCTCTTTCAGCTGTCATTTCAATGAAAGCTTACAAACATATAGAAATTCATTAGCTAGTTCAACAAATGTACACTTAAACTATGCGCACTTTCTGCCCCTTAAACAGTTTACGATTGGAACAAGGTTCACGCGTTTGAATGCCATTTTACGATGTTGAATTGGACACAGTCACACACTTAACACAACCTAACCAGGCATTTGGAACCCCTTCCAAAGCTTATCACTCATTAACTGTGGACATCTTCAAGCTTTGGTCTAACAGACAATATTTACATTTTTATTCAATGCGAAACAGGTAGGGGGTTGGAAAAGTGTTCTCCGCGCATGCGTGTCAATCGGTTAAATAAGTGCAGATAGTCCTCTGTTCAAAGCTTGCAGGTGGAAAGGTGGTCATAAATTTGCTGTAAACAAGATCAAAACATTTAACGCCACAGAAACATTGTACCCTACAGTGAGTCAAACAGTTCAAAAACTGTTGGAGTTAGGTAATAAAAAAAGTAAAAGAGATTGTATCTGTTTGCATACTTCTTGATTATATCTGTCTCTTGGAGATATGCACTTTATATAAAGACACAGTAGTCTAGATTTAAGTTTTTGATCCGTATAATATGCACGTCTATAGACAAGGTAAACAATTACGTGCAATATGTATGGGCATTGTCGCAACATGGGTTCCGAGAGTACTAGTCGCGTTCCTGGTTACAGGAACGAGAACTCTTAGTAAAGTCACAACTTGCTGTTAATAGTCGGTCTTGTTTACGTCACGAACACTCACACACACACAGGCCTACATATACTACTGGACGACAAATTTGGTGTACATTCACACACACACACATATATATATATATATATACAACTGAACAACAAATTCTGGGTGAACACACACACAGATCCACAGTTACACGCACACTACTTGGCAACATATTCTGGGCGAACACGCATACACAAACGGAGATTCACAGATCCACAGTTACACGTATACTACTGGACAACATTTACTGAATGAATAAGCACACACACCTCACAGAGAGAGAGAGAGAGAGAGAGATCCACAGTTACACGTATACTACTGGACAACATATAATGATGGAATACGCACACACACACACACACAGAGAGAGAGAGAGAGATCCACAGTTACACGTATACTACTGGACAACATTTACTGAATGAATAAGCACACACACCTCACAGAGAGAGAGAGATCACAGTTACGTATACTACTGGACAACATTTACTGAATGAATAAGCACACACACCTCACAGAGAGAGAGAGAGAGAGAGATCCACAGTTACACGTATACTACTGGACAACATATACTGAATGAATAAGCACACACACTCACAGAGAGAGAGAGAGAGAGAGAGAGATCCACAGTTACACGTATACTACTGGACAACATTTACTGAATGAATAAGCACACACACCTCACAGAGAGAGAGAGAGAGAGAGATCCACAGTTACACGTATACTACTGGACAACATATACTGAATGAATAAGCACACACACCTCACAGAGAGAGAGAGAGATCCACAGTTACACGTATAATACTGGACAGCAGATAATGATGGAATACGCACACATACACACACAAACACACACACACACAAACAGAGAAAGAGAGAGAGAGAGATCAACAGTTACACGTATAGTACTGGACAACAGATTCGAAGTCAACATACTCAGTGTCTAATTTGAGCCTGGTCCCTTTCAGCCACCTGGACGCCAGCAGAAAATGTATTTTGCAGAGTCAGAGCAATTTTTTGTTTATGTACAAGAATCATATCTGCTGGCGTTCACCGACAGATGTCTCTGCTGCATACTTTTCTTCGTACGAAGTCTCCAATAACATACGGCCGGCGGGCTCGGGTAACAATTCTAGGAAATGAGACCACAGCCGTCACGTAACCTCGCATTTCAGTATTGTTGTATA
This sequence comes from Arion vulgaris, assembly GCA_020796225.1. Classification (NCBI taxonomy): domain Eukaryota; kingdom Metazoa; phylum Mollusca; class Gastropoda; order Stylommatophora; family Arionidae; genus Arion; species Arion vulgaris. Next base: position 14,257,979 of record CM036762.1, on the reverse strand, counting down.
AAGACGAATTCATTTTAAGCACAAAACAGCATGCTAAATCAAGGTTATATTATGTAACAAGTTCAGTTTAACACTAAGAAATATCAGTATTATTAATAATATTTTTATCTATAAATCACCATGGACTCATAGAATTGAGTAAAATTACTTAAAAGCTTACTGTGTTCTATCAAACATATACAAAAATCAGCCCCTATTTAACAGGAATTTTGGCTTTCCCGTCGGAGCTAGTCGGTCTTATGTTGCCAGGGGTCAGGACTTCCTATTAGATGACACCGGAAGTACTAACAAAGACAAACTTGTGAAACAGAACCGGACAGAAGCCAAACCAGCAGGGGGACGTCAATGACAGACAGGGACAATGAAGCGGGCTTTGAAGCATGCTTTTCTCAATTTTGAACTACCAAGGGTTTTTTTGTTTGCTCAAATTGAACTTGAGACCTATGTTTTATCGTCCGTATCCCATAGGACTACGAACGTGATCTCACCTACACTAAGATCTGGGATCTCTGGAAAAATATTCAGATGGCTCCACGAGGGAGCGAACCTGGTACCTTACGCACGAGAGATAAGCATCTAACCTCTACGCTACAAAGACCCATAATTTGATGTCAGTGTAAAGTGCCACATAGACCCATAATTTGATGTCAGTGTAAAGTGCCACATAGACCCATAATTTGATGTCAGTGTAAAGTGCCACATAGACCCATAATTTGATGTCAGTGTAAAGTGCCACATAGACCCATAACTTGATGTCAGTGTAAAGTGCCACATAGACCCATACTTTGATGTCAGTGTAAAGTGCCACATAGACCCATAATTTGATGTCAGTGTAAAGTGCCACATAGACCCATAATTTGATGTCAGTGTAAAGTGCCACATAGACCCATAATTTGATGTCAGTGTAAAGTGCCACATAGACCCATAATTTGATGTCAGTGTAAAGTGCTACAAAGACCCATAATTTGATGTCAGTGTAAAGTGCCACATAGACCCATAATTTGATGTCAGTGTAAAGTGCCACAAAGACCCATAATTTGATGTCAGTGTAAAGTGCCACATAGACCCATAATTTGATGTCAGTGTAAAGTGCCACATAGACCCATAATTTGATGTCAGTGTAAAGTGCCACATAGACCCATAATTTGATGTCAGTGTAAAGTGCCACATAGACCCATAATTTGATGTCAGTGTAAAGTGCCACATAGACCCATAATTTGATGTCAGTGTAAAGTGCCACATAGACCCATAATTTGATGTCAGTGTAAAGTGCCACATAGACCCATAACTTGATGTCAGTGTAAAGTGCCACTTAGACCCATAACTTGATGTCAGTGTAAAGTGCCACTTAGACCCATAATTTGATGTCAGTGTAAAGTGCCACATAGACCCATAATTTGATGTCAGTGTAAAGTGCCACATAGACCCATAATTTGATGTCAGTGTAAAGTGCCACATAGACCCATAATTTGATGTCAGTGTAAAGTGCCACATAGACCCATAACTTGATGTCAGTGTAAAGTGCCACATAGACCCATAACTTGATGTCAGTGTAAAGTGCCACATAGACCCATAATTTGATGTCAGTGTAAAGTGCCACATAGACCCATAATTTGATGTCAGTGTAAAGTGCCACATAGACCCATAATTTGATGTCAGTGTAAAGTGGTTGTGAAAAGTTCGACTGGAAAAAGTATCATAGAATGATGAAGTTATGAATGTCCAAAAGAAACATAGAAAAAAACTGTATAAAAATAGTTTCAAGATGCTGGCCTGACATGGAAAACAATCAGTAGAAAGTCGGCAGAGTGACAACAATGGAAATCTCTAATGGAAGTCTTAAGTGTAAAACAGGAAACGACGAGGAGATAGACAGTTAAAGTATGTGTTTAATAGAAATGATTTGCATATCGTTAATCGTTTTCTATAATGTCCTTTTCAGTTCTAATGAAGTAATGTGTCTATCTTGTATCTATTATGTGGGGCAAGCATGTGTAAGGTTAAATGAACGAGTCGATAGGCTTGCAGGTATAGCTGCTGTAAAAAGCGGGAGAGCATTGGTTCAGGTTGATATACCGATTTCCCTATGGGAGGTGTGTAAAGGATTCAAGTAATAATGGTGAATCTACATCCCTTACCAGACTGCAAGAATGTCAAGTCAAATGTGGTGTAGCTAGACAATAGCACTATATAGGTAGCCAAGGAAGAATAGTAAATCAACAAAGAACCGGTGTCGTTAGTTGCCACATGCTGAGAGACATACTGAGGGGAAGACCGGAGCACTTATTGACTAACTGCTTTGATGTGCAATATTGATGATCCGACGACTAAACTAAACTAAAGCTAAACAAAACTGATCTATGTTGTGACGTTGGAGACAATGAGAGAACCGTTGTCTTGGCTAAGAAAAGCAGTGCCAAATAGCAAACATACCAATAACGTTCTCTACAAGAGTTCGAATCCCTATATATAGAAAAATCATCAATATAGGAGAAGACAAACACTAGAAATGATTATGGTAAAAGCTTTATCAAAGACCTAAACAGAACAGGCCATGTCATTATATTTTGCCTAGTACGGACATTGCAGGACCTATTACTGACATTGCAGGTTCAAAAGACACATATACCAGAAATATAACATTTCTCTGCCAGTGTCAACAGGTGAAACAGACACCGGAACATATAATGCCATTATGCAATCTTGAACAACATATGGCCACATCTAATCGACCTGAAGGCTAAACTCTTATTAAATCTGACATATCTCAAGCTGACTGTCCAGTTTGTGGTCGGTGTGGTATATTAAGCGCATGACCAGAGATCCTTGATGAATAAAAAGATTATTTTCCCATAACTTCTCTATTTGTTTTGACAAATTGTCAATTTTGATTCGTTATGATTGTATGAATTTATTTGCTTAGAAATACAGAAAATAGAAATTCTTCTTGAAACTATAATTACTCGGGGCAAATTAACTACTGCTAATTTTCTATTGCTAAAATAATAAAGATATCCTTAAGTTACAACCAGAAATGTAGTTCAAGAATTTGAATTTAACGAGCTGCTGACAAAACTAACGGAAATAAGTACACGTATCTGCACGTGCGTACAAGCCGCTTAATGTAAACGTGGAGGAATACAACTACTTCAACAGCTTCTCTTAGAATAAGCATTCTTCCTCATCTTCTCCGGCAGTTTGAAGAGAAGTCTCATGAGCTGTCATGGTTTTTAGATTTGGTTGAGTGGAGTCTACGGTAGACTGTAACGTTTTCCTAATTCATGGGTCTGGACAGAATATTGGCGAGCATTGCAGTTCTGCAGAATATATCAAAGTGCTGGTATGTGTTGGTGGTTTGCCCATGAGAAAGAAATACAGTTTTTGAGTGTTATGTGTGTTCTTAAATGCGAGGGTGTTAGAGAGTTTTTCTGCGTGCTGTATTTGTTAGCATTTCTGAACACATGTGCTTCGCTTTTCTTTACATTTCCAAAATTCTCAGAGTTTTTTATTTGTGTTTTTTTTTTGTGTTGAAGAAATATTAGTATTTTTCTGTATATGTCAATGAGTTCACGCTAATTTTTCTAGCTGTTTCTACCCTTCAAGTCTTTGTGGTGATATGGTTAATACGGTTGCCTTGCGTTATGAAAATTGTGCGTTCGAATCTTGACAACGACGTTCGGCTCAGAGGTGCATATTTTTTTGAAACCGATAAAATTGTTTATTTAGCTACGGAGTTGGTGCTTTCTGTAATACTTTCGGTATGTGGCGTATCATTTAGGAGAAAAGGGGTCTAGCCGTTGGGAGAAAACCCAGGGCAATGTAGTCAATCCGTCGCTATCATACCCTTTAAATAATACATTTATCATGGCAATCTGCCCGCCTGCCCAGCGTGTTTGTAGCGCGTTGGAGGACGGGCGATAAGTCCTCTGTGAGTGCGGGTTCAATTCCGCTGGCTGGCAGAAAAGCCGCATGTTCTCCAGATGTACGATGTCCATGGCACCGTACCGAAAGCTCAAGTGCTTCTGGATAGGACAAAAATAATCATGGCAATCTACAACAGAGTATCTATATATAATAGGTAACTACAGCACTTGTTCTCATATTATGTGGCTTTTATATTTCTTTGCCAACGATACACGACGGAGGATGTGATCTACATCAAACAGATAACTTGTGCTTCCCCATAGCTGATCTTGTACTCAATTGAAGCTTTGTTAAACTTCGTTGAAGTTGAAAAAAACGTACTCTATCTGCGAATCGAACGAACAACCACCGTCTAGAAATCAGGGCGCTCTATCACTGTGCTATCGCGGCTGTTGATAGCTATTTTTAGCTCACAAATGAGGTCTTTTTTAATGTATTATTTTTCGGTGTCAATACATGTTTTATGTATTTTAATGTGTATTTTATTCCTCTTTGCTACTTGTGGTGGCGTGCATTTCGGTGGAGAGGGACCGAGCCATATAGGTCAAAACTTGTGCAATGAAGTCAATCCTTCGAATTTGGACCATTATATATATCTGTCGGATCATACCTGTCTAACCGGCAAATCACAGGAAGTATCAGCAGACATAACCGTCGATACCTGCAGAGTAGATTGTCAACATCTATGTGCATGTCCGCGCTGTTATAATAGCGGTTCAATAAATATTAACCCAGAAAATAGGAGAAGAGTAAGATCATGGAGAAGATGGACACAAGATGAGATATATGATTTAATTGAGTAATTTCACTTGAAGTAAGCATACAAGGCAATCTAAGAATTGACGATCTGAGAATTTCTGCTGCTGATGCCGGTCAACTTGCTCAAAACAGAGAGTTTTTCAGGACTGCTGTCAATGAAGCCACGTTCCGGAAGGGGCAAGCTACATGATGATGATGATGAAACACACAAGCTACTTCCATTCAAATTGTCTACACGTACTCTCAAATCATTGTTCATTTGAGGATCATCTTCATATCACATCGGACTTGTCCATAATTGCTCCGATCTCCTCCAAATCATGCATTTAAATGTGCTAGACTAACAAACTTCCGTTCTGTGTTGGTTATTGTATCTACTGGGGTTTCTCTCATGGTTTTTCCCGTCTTGCCGCACATATCGGTATGACTAACATGCGTAACCGAGCTCGAGAATGCACTTTATCTTCTTCGTTAAAATCTTCAGAGTGTATGTTTTCTCTTAAAACATTGATGATGTCGCTTTTGTCTATACAAGCAGGGCCGTTTCGTGCTATGATACAGAGAGGCGGCCGCATTAGGCGGCACCGTAAGGAGGGCGGCATTAGCAGCAAAATCACAATTATAATTGAAGGTTATTTTAAGGAAAAACCTTTAAGTGGCGACATTTAGAAGACTTGCATCATACTGAGAAAATATACCGCATAGCCCTGCATAGAAGATCCATCCTCGATCGCCATGTACACCAGAAGAAACTTGACGCTTTTTCTCATTTATCGCAACCATTTGACAAATCTCAGAAACATCTTCACTACTTGGGTGGCGACTAACCATCAACAGAAAGTCAAACCAGTTTCTGTGAACGCCATTTCCTAAGTACACATTTCAGTATAAATTTGCCACAAATGACAATTGTTCCATTCTCACTATTGTACATTCCCTCCACACCCTTCAAAAGTTATCAAATTTCACAAGCACAAACACAGTGGTTGACAGGCATGTATTGAAACAGGGAAGTTAGACCAAACAAACCTGACGGTTCGAACTGAAATAATTTTAATTGGTTCTCTTCAGACAAAGATGGTCACATTCACACATTCCTGGAGAGTATACTTACTACTCCAGCGAGCATCAAATTTGAACGAGATGTACAACAGTTGTCTGAACAAAGTTCATGAAGAGCAGAAAGAAATGTTTAAGCTTTATGAATTGGAACACCCTCTAAAGTGTTAAAGATACCTTCACCTGGTTCCTGCTCGTCAACAACTGTTCCGATTTTAGATTTTCTATTGATTTGATTGACTGATTGATCGGATCATCATCATTGCACTTTGGAGAATAACCATGTTTGCTCCGAATTATCTCACACACAGGAAGACCTAAGTGGCAGTGCACGATCCTCATAACACCGGCGAGGGCTTTACATCCATGAAGTAATATACAAAATATTTTAAAAGGAATTTTTTTATTATTTTTTTAGTGAATTTTGACCCGGGCATCGGCGTTCCGGTCTGCTCTTCTGGATCTTGTACTGCCAAGAGTTACTTTACGTGTTCAATTTGAACACGGGACCTACGTTTTATATTCCGTTTCCGATAGGACTAGGGACTTGATTTCACCTACAATGAGATCAGGGAGCTCTGGGGAAATATCCCTATTGCTCCACGAGGTAGCGAACCGAGTGCTTTTAAAACGAGATGCGAGTATTTAACCTCTACACAATAGCGGTCTCATAATACTCCATTCTCTTCTTCTTCTTCTTAAGATCCAGAAGCACTTGAGCTTTTCAGCTCTTCGACTCGGTGCCATGAACATCGTAACCCTTCGACTCGGTGCCATGGACATCGTAACCCTTCGACTCGGTGCCATGGACATCGTAACCCTTCGACTCGGTGCCATGGACATCGTAACCCTTCGACTCGGTGCCATGGACATCATAACCCTTCGGTTCGGTGCCACGAACACCGTAAATCTGGGGAATCTGTGGCTTTTTCTGCCATCCCGCGGAATTGAACCCTCACACACAGAGGGATAGTCACCCGTAGTCCAACGCGCTACGAACACGCTGGGCAGACGGGCAAACAATACTCCATTAAAACAAGGGTATGGTCTTCTCTTATTCTGAGACCTGCATTCAATAATCATTTTATACTCCCATCTGTTAGTAGCCTCTCCACTGAAAAATGTGCCAGATCGCAAACAAAATCTTGTGAAGATTTGAGTATTTTATTAGGAACTAGTTATCACAGACATGAGAGTTTCTGTAGCTTAAGCGATAGTGAGCTAGATAGCAACCCAAGCGTACCGGGTTCAAACTCCACGGCGGGCGAGTTTGGAAGCAAATTAGTTCCCTTCGATTTTTACGAACGATAAAAATAGACTTCACCATTCAGAACGCAAGGGCAAACTACTGAACGTATTAGTTCTTCTTCTTCACCTTCGCCCCTATCACTTTAGCTGCTAGGGACGTATATATACGTTTTCCCCATTCATTTCTAAAGACGCATTAACACGTCTGTTATTATGTCTCCTCTGTGGGCTAAAGACGTGTTAACACGTTATACATTGCTGCTGTCACTGCTATAGGCGTACATTCACGTTTGTGACCTAGAAACAAAGAGTAGCTATTTTTAGCTCAACCTTCAAAAAGTATGTTGCAACGAAAGGGCTAGGGATGCATAGGTCCACAATCAAGGCCTTCCAAGCCCGCCTATCCAATGCCATATTTTCTAGATCTCTCCACTCTCTCCCCATTTTTTTGCATTCCGTCTCCAACTCCCGTCTCCATGTGTTCCTGGGTCTTTCCCCTACCTCTATTGCCCTGGGGGTTCCATCGGAAAGCCTGTCTGGTGACGTTGTTAGGGGGTTTCCTCGGTGTGTGTACTATCAGAGCCAACTATAAACTACTGGGCCTTCGGGCTCAGGTAAGAATTGTGGAAATCAGACCCCAACTACACCACGTGACCTCGCATTCCAGTATTGGTGTATATAGACGAATTCATTTTAAAATCAACACAAAATGCTAAATCGAAGTTGTATTATGCAACAAGTTAAGTTTAACAATAAGGAATATCAATATTATAAATATTTTTCACCAATAAATAACCATAGACTCACAGAATTGAGTAAAATTGCAAAAAAGCGTGCGGTGTTCTATCAAACATCTGTAATTTCCAGATCCCTTTTCTTATCTAGGTCAGGGAATACCCGGCCAGTTGTCTGGCCTGTGCTGAGAACCTGGCTGTGGTTCTATCCATCGCCACCTTCTGTTCCTTATCTCTTGTTCCCCCTGCCGTTGTCCCGTTCTATCCCAAAGTATTAGTGGTAACTAGAAAATCGACCACTCGCTTACTGTTGTTGATGGTGAGGTACTGTGAAGGATATGCCACGATGTTCATTCATTACGGACATCTTTGTGATTTCATTTCGAGTTCACATTTTCAATTTCCAAGCAAACAGAGGCGGATCGTCATTAAGGTCCAGTGGGGACGGGCCCCACCAAAATAATGTGTAACGTGTATTTATTATTTTATAAATTAGAAAATAACAACCCGAATTCATGGTTTTTCCAAAAATATTTGTCTGGCCCCCACCAGCAAAAATGGTCACGAGACGCCACTGCAAGCAAACAACAAGTAAGATTTAGAATGTTATGATCTGAACTTGTCATTTCTTCGAGTACTTCAGATAAATGATGTGGTATTACATCAGATAGAACACTGAATCAATTTAAACAAACTGAAACAATATAGGTCAGGAATGTTCAATTCCACTCTCAAAGAGTGTCACATTTAGACGCAACCGGTTAACCAGAAGCTATAATTATTTTCAGGCCAAAGCTAATTTTTGACTTGGAAAATAAGAAATACCATTGTAACTGAGAAATGTCATAACTGTCTTAGTTTGGCTAAACTTTCTTGAAAAGTGTTTTTTTTTGTTAGTGAGATTATTTTGAATAGTTTCATCGCCTTATATATGGTGCCGGGCCCCGCAACGGAAGCAAAGAATAGTACCACTATGACCTTCAAAGCAAGTCGTAAGAGGCAACTCAGGTAGTCGTGGGGCCTAGTGAAGCTACCCTAGTAATTAAAACGTGTCGCATAAATCTGATGTGCTGGCCTACTTGTTTGTGGCGCATAACTGGCACAACGTACAATCGCTCTTAGGCTCGGATCACATACAAATCACAAAGAGTGAGTAATAAGTGGTCGATATGGAGCGTTCGAAGAAAAAGAAAGAAGATCTCAAGGAAGGTGAGATTGAGTTCCTACTCCTATGGAAGACGGAAGATAAAACGGAGGTCCTGTGTTCAAAAGAACCCTCTGCAGTTAAAAATCAATCAGAGTTACTACAAAACCGCTGGCCAGGTAACATTCGTTAAGGAATATTAAATTCTTACAAAGTTTTAACAATATTTAAATTCATACGGAACCCTCGCTTCTTCGCTATGGAGTTCTTGCACTACCCCTGACATTTTCCTGCGTAAGAAATAGATCGAAGAACACATGGTTATTCGGTGAGGTGTAAGGATGAGGGTGCTATGAATCAGTCAATCCTATTGTATGTCTTGCTTTCTCTAGTTTCACCCTTGTATTCCACTCTCACAACTTGTTAGCTGGATTATAGTTTCGTATATCCTTTGTTAACTTAGAAAACCAACTTGGTAGGAGGCTAATTTCTTATTTTAATCACACATTCGAGTCGAGTAACCGTCTTCATTGTTTGTGTGATTCGGTGAATAATCGTTTGTGATTCAATATAGTGAGATCAGCTGAGTATGCTGTTGTGTGTAAAGGTAGTGTTGTGTCAATTTCATTAGCACTCCGTCAATCTCTATCTATGAAGTTTGAGAACTTTGATTTCAACCTGATCCTAGCTGTTGTTATAGAATTATTTGCATATTATTCTTGTATTACGTACACTTTAAGGTCTATTTTATTAACATTTATAGTCTTATTTTATTCCCATTTATAGTTTATCTTGTTCATTTTTATAATCTTGTTCATATTTATAGTCTTATTTTGTTCATATTTATAGCATTATTTTGTTTAAATTTATAGTTTTATTTTGTTCATATTTATAGTCTACTTTCTTTACACTTTTATTTTACTGCAAGGACATGCTCTCTTGATTTACTCAACATGTGGAAGGAAAAGAACAATGTACTCTCTCTGGTCAAATGACAACAAGTGATAACACACTTGAACATAACAATTTACTTGGTTATAGAAAACATAAAAAAAGCAGCAACAATAAACAGCAATAGCAAACTGCAACAGCAAACAGCAATAGCAAACAGCAACAACAAACAACAATAGCAAACAGCAACAACAAACTGCAGTAACAAACAGCAACAACAAACAGTAATAACAAACAACAACAACAAAATACACTAACAAACAGCAACAACAAACAGCAATAACATACAGCAACAACAAACAGCAATAACAAACAGCAATAACAAACAGCAATAACAAACAGCAACAATAACCAGCAATTAAAAAATCCCAACAATAAACAGCAACGACGAACAGCAATAACATACAGCAATAACAAACATCAACAACAAACAGCGATAACAAAATAAAAATAACAAACAGCAATAACAAACATCAATAACAAACATCAATAACAAACATCAACAACAAACAGCAACAACAAGCAGCAATAACAAACAGCAACAATAACAAGCAATAACAAATAGCAGTAAAAAAATAACAAAAAGCAATAACAAACATCAATAACAAACAGTAACAACAAACAAACAAACTAAACAGATTAAATCGTATAGAGGGATAAATTGTACTAACAACAGTCAAATGTTAATTTGAAAATAAAAAAATAAACGTACAAAGTTAGAAAACTATAACAAATTTCAGATAGCAATCACAGAGGAGAAAAAAAACAGACAAACCCAAAGCAATAGAATTTCAGAAAACTAAATGGGAATTTTCAAAGACATCATAAAAAAATTGGGATAGCAGCTGGTTTATAGAATGGTTTTAACAAGTTCACGTTAATTCCATAGGATATAATATTATTGAAATATATATAGTGCAGGGAAACAGCAGAGATAGAGGGAGAGAGAGAAAGAAAGAGAGAATAAATGATCTTGGCAGAAAGTATGAGTCACATTATTAACAACCACTATTATCTATAGTGTTCAGAGGCGTTTCTGAAAAAATAATGGGAGGGTTAGATTTGTCGTCGTTAAATAATACATTGTTCAACAGATAACATTAAACGCATATAATCGCGCATAGAAATCTTCGTAAACAAACCTCAAACCCCTTCTTTCTTCTTTAGCAAAGATAACCCCTTGGGCAAGAAAGCATAGTAAGTATTTATATTTATAAGAACAGCTGATCAAATTTCAAACTGTTTCGTGGAAGGTAACCTGTATTGCAATAACCGAAGCAATAATAAAATATATTACGTTGTTTTCTTTGGTACAAACCAAGACTAATTATAAGGATAATATCCCATGGATTTAGTAAATTATGTAGACTCACCCAAATTTGATGAATGATCGCTGGAAAATAGTCTGGCTTATGTAAACAAAATGTATGATTGAATTGAGCAGTGTATTATAGCAGAGCCAACTATAAACTTATTAGAATTAGAGTTGGTTGTGATTATAGAAAGCTCAACATAAAAAAACGCCAGATTACTTTAAGAAAACATTCAACGCTTTGATGATGAATTCCTTCGGAGCGTGTCATATTTCGTAAACAGGTTAAGGATGACGTGGAATAGTAGAGCCCAGGTATAGAAAGTTATCAACCCGGAAGATAAATACATGGATAATTGGAAGTTGGTTACGTGTTCCTTGTGATTGAAACATGTTACGTCCATTGTGGAATCGTATGGTTAACTCACTGGGTCAGGTTTTAATGTTATTTATGGATGTCCGCTGCCCAGCGTGTTTGTAGTGCGTTGGACGACGTGTGACAAGCCCCCTGTGCGTGCGGTTCAATTCCGCGGACTGGCATAAAAGCCACAGGTTCTCCAGATTTACGGTGTTCGTGGCACCGAACCGAAGGGTTACGATGTCCATGGCATCGAGCCGAAGAGCTGAAAAGCTCAAGTGCTTCTGGATCCAAAAAAAATGTTATTTATAGAAGTCCATTGTTCAAGATTAACACAAGCATGTAAAAGAATGATTGACAGTTGGACTCTAAATGTTCACGTGGACATGCGGGTGTTCGCAGTAATGAAAGAGTGGACATGATTGCAGCGACAGTATGGTTGTCAGGGAGATTTGGATGATAAGAAGAATGTTCTTCGGTTTGTTGACTATCGTCTGTTGGATCAGAACACTACAGTTGATGTTGAATCTGTTGACTACCGTCTGTTGGATCAGAACACTACAGTTGATGTTGAATCTGTTGACTACCGTCTGTTTGGTCAGAACACTACAGTTGATGTTGAATCTGTTGACTATCGTCTGTTGGGTCAGAACACTACAGTTGATGTTGAATCTGTTGACTACCGCCTGTTGGGTCAGAACACTACAGTTGATGTTGAATCTGTTGACTACCGCCTGTTGGGTCAGACACTACAGTTGATGTTGAATCTGTTGACTACCGTCTGTTTGGTCAGAACACTACAGTTGATGTTGAATCTGTTGACTACCGCCTGTTGGGTCAGAACACTACAGTTGATGTTGAATCTGTTGACTACCGTCTGTTGGGTCAGACACTACAGTTGATGTTGAATCTGTTGACTACCGTCTGTTGGATCAGAACACTACAGTTGATGTTGAATCTGTTGACTACCGTCTGTTGGATCAGAACACTACAGTTGATGTTGAATCTGTTGACTACCGTCTGTTGGATCAGAACACTACAGTTGATGTTGAATCTGTTGACTACCGTCTGTTGGATCAGAACACTACAGTTGATGTTGAATCTGTTGACTACCGTCTGTTGGGTCAGAACACTACAGTTGATGTTGAATCTGTTGACTACCGCCTGTTGGATCAGAACACTAAAGTTGATGTTGAATCTGTTGACTACCGTCTGTTGGATCAGAACACTACAGTTGATGTTGAATCTGTTGACTACCGTCTGTTGGATCAGAACACTACAGTTGATGTTGAATCTGTTGACTACCGTCTGTTGGATCAGAACACTACAGTTGATGTTGAATCTGTTGACTACCGTCTGTTGGGTCAGAACACTACAGTTGATGTTGAATCTGTTGACTACCGTCTGTTGGGTCAGAACACTACAGTTGATGTTGAATCTGTTGACTACCGTCTGTTGGGTCAGACACTACAGTTGATGTTGAATCTGTTGACTACCGTCTGTTGGATCAGAACACTACAGTTGATGTTGAATCTGTTGACTACCGTCTGTTGGATCAGAACACTACAGTTGATGTTGAATCTGTTGGATCAGAACACTACAGTTGATGTTGAATCTGTTGACTACCGTCTGTTGGGTCAGACACTACAGTTGATGTTGAATCTGTTGACTATCGTCTGTTGGATCAGACACTACAGTTGATGTTGAATCTGTTGACTACCGTCTGTTGGATCAGAACACTACAGTTGATGTTGAATCTGTTGACTACCGTCTGTTGGGTCAGACACTACAGTTGATGTTGAATCTGTTGACTACCGTCTGTTGGATCAGAACACTACAGTTGATGTTGAATCTGTTGACTACCGTCTGTTGGGTCAGACACTACAGTTGATGTTGAATCTGTTGACTACCGTCTGTTGGGTCAGACACTACAGTTGATGTTGAATCTGTTGACTACCGTCTGTTGGATCAGAACACTACAGTTGATGTTGAATCTGTTGACTACCGTCTGTTGGATCAGAACACTACAGTTGATGTTGAATCTGTTGACTACCGCCTGTTGGATCAGAACACTACAGTTGATGTTGAATCTGTTGACTCAGAACACTACAGTTGATGTTGAATCTGTTGACTCAGAACACTACAGTTGATGTTGAATCTGTTGACTACCGTCTGTTGGATCAGAACACTAAATTTGATGTTGAATCTATCTATTGATTTTAAGGAGTTTGGAATTCCACCCTTTACAAGTAGAACTGGATACCTGATGGAGTTTAACCAGCGATCCACAAGAACCATCAGTTTACATGTATTTCGACATCTGTTGGGCAAGACTGAGAAACTATGGTTCTGTCCAGAGTAATATGGCGTCGGTTCAGTGACCAATTACCATTAACAGTTGGCATTTTATGAATTGTTCATTTGAGGATCATCTTCATCGCACATCGGACATGTCCATAATTGCTCCGATCTCCTTATAAGCATGTATCTCAGTGTGTTCAGGATATAATTATGAATATAGGCTGGAAAGTCGCTGGTTGTTGAAAAATAACAAATATCAGCACCCATTCCTACTCCGAAATAAAAAAAAACATCCTGCAGTTTCCCCAACAACAAAATTACATCACGGACGATAGTTGTTGTTACAATGTTAGTATACTGGCGCTAAAATATTCTTGTATATAAACAGATCGACGCATACATGCAATGTAGATGGTACAATTAATCAATTAAAAACATATTTTAAAGGCCAAAAATTGACTCCATTGCACAGGCACCTGCCGAAAATATGGCACACAGTTTCCCGATATGGTTAGGTTTCTATAGGCGCTCCGTATTCCGGCACCTGCAGAATGTATTACACATGGTTTCCCGATATGGTTAGGTTTCTATAGGCGCTCCGTATTCCGGCACCTGAAGAATATATTACACATGGTTTCCCGATATGGTTAGGTTTCTATAGGCGCTCCGTATTCCGGCACCTGCAGAATGTATTACACATGGTTTCCCGATATGGTTAGGTTTCTATAGACGCTCCGTATTCCGGCACCTGAAGAATGTATTACACATGGTTTCCCGATATGGTTAGGTTTCTATAGGCGCTCCGTATTCCGGCACCTGAAGAATGTATTACACATGGTTTCCCGATATGGTTAGGTTTCTATAGGCGCTCCGTATTCCGGCACCTGAAGAATGTATTACACATGGTTTCCCGATATGGTTAGGTTTCTATAGGCGCTCCGTATTCCGGCACCTGAAGAATGTATTACACATGGTTTCCCGATATGGTTATAGGTCCCTATAGACTCTCTGTGCCCAGGCACATGTAGAGAGTATTGTACAAAGCAAAAACTCTGCAGCTTTTCCCTTAAGTGTTCCTATCAACAAATTATTCAAACTATTCACAACGATGAAGATAAATAGAATACTAAAGTAAGACAGTATGCATGCAGATTTCATGGACTTTCAGTGCTTAAGTTAGAAGAAATGTTCTGAAGGAAGACTGGGGGTTTTGCAGTGACTACACACAGTCTGACTATAGAGATCATGGTATTAACTAAAACAATGGTTTGGTTAAGGTCACAAGCTTTTATCAATGCATGTTATCTCAGTTCGTGAAGAATGAGACCGGCTAGGGTCTAATACAATGGTTGGAGTCTCTAAAGAGATCTAAAACAAAAATCTAGTTTTATTTTTGTTCCAGTGCATTCTTGTGTAAAGAGGAATGAACATGCCGATAGGCTTGCAGTTTTGGATGTTGTCTTTTTCTTCTTCTGTGCGTTCATTTTTCACGACCAATTTTAATCACTCTTGTGATATGTTTGATCTTTGCCAAGAACGTGTATACGTTGCACATTGGTTTGGTAGGCCCCTAAACGCATAGACTTCTACACGTTTAGGACACGTGCATCCGATTTCAGCCAAACCTCATTTGTCGCCTCTTACGGCATGCGTGGCAGGTAACAGTGGTTTTATTTTTTACACCCCATATTTGGGCCCCAGTAACCACACGGGCGATGGATACTGTAAAAAGCGGAGAAGCAATGGACCAGGCCAATATTCTGAAATGCCTAAGTGAGAGAGGACGAGTAAATCATTCAAGAAATGATGATGAATTAGCAACCATAACCAGACTACAAGAGTACCAAATCAAACGAGGAGCTATAGCTAGACAAGAGCACTATACTGAACGCCAAAGAAGAATAGTAAACCAACATAGAATTGGTGTTGTTAGTTGCAACACATTGAAAGATATACTGAGGAAGAGATCGGATTCCTTATGAACAACTAATTGGTTTGATAGATATACAGAGATGATGTTCTGACGACTAAACTAAAACTTAAGCAAGACAGTTACATGTTAAACAATACATTTCAGGAATATTGTAAATAATTTATTAGATAATTTTGTGAATAAAAATCTTGCATTTGTTATTTCTCCTGCATGTGAGTTTTTGTACAATTAGAAGAGAAGCATGTACATTGAGAAATTGGCTTAGATAGAGAGTTGTCTATTCTCATGTCATCAGATTCAGATATAAATAACATGCACGTTCTACCTGAGACGTGCTGCAGGTAGACTTTATGTCGGACATGCTCATGTCGGAATTTTTCTTTAATTAAGTATGAATTTACTGCGTATATTTTGTTTCTCGATACAGAAGCAATTGAGATTTCAGCTCTTCGGCTCGGTGCCATAGACATCGTAACCCTTCGGTTCGGTGCCACAAACATCGTAAATCTGGAGAACCTGTGCTTTTCTGCCAGCACGCGGAATTGAACCACATTCACAGGGGGCTTGTCACCCGTCGTTCAATGCGTTACAAAAACACGTTGGGCAGGCGGCCTACTGCATATATCAGTCCAGGCATCCCACAAAACCCGAACATCCAGGAATATGAGCTCATAAACAATATACTATGTTTCAAAAACTGAATTATGTTTCTTCCTTTAAATGTCGCAGTCGCTTCAGCATCATCAGTTTTTATGCGACTCTTTAATCTTTTCCTCTCAGAGTATGCCTAACATATCTCTATCTTCTCTTTCTTATAACAGTTGTTAATAGTAGTTGACCAAACATTTATCTCATTTCATCAGTTCTCCTGAGTTCATCTCATTTTATGTTCATTATTTCTAGCAGAATGATATCATAGGGCACTGCAATAGTCCGAAATGATATTGTTATCGCACTGGGAATTTTTCTGAACAGAGGAGTTTCAAGGATGTGAATCCCAGTCGCTGACCAGATTGGAGTTTCAAGGATGGGAATCCCAGTCGCTGACCAGATTGAGAGAGATGGGTGTCGATATTGGTATAGCACGAAAATAACGACATATCAAATATGCACAAAATATTATCTGATCTTCTTCTTTGCGTTCAGTTTCGTATGCTTGTCTAAACTATGAGATGGGTTACCTCTATGAAGCTGCATGTCAGTTGAAGTTCCTCGAGAGTTCCCTATAGCTTGCTCTGTAATTTTCGTTTCGCTGGTGCAGATTAATCACTCAACATCGAACTGGCATGTTGGGCGCCGCTAGACGCTGCTGGATTTATTAAGGCGGGGATTGAAACACCTATGGACATCCCTATAACGCAATGATGATAGTCATCATATAATGATAACTGATAATTTGTGCAACTCCATCATCCACCACTCAGACTTCGTCGCTCGCAAAGTCATCATATAATGATAACTGATAATTTGTGCAACTCCATCATCCATCACTCAGACTTCGTCGCTCGCAATGACACACAAGACATAGACATAAATAAAATGTTAACTTAAATAAGTTTGAGTTTTATCGGTCTCTGTTTCTCTAGCGGTTTACTTTTTTACAGTGTTGGATCACCGGTTCCGCATTCGGTTCCTATTGTTCGCCTTTTACGACATGCGACAAGAGACAGTGTTTTTATTTTTCGCTACCCCAGAAGTCAAGAGAGACCCTTGCATAATTAGGGTAACTGAATGTCGAGCTCCTTGTTTGGATCGGTGAAACAACTGGATTAACAAAGTAAAACAAATATATATCTCTCTCTCGCGATCACCCTTAGACTGATGTACCAGATTTCCCCATAAATCCCATTCATGTGAAAACCTGATTCATGCAGCCTTAGCATATGTGGGTTTTGTCACATATTCAGCGTCATTTGGAGCTATGGTGCTTATCCTTCGGGGATGTGTCCGGTTTCAGCCAGCGTTTACTGTGTTCGCTCTCCGTCAGCCTTTGGCTGTCCCCAGCAGACCTGCAAGACAGCAGGTTAAACAGATAATCTAAAAATCTAACTAGACGAACGGATATTCTTATGATAATGCTTTCGTAATCCTTCAACGTTTATACTTCTTGTTTAACCTTTTTCTAACCATGTTCCATCAGAACTTCAATATTTTTATACAAGACATCTCCCCCTTCCCTTCTTCAGCAAAATAATCAAGTTCTGAAAACGCGTTAACAAAGATATACATATATTTGAAATAAACACAGAACACAGGCAAAACTGTTTTTTAATATTACTTTCTTCAATCAGTATAAATTATATATGTTATGCTTTATATATTAGATAAAACATAAATGGAACTGAACTCTAGAAATTAAAATATAAGTTAAAACAATCCTTGATCTTGATGTCTGATGCAAGTGACTTTTAGTTAAAACAATCCTTGATCTTGATGTCTGATGCAAGTGACTTTTAGTTAAAACAATCCTTGATCTTGATGTCTGATGCAAATGACTTTTAATGGATATTTTTATTCCAGATGGGGGTACTTAAAAGTGCGGTTTATCTGTTTGTTAAATTTTACAGATCAAAGACAGGCAAGTATGGCGAACGGCAGTGAGGGATGGTTCAAAAAGAAAAGAAGAAAAACACCATCATATATACAGGCAAAAGAGAGAGCAGAGCGCAGAGAGAACATCCTATATATCAGCTACAGTCTCTAGTTTCACCTGCAGGAACTGTGGCAAGGATTGCGACTCCAGAATAGGTCATTACAGCAACAAGGAACGTTATAATTCAGCTCAGAACAAACTACGTGACGTAAAACCTATTGTCTCCTGAGAAAAAGAGGCCAAAGATGATGAAATCTTACAGTTACAAATCTATACAAATGTGTCCTGTTAGATTATATGCCTAAACTTTGGCCGAAATTAGGATGTGTCTCGTCCTACGTAAGTAAAAGTAAGTAAAGGAACCCTTTCATACCTCGTGGTATATAGGTCAATACAGTGTTAGGCCTGTATTTTTCATTGACCGTCGGCACACGATGGGTGATGTGGTCAGCATCACGCCGGCCGCCTTTACTTTCACAGAGCATGTCTGGTACCCAGTTGAGGCTTGGTCGACCTGAGAGCCGTCGCGGTCGGGAAAATTCCACGCGCATTGCGGGAACTGAACCCAGACCACCATCTTTGAGAATCGAGTTCACTAACAACTAAGCTACAGCGGCTCTCTCTCGTCCTACGTACTGAGGGTCTAAAGTGGACGCGCAATACACACACTTTCTCGCCCGAGTTGTTACAGGGGCCCAAATTTGAGGTGTAAAGAATAGAAGCACTGCTACCTGCCACACATGTCGTAAGAGGCTATTAAGGAGGTTTGACTGAAATCGGATGCACATGTCGTAAACGTGTAGAAGTCTATGCGTTTAGGGCCTACCAAACCAATGTGCAACGTATACACGTTCTTGGCAAAGATCAAACATATCACAAAGAGTGATTACAATTGGTCGTAAAGAACGAACGCAAAGAAGAAGAAGACACACGTTCTTTGTACCAAGCCCCACAGACCACACGTTCTTTGTGCCAAGCCCCACAGACACATGTTCTTTGTGCCAAGCCCCACAGACACACGTTCTTTGTTCCAAGCCCCACAGACCACACGTTCTTTGTGCCAAGCTTCACAGACACACGTTCTTTGTGCCAAGCCCCACAGACACACGTTCTTTGTGCCAAGCCCCACAGACACACGGAGGGGTTAACTTGATTGATAAGAACAAACACAAATAAACAGCAACAAACATCTGGTAGAAAATTCTACAATAGACAAATGCAGAAAATATTGGAGACTCATTACAACTTTCATCTATGTGAAGATCGGACTTAATCATCTTCATCAGGTGCCGTGTCGGTTGGCGTAGACGATCATGGATCTCCACAAATCTCCGTCTCTGGTGTTTGCTATAATCTCAGATGTTGACGTTCCTCCGTGCAATAACGTCAGGCTATCTCTGTCTTCTTCTGTCTCGTCTACCCTCGATTTTAGCATAGAATGATAAATTAGATTGAAAATGAAAATCGTGGCATATCCTAAAGGACATAGCCATCAACTACAGTAAACGAGTTGTTGATTTTCTAGGCACCACTTATACGTTCAGTAGTTTGCCATTGCTTTCTGAATGGGTGGCGCCATCGTCCGTTTGTTAAAATCAACGAAAACAATTTGCAAGCAAACTGTCCGCAGCGTCATTCGAACTCAGAACGTCGGGGTTAATAGATCGAGTCACTAACCCCTAGGCCACAGACGCCACCAATAAGAGCTTCTTCTTCTTCTTGATTTATCGTTACACTGTTACCAGGTTATTGCCCTGTGTTGTGATTTTCTATGTTTGTCTTACGCTGTTCTAGTAGCTTGAGTGATAGTTATTTTTGCTTTTTGACAGGATTATGCAATGCCATCTATCTATATTTATCGTGGTCTTCTCTTTCATGATGTTCTGTTGTAGAAGACTCTGTAAAGTTTGGTTGCATTCTTACTCAGTGGCCGAACCACTTCATTCTTTGTTTCTCAACAGGGCAGTGCCATACTATGATACAGATAGGCGGTAGTATCAGGAGGTACCGTAAGGTAGGTGGCATAAGAAGAAACATTTTTAAAAATTACAATTGAAGGTTATTTTAAGGAAAAAACATTTAAGGGCGGCATTTCAAAGACTTGCATCATACTGAGAAAATATACCGCACGTCCCTGTTTCTCAATGTAATTCAAGCAATGTTCTGTCCAAACTTGCTTTCATATGCTGATGTTGGTGACTCTGCCTTGTCTGGTGTAGTAAGATACAATGATAAATAAAATAGACGAAGAAAATACAAAGGAGACAATAGTAATTTAATTCTCGAGACCAAAAAAAAAAAAAATAAGTCAGCGAAAAACCACTTCTGCATTCACGCAAAGAAAATATCTTTAATTTTAAACAAACACACAAAGACAATGAGAAAGTTCAATCGTTTTCTAGCAAATAAATAAACAAGTTACCAGATCACTCCACCATTTTGAAACAAGATAGCAATGTCTAACAAGTCTATCAAAATACGTGCTTGTGCCGCGCGTAGGATCCAGTGTAAGCTATTTCTCAAATTACAGCTACCGACGCCCGAGAATTTTTCCACCTGGACCTAAGTGCGACTGACGTCTCATGTTACACAAGCTACACCGCTTTTCTTTATTTCTGTTTCGTTTGACATTATGATAGACACTCATTGTAAAACTGAATAGATTGAATGCGATTGATTGATTGATTGAGATGATTTACCATAATTACATTTCGGTAAATAACCATGGTGGTGTCTGTGGCTTAGGGATAGTGACCCGGTCTATTAAATCTGACGTTCTGCGTTCGAATCAAGCTGCGGACAATTCGGTTGCAAATTGTTTCGTGTGGATTTTTACAAAGGACGATGGCACCACCCGTTCAGAAAGCAATGGCAAACTACTGGACGTAATAATGTCTAGAAAAATCACAAACAGCGTTACAAAGCTGGGGTTGATTCGCAAAGTCATGTGAAGGATATGCAATTAACTTTTAAATAACCATATGTGAAGGGTGGTTACATAAACTTGCATATAATAATGAAAACACAAATGCTGAAAAATATACAACAACTAAGTAAAGTAGTAGTCTATTGCATGTAGTTTTTCAAAAATGCATCTATCTAAGTATCTTTATTCTTTATTAGTCACCGTGAGAGATTTTTAAAAAAGACGCTGGCGCTGGATAGGACACACTTTGCGTAAATCTGAGGGAATATAACAAAAGGGTCCTTTCCTGGAACCCGCAGGGACAACGAAAGAAGGGGAGTCTGAGGAATACATGGAGACGAGATTTGGAGGCAGAGATCAACAATATAAAGAAAAACTGGAGGGAGCTGTAAGAGATAGCTAGAAATAGGAAGACTTGACATGAGTTGGTTGAAGGCTTATGCTCCAATCCAGTTAAAAAGTCGAGAGATAGATATAGAGAGATTGAGAGAGATAGAGAGCGAGAGATTGAGAGAGAGAGAGACAGGGAGAGAGAGGGAAACACCGTATATTGGGGGATATGCTACATTAAGAGACAATGAACGAATTCCGCAGCACTAACGACAGACTCTTCTTCTTCTTTTCTTTTGTCGTCACACTGCTACCGGGTTGTTGCCCAGTGTTGTGGTTTTCTGTCGTCACACTGCTACCGGGTTGTTGCCCAGTGTCGTGGTTTTCTGTTTTTGTCTTGCACTGTTCTGGTGGCTTGTGTGATTGTTATCTTTGCTCATTCACATGATTCTGCTACGCCATCTAACCATCTTTTCCGGGGTCTTCCTCTTGCCTTCTTTCCCGATGTTCTGTTGTAGAAGACTCTGTATACTGTGAAGTTTGGATGCATTCTTATTAAGTGGCCAAACCACTTCATTCTTTGTTTATCTATGTAATTCAAGCACGGTTTTGTGCCAACTTTCTTTCTTATGACAGACCAAGACATTTAATTCGAATATTTTGGACGTTGTTATTTATTCATACAAAATAACAAAATTTGCATGCAGGCAAAAGCCTGTTGTTGCAGTGAATAGACATACGGTTGCCTAGTTCGGACATATAATGATGTACGACTTACTTTCAAAAATGTTTCTCATCATCATCAAGTAGCTTGCCCCTTCCGGAGCTTGGCTCCCATGACAGCAGTCTTGAAAAATTCTCTGTTCTGTGCAAGTTGACCGGCATCAGCAGCAATCATTCTTAGATTGTCAATAGCATCTTGCACCCATCGTCTTCTAAATGTTTCTACAGTGGACAATTGGTGCCTAGTTCGGACATATAATGATGTACGACTTACTTTCAAAAATGTTTCTCATCATCATCAAGTAGCTTGCCCCTTCCGGAGCTTGGCTCCCATGACAGCAGTCTTGAAAAATTCTCTGTTCTGTGCAAGTTGACCGGCATCAGCAGCAATCATTCTTAGATTGTCAATAGCATCTTGCACCCATCGTCTTCTAAATGTTTCTACAGTGGACAATTGGTGATGGAGAGAGCAGAGAAGGAAAGAGAATATCATAGACTGACAACATCAAAAGTTGGTCAGTCTGCGATTTCTGCGCACTTGTTTGAATGCGTGGATCACGTGACAGTTGTGGTAATATTTCCTAGAATTTTTACCTGAGCCCGCCAGCCGTATGTTTATCGGAGGCTACGACTAAGCATAGAACTACACGTCTAAAGTTGTTAGAGGTTTATAGGTCTGCAAGAAAGTTGGGTCAAATGTGAAGTCAGTGCTGCTCTGTGGCTCGGAAACATGGAAGACAACAAAGAAATCCATCAGAAAACTGCAGACTTTCGTAAATGGATGTTTACGTAGAATAGAGGGAATGAGATAGTACGATAAGATTACAAACAAGGAACTCAGAGAAAGAACTAAGCAGATACCAGTGGAGAAAGAGCTAAGGAAGAAACGCTGGCGATGGATAGGACACACATTGAGAGGATCGACCGGAAGCATTGCAAGACAGGCACTGTTTTGCAACCCGCAGGGAAAGAGGAGTAGGCCTAGACGGACCTGGAGAAGAGAGCTGAAGGCTGATTTTTTAAAAATAGGTAAAACATGGAAAGAATTGGAAGGGATGGTAAGAGAGAGGAAAAGCTGGAAGATGTTTGTTAAGACCTGTGCTCCATTGGCAGTTGAAAAGTGAAGAAGAAGAAGAAAGCTGGGTACTCTTCCCCACGTACTATAGAAAAATGGGTGAAAACTCACACTTCCTGGGGAGGGGACTCGACACAACAACAACGGAATTGATTGTGATGTGAAAGTGTTTAGACAATTCAATTAACAAAACGAGAATGACAAATGACACACTCACCACAACTAAGAATGTGGAAACAAAATTATAGTCAGGAAATTTCAGAAATTTTATTTAGGTCACGTCAATCTATTTTACGCTACGAGTATAATTGTATTTTACACCTGTGTGGTCACGTGGCAAGTTGAAGAGGACAGAATGTCGACGGACGTCTTACGCGAGAAGAAAAGAAAACAAATTTCATAGCAAGACAGCGAGATAAGTGAAAGACTTGACGTATTAGAGAAGTCCGATATCAGTAGATGGAAGAATCAATAGCGAAAGAGAACAAAGATGCAACAAAAAAAGAGCCATCTGACACAACTACTCAACCGTAAACAGGTGTCTAGAACGAGCCTTATAATAATACAATCTTCATCCCAACTTTTTGGAACCACTAACCGTTTGATTGATTGATTTCGAAAGTGTGGTCCCGGGACGCGCTAGGGAGCAAAAATAGTTGCACTGCGACCTACAAGGCATGTCGTAAGAGGCGACTGAGGTAAGGGTCTAGGAAAGCTGCTCAAGTAAATTAAAAAGTGTCGCAGAAATCGGATGAGCTGGCCTATTTGTAGGCGCATAACAGGCACAACGTACAATCGCTCTTAGACTCAGATCACATACAGAGATCACAATGAGTGGTTTAACAAGAGGTCGATCAGAAGCGTTCAAAGAAAGAGTTTGGTCAAACCTTTCACATTGTGTATCAGCTGTTGTGCAGACATCATATACAAACTTACTCTGTCTCTTATGAATCTTTCAATACATATTCTCCTCATGTACCACTGCCTAACCTCAAAAATCTGAATTATAAAGGCATACGGCCGAAACGTCGATTGTTGTGATTTTTCCTATTTAATCATTCATTTTTCCCTCGCTTATGTAATACTGTAGATACATATCCGTGCACAAATATGCCCATTTACTCAGTATTACTGCAGCCGCACCAAGGGTTTATCTAGATCTTCTTCTTCTTCTTCTTCTTTGCGTTCGTTCTTTACGACCAATTTTAATCACTCTTTGTGATATGTTTGATCTTTGCCTGTGATATGTTTGATCTTTGCCAAGAACGTGTATACGTTGCACATTGGTTTGGTAGGCCCCTAAACGCATATATTTCTACACGTTTAGGACATGTGCATCCGATTTCAGCCAAACCTCCTTAGTCGCCTCTTACGACAAGCGTGGCAGGTAACAGTGGTTCTATTCTTTACATTCCAAATTTGGGCCCCGGTAACCACTCGGGCGGTTTCTCTAGATCTAATCTGATCCGGTCTGACCACCTCAGATTTGTAGGATTCCGTGCATCGCCTTACCTAACCTCAAGCGTATTTTCTAGCTGTTGTCTACTGTGAAAACGTTCTACACGAAGAATAGTTCTTGAAAGATAATTCACTGCAACATTCTTATGTTAGATTATGTATTTACTTGATGTATTAAATTCACATTTATATTGAGATAAGAAAATATATTTAAACTGTCAATATTGTCACATGCTTCAAGTTGATAATCGAATATCGTGGCATATCCTTTACAGGACGTAGCCATCAACCACAGTAAATGAGTCGTTGATTTTCTAGGCACCACTTATACGTTCAGTAGTTTGCCATTGCTTTCTGAACGGTGAGGTCTATTTTTACCTTTCGTTAAAAAAAACACGGAAACAAATTTGCTTTCAAACTTGCCCACCGTGGGGTTTGAACTAGGTACACTTGGGTTTGTGATGTCTATTAAAGTCTTAGCGTCTGAATTAAATGCGGAAAGGAGCACAATATGATTTCTTCTTCATCTTCCCTTTCAACTCCCAACGGAGCACAGGTCTTCAGCAAACTTCTTCCAGCCCTTCCTCTCTCTTGCCATCCCTTCCAGTTCTTTCCACGTCTTGCCTATCATTTTAATATCAGTCCCCAGCTCTCTTCTACGTGTATTTCAAGGTCTTCCCCTATTCCTCTTTAACTACAGGTTCCAAAACATTGCCTGTTTTGCAATACTATTATTTATTTATTATTATTATCTTCCCCTTGTATCGTTTAGCAATAGGACCTGCAGACAATTTCTCCATTCCGCTCTATCCTGGGCAGCTGGCTCGATCTCTTCTATAGCGTTATGGATTTATTGTCTAATTGTATATGTCTACCGTACAATAAGTCTGAATTTATTCTCTACTGTTGTATCCTTTGCTTGATAAAGATCTTTTTGTCGAAACGTCGATATATTGTTTTTGTACTTTGTTAAACTACCGCGACGGCTCTCAGGTCGACCCAGCCTCAACTGGGTACCAGACATGCTCTGGGAAAGTAAAGGCGGCCGGCGTGATGCTGACCACATCACCCATCGTGTGCCGACGGTCAATGTAAAATACAAGCCTAACACTGTATTGACCTATATACCACGAGGTATGAAAGGGTCCCTTTACTTTTTTTTTTTGGTACTTTGTTAAACTACAGTACTTTGTTTCTTGACGTGTATCGACATTGCTACATAGTTTTACTGCAGGTCTTTCCTTATATCGACATTGCTACATAGTTTTACTGCAGGTCTTTCCTTATATCGACATTGCTACATAGTTTTACTGCAGGTCTTTCCTTATATCGACATTGCTACATAGTTTTACTGCAGGTCTTTCCTTATATCGACATTGCTACATAGTTTTACTGCAGGTCTTTCCTTATATCGACATTGCTACATAGTTTTACTGCAGGTCTTTCCTTATATCGACATTGCTACATAGTTTTACTGCAGGTCTTTCCTTATATCGACATTACTACATAGTTTTACTGCAGGTCTTTCCTTATATCGACATTGCTACATAGTTTTACTACAGGTCTTTCCTTATATCGACATTGCTACATAGTTTTACTGCAGGTCTTTCCTTATATCGACATTGCTACATAGTTTTACTACAGGTCTTTCCTTATATCGACATTGCTACATAGTTTTACTGCAGGTCTTTCCTTATATCGACATTGCTACATAGTTTTACTGCAGGTCTTTCCTTATATCGACATTGCTACATAGTTTTACTGCAGGTCTTTCCTTATATCGACATTGCTACATAGTTTTACTGCAGGTCTTTCCTTATATCGACATTGCTACATAGTTTTACTGCAGGTCTTTCCTTATATCGACATTGCTACATAGTTTTACTGCAGGTCTTTCCTTATATTCTTCTTCTTCTTCTTCGAACGCTCCATATCAGACACTTGTTAACCATTGTGTGATTTGTATGTGATCTGAGCCTAAGAGCTATTGTACGTTGAGCCAGTTATGCACCTACAAGTAGACACGCACATCCAATTTCTGCTATGCTTTGTATTTACTAGGTAGCTTACTATTTGATGCCCTACATTACGACATGCCTTGTAGGTCACAGTTGTACTATTCTTTGCTTTCCTTGCGGGCCCCGGCACCACGCGGCCGTTACCGTATATTGATTATATCAATCTCCTCTATGGAAATATTGATTACATCAATCTCCTCTATGGAAATATTGATTATATCAATCTCCTCTATGAAAATATTGATTATATCAATCTCCTCTATGGAAATGTTGATTATATCAATCTCCTCTATGGAAATATTGATTATTTCAATCTCCTCTATGAAAATATTGATTATATCAATCTCCTCTATGAAAATATTGATTATATCAATCTCCTCTATGGAAATATTGATTATATCAATCTCCTCTACGGAAATTTTGATTATTTCAATCTCCTCTATGAAAATGTTGATTATATCAATCTCCTCTATGGAAATATTGATTATATCAATCTCCTCTATGGAAATATTGATTATATCAATCTCCTCTACGGAAATTTTGATTATTTCAATCTCCTCTATGAAAATGTTGATTATATCAATCTCCTCTATGGAAATGTTGCTTATATCAATCTCCTCTATGAAAATTGGTCCGATATTTATCGTCTCTCTCAGTAAAATTAGTTTCACTGTTTCCCTAGAGCGTCCTTTTTCTTTTATGAACCTTTTCCCTTTCCCTTCAATGCCTGCTTTCTGATTCTTCGACCATTTCTTCACAGAGTATACCCAAACAAATGATATGGCATAATATTACTTTTCATGCAAACTAACCTTCTTACGTACGTCAAGCACGGTGACTTCCTGACGTATAAATTGACAATATCAGTTCAATGAATGAATGAAAGCTAATGTAGATTTGTAAATAAACTGAAGATTAGGTTCACGTTTTCTGACACTAAGAAGCGTTGCGGTACCTGACAGATCTACTGGAATCTTGAATCTTAAATACACACCATGATAAGGGTTACTTTTAGTAGTAATTGTTTGTAGGATAACAGTTTTTAAAGTAACGTTTTGTGATGTCTTATCTCAACGCCCGTTGTTCATTTTTTGTTCTGAATAGTACAGCTGCAGCCCGGGGAGTGATTTATCGTGTTCAGACTTAGACACTGATCCTTGCATTAAATTTGTGGTCTTTTATTTAGAAGAAATAAACGGACCGAAGAAGTGTTTATTATATATTGGTATAATAAGAAAGTTGAATGTAATATGTGCATGCATACATCGTATTTTTTAATTTATGTTTGTACTATATCATGTTAAACGGTAATGGAAGAACGACAGTGTAAGGAAACCTTGAAAATAACTTTGTTGAGAGAGGTGATATGAATGAATACAGGTATATACAGCGTTGTACAACAGAACATCGGGAAAGAAGGCGAGAGGAAGACCACAAAAAGATGGTTAGATGGCATAGCAGAATCCTGTCAAAGAGCAAAATAACAATCACCCTAGCCACTAGAACAGCGCAAGACAAAAACAGAAAACCACGACACTGGGCAACAACCCGGTAGCAGTGTGGCGACACTGGGCAACAACCCGGTAGCAGTGTGACGACACTGGGCAACAACCCGGTAACAGTGTGACGACGCTGGGCAACAACCCGGTAGAAGTGTGACGACACTGGGAAACAACCCGGTAGCAATGTGACGACACTGGGCAACAACCCGGTCGAAGTGTGACGACACTGGGAAACAACCCGGTAGCAATGTGACGACACTGGGCAACAACCCGGTAGCAGTGTGACGACACTGGGCAACAACCAGGTCGAAGTGTGACGACACTGGGAAACAACCCGGTAGCAATGTGACGACACTGGGCAACAACCCGGTAGCAATGTGACGACACTGGGCAACAACCCGGTAACAGTGTGACGACGCTGGGCAACAACCCGGTAGAAGTGTGACGACACTGGGAAACAACCCGGTAGCAATGTGACGACACTGGGCAACAACCCGGTAACAGTGTGACGACGCTGGGCAACAACCCGGTAGAAGTGTGACGACACTGGGAAACAACCCGGTAGCAATGTGACGACACTGGGCAACAACCCGGTCGAAGTGTGACGACACTGGGAAACAACCCGGTAGCAATGTGACGACACTGGGCAACAACCCGGTAGCAGTGTGACGACACTGGGCAACAACCAGGTCGAAGTGTGACGACACTGGGAAACAACCCGGTAGCAGTGTGACGACGCTGGGAAACAACCCGGTAGCAGTGTGACGACAAATGAAGAAGAAGAAGATATACAGCGTTAGATCAGTAATGAGAAATTAATGATTAAATATGAAAATAAAAAGCACTTGCCGTTTCGACCACAGGCCTTTCTCAAGATAACAAATACATTCACAGAATAATAAGTAGACTAAAACTTATTCTAATAAAGGATGACAAGAAATGATCTATTGATTGATATGACCGTCATCATTGCACTTCGGTGAGTAACCATGTGTGCTCTAATCGCTTTCTTACACAGGAAGATCTCTGCGACAGTGCTCAATTTCTGTAACACTATCGATTGTCTCAATGTATGGATGTAGACTGATTGACTGGATCTTCATCAATGTACTTCGGTGAGTAACCATGTGTTCTCCGATATCTTTCTTACACAAGAACATCTCAGCGGCAGTCATTTTGAAGATGGTTAAACAGAAATTTGTAGAAATTTTATTATTTAATCTTTCTAATGAATATTGCCGGGCAGTAGCTTTCCATCCTGCTCTTCTTAATTTTGAATTGCCAATGTTTCTTTTACTTGATTCACTTGCTTCAAGTTCGCCGCTTGGAGTTGGAGTAGAGTCTTGATCAAATCTGGTTTGTTGATCCCGATACCATCTTCTGTTATCTTAATTACTGAAGTATTTTAAGGATCTCTGTGGCTAAGTGGTTAAACCGCTGTCTTCCGTTTGGGAAGTCATTGGTTCGACTCTGTACAACGCCGTTTTGTTCACTAGTATATTTTTTCCAGAGATCCTTTGGGTTGTTGACAGAGTGGTTTTTTTTCGTGCTTTTGATAATATTCTTGTCAGGTGGCGCGCCATTTCTGCAGTAAGGGAGCTAGCAAGTTGGGGTAAAACCCGGTGCAGTGAAATCAATCCTTCAACTTTTGACTCGCCCTAACGGTGTCGGGCCTCGCAAGGGGAGCAAAGAATAATAACACTGCGACGTACAAGACACGTAAAAGGTGATTGGTGTGGGGACCTAGGGAAGCTACACTAGTAAATAAAAATCGTCCCAGAAATCGGATTTGCTTGACTACTTGTACGTGCATTGCTGGCAGAACGTACAATCGCTCATAGGCTCAGATCACATACATGTCACACAGAGTGGTTAACAAGTGGTCGATATGGAGCGTTCCAAAAAAAGACGTCTTTAGACTTTATAGCAATGAACCTCGTACATATTCAAAACTTTCAACTCTTCAGTTTTTGTCCAATTTATTTCTACCACATACAAATGTCTGATCTATTGTTATGCTAGTTGGTTAGAATTCTTGACAGAAAGTACAACCAACACCAAAAGTCTGATGATGGACAAATAAGTGGTGTGGTATATATGAGCAACGATCTGGAAAGTAATGCTATTAGCATTACAAAGATCATGTGTAGCTTCGGTTGGATGAGTGAAGACAAGTAACCGTCAGAAGTAAGGGGGAAATGTTGATGTAAAATGATGAAATAATGAGAGGTATTCTATTCTCAGATCAGAGTGAGCTCTGGTTGGAGTGTATATTCAGTTGTTCGTACAATCTTTCAATCTATCATCTTTTATTCAGTTCGTTCTTATTTTTGTTCAAGTTTTTCAAGTGAATAACTTAGTCTTTTAATGTTAATAAAGTCAGTTCTGTATTTCAACGAATGATCAAGTCGCGGGTTGAAATCAGAGTACATCAATAAAACATGGCAGATTTGTAACGCAAAATTAAACTTTCATATTCTATCATTTATGTCATAGATTCATCTGTTTTCTTTTCCTTTATTCAGACATTCTTATCAATGTTTCGGAAATAACTTGTATTCTTATTGTACATGTTCTCAAACTGTGAGGTATGTATTTCCAATAAAGGTACAGATGGGATATCTCTCTTCTCTCTCTCTCTTTGCCTTTTTACCCCGGATTGGGGCATAGGCCCTCAACCAACTCATGCCAAGTCTTCCTATCTCTAGCTATCCCCTGCAGCTCCCTCCAGCTCTTCTTTATATTGTTGATCTCCGCCTCCAAATCTCGTCTCCATGTATTTCTCGGCCTCCCCTTCTTTCGCTGTCCTGCGGGTTCCAGGCAAGGGCCCTTCTTGTTGTATTCCCATCCGGTTTTCGCAAAGCGTGTCCTATCCAGCGCCAGCGTCTTTTTTTAACCTGTTCGTTCACTTGAATCTGTCTTGTTCACAAATGGGATATACGATATGTTAATTGATTGATTGATTGACTGCCCGTTATTGATTACTGGTTACAAAACTGAAGTGATTGCTCGCCGGGCAGATCCAAAGGTGCTCAGTCTCCCTCAGCAGATATAGAAGAGTATGCATACTGATGGTTCCTGTGGCTTGCTGATTAATCACACTCCTCATTCTGCCCCTCAGGTATCCAGTTATACTTGTACAACGGGTAACTCCAAATTGCTTAAATCGCTGGATCGATTTAACATCTATTTTAGTGTCCTCATCCAACAGGCAGCCGCGAAGAGACCGAAGAATATCCCCCTTATCCATCTTCAACTCTCTAATAATCGATGCTCTTGATGCAAGCCTGTTCGCTCTCTCATTACCGCAAACACCCGCATGACCAGGACAGTAGATCCACTTAATCCTCTGGAGGTTAGAAACTTCTATAGACGACATACACTCATACCGAAACCTTCCCTTCTGGATCGTGTGAAGCATCGACTGAGAGTCAGATACAGTAAGGACGCTCGTATTGCTAGGCTAGGCGATGGGTGTCGTAAGAAATGAGGGTAAGTGGTTCGAATCCTGTATTTGTCTATTTTTCGGAAGCTCTTAATACCTGTACATTGTTTATTTGTTGATCAAATACTAAGTAGTAACTGTTAGGCTGTAACTGTTATGTAGTAACTAATATATATAAATACCGCATTGATTTCAGTTACTTTGTTTACATATGTAGCATAGACTGGCTTCTAAAATATGACCATCATTGTCAGTGCAGATGTGCTAACTGCTACTTAAGACAACACACTTCGACTGATGTGTATCTTGACAGATAACGTACCTGGTAAACGTGACAGGAATGCATAGGTTCTTTCTCAGATCAAGTGCCATCTCCATATTGAAGTTGTAATATATAAAGTATCTCTAACACTATCTATCCCATGTCATTACGATAAGTTCTGACTTACTGCTACGTGCTCACCTTAATGTATACACTGTACTTCTAATCTGTTATGTTGTTTTCCTCTTGCTTGTTTGTTTTCAACATTTTTATTCTAGATTGAATGTCTTTCTTTTTGTTCTTTGTTGTCAATCTTCAGTTTCGCCAGTGGCGGCTCGTCATTAAGGGCCAATGGGATCGGACCCCACCAAAAATAAGGTGTAATGTGTATTTATATTTTATACATTAAAATATATCCTAACCGAAACAATGATTTTTCCGAAAATATATGTCTGGCCCTACCAACAAAAATGATTACGAGCCGCCACTGAGTATCGCAGTCTTTCTCTTGGTCGTTTTTTCTTAAATCTTTCATTGCAGCATGGCTTTCTTCGTCTTTGTCGTGTGTCTTCAATCTTTCGTTGTAGTATTGCTGTTCTCCTCTTGGTCACTTGTCTTCAATCTTTCATTCTAGTAAGACCTCAGAGAGGCCATGACTTCTATAAATGTAACAGGATACAGCGTCTATAAATAATCATCATCAAAATGTATATCCTTTATAGGACGTTGCTCTCTTTGCAGCACATCTGAAATTCACTCTGTCTCTAGCCAGTTCACCCACTTCGCCGATGGTCATATTCGTGATTTCTTTAATATCCTGTAGCCATCTTCTTCTTGGTCTGCCTCTGCGTCCTGGGACCCTGCCCTCTAATATAATTCTCTCCAGGCCATCGTGACGCTTAATGTGACCAATTATCTAATTTTTATGTATAATGTTCTATAAATATTACACTAGAAAAATACCGTAAATGTTACATCAGTAAAACTTCTATAAGTGTTAAAAGTTTATTGCATATCCTTTACAGGACTTTCCGAATCAACCCCAGCTTTTTAACGCAGTTTATGATTTTTCTAGGCATTATTACGTTCAGTAGTTTGCCATTGCTTTCTGAACGGGTGGTGCCATCGTCCTTTTGTTAAAATCCACGTGAAACAATTTGCAACCAAACTATCCGCAGCGTGATTCGAACTAAGAACGTCGAGGTTAATAGACCGAGTCACTAGCCCCTAGGCCACAGACGCCACTCTATAAATGTAACAATACTAAAGCATAGAACACGCTAGAACAACGCAACCCGTTTACCAACCATCTATTTGGAAAAAGCATTGTTTCATGAAAAATGAGAGAAACCGAGTACTTTATTATTTGTTTCAAGATGACAGTGAGATGGTAGACACAGATGGTTCTCAATATTTGGGACAATAAACTAGCTTTCATGTGCTGACAGGAGAGCTGTTTCGAGATGTATGTGAACATAACTCTTTCTTCTTCTTCTTCTTCTTTGCGTTCGTTCTTTATGACCAATTTTAATCACTCTTTGTGATACGTTTGATCTTTGCCAAGAACGTGTATACGTTGTACATTGGTTTGGTAGTCCCCTAAACGCATAGACTTCTACACGTTTAGGACACATGCATCCGATTTCAGCCAAACATAACTCTTTGAACACTGTCTGACAATGTCGCAGGTTCATCTTTTGTTATTTGAAGATATAAATGATGAAATGAAAGTCTTTACTTGTGAAATATTTATAGTTATTGGAAGGTATAAATGATGAAATGAAAGTCTTTACGTGTTAAATATTTATAGTTTGTATATATGTATATAATAATAATAATAATTCCTCTCGTTCCGTTATATGTTACATAGGGCCTGCAAGCAATTTCTCCATACCGCTCTATCCTGGGTAACTCGCTCAATCTTCTTCATGGAACTGAGACCGATATTTTCTGCCTCTCCCAGCTTCTTCTTCTTAAAACGCTCCACATCGACCCCTTGTTAACCACTCTTTGTGATTTGTATGTGATCCGAGCCTAAGAGCGATTGTACATTGTGCCAGTTATGCGCCTACAAGTAGATAGGCCAGCACATCCGATTTCTTCGACGCTGTTTATTTAATAGGATAGCTTCCTAGGCCCCTACCTCGGTCGCCTCTTACGACATGCCTTGTATATCGCAGTGCTACTATGCTCTGCTCCCTCGAGAGCCCCGGCAAACGACACGGACAAACACATCTGTAAACAAAGACAACGGAAAAAATGACGAACAATTCGGAGCGAAACAAAAATGCGTCATGTACAACTGAAGCTACCACACGCGCACAACAATTCTTGTAGTACCTAATTGGATAATAACCTTCAATCTTCCCCTGTGTGTCGACAGACAAATCGTCAATAAACGAGGGTGTGAACAGGGAATAAACAACTCTTCAAGTTAGTAACCAACGATCTTCAAACCCCTTTCAGGCTCGCATGACTCATTTTAGTAATTTACAGTCAAACAAAGGTTTACATTAAATTTGATGAACAAGTGACTTGAGCAGTTTAGTTTTATTTCAGAATTATAATTGATGTTCATACGGTACAACTGTTAATATTTGTTAGTTCGTAATGTAAAAAACAACCTCATTAGTTGCATGAGTTATTTGTTGTTCTATGTTGCAAAAAATGTTGCTGTTTCGTATCGTACAACTCTATTTGTTATTCTATTTTGTAGGCTAATAATGTCTGTTGCTCTGTAGTATACAGTTATACTGTATTTGTAATTTTATATTTCAGACTTGTCTGTTGTTCTATATTGTATACGAGAGATCGACATCAGAATTGAGTTACTACTCTCATCATCATCATCAGGTGCCGTGTCAGCTGGCGTAGTCGATCATGAATCTCCACAAATCTCCGTCTCTGGTGTGGCTGTTGACAGAGAGAGAGAGAACAGATGAGGCAATAATACACATCCTTGTCTAACTTCCTTTTAGATCCGCTGACAATTCCTTATATACCTGTCTTCTTTTATTGCGTCTCTTTTATTGCCAATTTTAATCAACTTTTATAACTTTGCCGTGGATATTTAAGATCTCTAACATTTTGGAAAGTTCCTGAAGATTGACTTTGACAAATGTCTTGATGTCGTCTATAAAGTACAAGTAATGATATGACTTGATCTTGGCTATGTTCTATTATGTTGTTTATATAAGTAACAATAGTTATAAATAAGAGAAGATGGAGATATGTTGGACACACCTTGAGAAGAAATGATCAACGAATATTTTAAAAAATGCATTGAATTGGGATGCAGAGGGTTCAAGAAAGAGAGAACGACCTAAGGAGACCCTGAAACGAACTTTGCTGAGAGAGGCAAGAATATTGGTCTCAGTTCCATGGGGGAGATTGAGCGAGTTGCCCGGAATAGAGCGGTATGGAAAAATTGCTTGCAGGCACTATGTAACGTATAACGGTACGAGAGGAATTATTATTATTATTATTATATTGTTTAATAATATTTTTTGTATTCATACTTAGAGGTATATTAGGTTAGTCCCGTAATTCTCCTTGACCGTCGGTACACGACGGGTGTTGTGGTCAGTATCACACCGGCCGCCTGTACTTGCTGACTTCATTGCACCGGGTTTTACCTTAAATAGCTCTGTCCCTGTCGGCAGAAATCGCGCGCCATCTGTCGAGAGCGTTGCACAAAGCACGAACTCCGTAGCTTCCATACTAGCGATTTCATTAGAAAAAATTGCACATGTGACTCCGGATTCGAACCCATAACTTTCAAAATGAAAGGCAAAAATCTTAACCACCTCCACCTCCACCTCCACATCCACCTCCACCTCCACCTCCACCTCCACCTCGTCATGGATAGAAAGAGAGAGAGAGATTAACCACCTCGCCGTGGATAGAAAGAGAGAGAGAGATTAACCACCTCGCCGTGGATAGAAAGAGAGAGAGAGAGATTAACCACCTCGTCATGGATAGAAAGAGAGAGAGAGATTAACCACCTCGCCGTGGATAGAAAGAGAGAGAGAGATTAACCACCTCGCCGTGGATAGAAAGAGAGAGAGAGAGATTAACCACCTCGCCGTGGATAGAAAGAGAGAGATTAACCACCTCGCCGTGGATAGAAAGAGAGAGATTAACCACCTCGCCGTGGATAGAAAGAGAGAGATTAACCACCTCGCCGTGGATAGAAAGAGAGAGATTAACCACCTCGCCGTGGATAGAAAGAGAGAGAGAGAGATTAACCACCTCGTCATGGATAGAAAGAGAGAGAGAGATTAACCACCTCGCCATGGATAGAAAGAGAGAGAGAGATTAACCACCTCGCCGTGGATAGAAAGAGAGAGAGAGATTAACCACCTCGTCATGGATAGAAAGAGAGAGAGAGATTAACCACCTCGCCGTGGATAGAAAGAGAGAGAGAGAGATTAACCACCTCGCCGTGGATAGAAAGAGAGAGAGAGAGATTAACCACCTCGCCGTGGATAGAAAGAGAGAGATTAACCACCTCGCCGTGGATAGAAAGAGAGAGATTAACCACCTCGCCGTGGATAGAAAGAGAGAGATTAACCACCTCGCCGTGGATAGAAAGAGAGAGATTAACCACCTCGCCGTGGATAGAAAGAGAGAGATTAACCACCTCGCCGTGGATAGAAAGAGAGAGAGAGAGATTAACCACCTCGTCATGGATAGAAAGAGAGAGAGAGATTAACCACCTCGCCATGGATAGAAAGAGAGAGATTAACCACCTCGCCGTGGATAGAAAGAGAGAGATTAACCACCTCGCCGTGGATAGAAAGAGAGAGATTAACCACCTCGCCGTGGATAGAAAGAGAGAGAGAGATTAACCACCTCGCCGTGGATAGAAAGAGAGAGAGAGAGATTAACCACCTCGCCGTGGATAGAAAGAGAGAGAGAGATTAACCACCTCGCCGTGGATAGAAAGAGAGAGAGAGAGATAGTACATAAGATAGAACGATGGAGAAGTCAAAGATAAACGATAGAGGGGTAAAGACGGGTAGATGAGAAATATATGGTAGTGAGAGGACAGAGAGAAAGAGAGAGAGAGAGAGAAAAAGAAAGAGAGAGAGAGAGAGAAAGTGGAAATAATTAATAGAGAAAGGAAAGAGAAACGATTCGAACTCAGAACGTCGGGTTAATAGACCGAGCCACTATCTCATAAGCCACAGATGACACCAGAGAGCTGACAAGATTCTCGAAATGAACTTAATTCTTTTACTTTTGCTGTAGTACACTTTGACATAATGAATAAAAGACTCGTCCTTAAGGGGTCTCTGGTCTGGAAACTTTTCCCGTTGCTTTCATATTAATGTAGAATTTGTATTACAATTTTGAGATATTATGAGTTGAAAGAGAAGAAAAACTTTAGTTTTCAAAAATATGTCAACGCGTTGCCATAGAAACAATAAAAAAACGGACTCCAAGCACAAAATTTCGAAACCCTAAGGCTCTGAATGTAATGAATATAAATGAATTCTGTTTTCACTCTAAGATGAGCAATTGTAATATCTAAAAAATTACACATGATTTTTTAGGATATATTAAATATTACATTTTTAAAGAATTTTTGAGTAAACACAACCTCAAAAACAGCTTTTTTGACCGAATTTTGAGGGCATTTTTACCCAAAAATTTGAAAAAAGCGTGCGTCGGTTTAAATTACCAAAAAATAAACAACCAAAGATTAAAGAGATAGAAATATGAACAAAGGTAAAGAAATAAAACATACCTGTACCAGTATGTTTAATTGAGAGAAGTATTTTTCCCCCGATCCAGAAGCACTTGAGCTTTCAGCTCTTCGGCTCGTTGCCATGGACATCGTAACCCTTCGGTTTGGTGCCACGAACACCGTAAATCTGGAGAACCTGTGGCTTTTCTACCAGTCCCCATATTGAACCCGCACTCACAGAAGGTTTATCATCCGTCATCCAACACGCTACGAACACGCTGAGCAGGCGGGCAGAGAGAAGTATATAATAACTAAATGGTGACTACAAATTGAAGATTAGATAAAGATACAAATGTCAACAAGCCAACAATCAGATCAGTTAGTTTACTTTGATATAGACAAAAGTGGACTTGGAACAAACAATCATATAAACAAGACTAACTAATGTCAACATTATGTTTCTGATATTGGTGGATATCGCACGTGTGTTTCCTGGGCTCTCAATGGGAGCAAATAATAGCAACACTGCGTCCTATAAGACATTCGTAAGAGGCGACTGAGGTAGGGAAGCTACGCTAGTAAATAAAAAGCGTTGCAGAAATCGGTGTGCTGGTCTAGTTGTAGGTGCATAACTGACACAATGTACAATCGCTCTTAGTCTCGGATCACATACAAATAACCATAGAGTTGTTTAACAAGCGGCCAATATGGAGAAGAATAAGATTAAAACTTCCTGGGATTCGAACCCGTGTTCTTATAGCTAAGAGACCGGTGTACTTATTCACGCGACCACAGAGCCGTGTTTAAAGAAAAAAAACGTGAAAACAGACAATAGCTATATTAAAATGATGTTCTTCTTCTTCTTCAGCGATCTCTTGTTATGCACTTAATTTATTGTGGACCACAAACTGGGCAGTCAGCTTCAGGTCTGTCAGGTTTCCTTCTTCAGAGATCTCTAGTCCTGCACTTAATTTACTGTGCGACCACAAACTGGGCAGTCAGCTTCAGGTCTGTCAGGTTTCCCCAAAGCTTAGTTTTCAGGTCGACTGAATGGTATGTTATGTTATGCGATCGACATCATGGCACATTGGGCATTCTCATTCGTGCTCTGTCCTCCGTTGCAGCAGCCATCCCAAAGTCCATTTGCTCACAGTACCCATGAGAAGTTGATTACTATATCTTCTCTCTCTACCACGAAGACGACACTGTCTGGCATGTCCAAACTTAACGCCTAATTCTCGAACTCGTTCCAGTGTCTGAGACCCGCTCATGTCACACAATTGAGAGCGTACCGCATTGATGATATTGGCTCTGTCCATGCTTCTGCCCACTTGAGTCAGGGCACTGTTTGCAAGAGAGTCAGCACGCTCGTTACCCGCACTCCAGCATGTCCAGGCGTGTACAGCCAAGTCATTTTCTTGAGATGTGATCTCCAAATGATGTCCACCCATTCCACACGCATACTTCCAGATTCAATCAGTTTAAGCATATTCATCGAGTCTGATATGTTGATACGACTTAATATGGCCACATGTTGCTTCTCAGCTCACCCAGGAGAGGACAGTCTTCAAAATGACGTTCGATATTGAACACAGAATGTGTAGTTGTAAAGAACAGCAACAAAATAGAACAACATTAAAACACAGGTAGAAACATTACAAACACACTCTTACCTGTATAAGTCTCTCCTGGTCTGTAGATATCCTGTGTGTGTAATCCTTCGATGATAATCCGAAATCCGTTATCACCTTGTGTTTTCGGTGCCGTTGTATGAATAGGTATACGCTCACATATTTGTTTAACGTAAGAAGCCATACTAGCATCAGTGTTATTATCTATAACGATAACTACCGTCAGAATCGTTGCCCACATTACGGATTGAGCACACAACGACCTCATTTTGTGAACTAATTTTCTGTTGTAAACCACAGTCTAAATATGTATATAAAATACACTAGTAGTATACGTCAATTTGAGTCTTTCAGAGGCTAGGTAGGCAATGTGCGCCGTTAGAAATTACGGGTAAGTGGTTCGAATCGCGTGTTTTGTAATTTGTTTTTTTCGGAAGATACTTGGACACTTGTATACTGTCTATTTATTGACCATATTCATTGGCTTCCGCTGCTTTCCCTGGGGTTCTTACCCCAAAAAAATAAAACAGCTTGTTCTGATCAGAACATGAGAACTGTGCTTTATTAATTAACCACTTGACAATCTTTTTTTTCGAGTTAGTTTTATTTGATTCATTCTGGATAATGCCAAACTAAATTTGAGAGAAAATTGTGGCAAAATTTCTGTTAATAAATCTGCATAAAATAAAAATATATAATAAGTACATCATCATCATCAAGTAGCGTGTTTCTTCTGGAACTTGGCTCTCATAACAGCAGCCGTGAAAAACTCTCTATTCTGTGCAAGATGTCAGCAGCAGAATACTATGAACATACTAGGTACTATCTTCTTCTTCTTCAAACTCTCCATATCGACTACTTGTTAAACCACTCTTTGTGATTTGTATGTGATCTGAGCCAAAGAGCGACTGTATGCTGTGCCAGTTATGCGCCTACAAATAGACCAACACATCCGATTTCTGCGACGTTTTTTATTTACTATGGCAGCTTCCCTAAACCCCTACCTTAGTCCCCTTTACGAAATGCCTTGTAGGTCCCAGCGTTACTATTCTTTGTCTCCTTCCGAGCCCCGGCACTACACGGGCGTACTAGGTACCGAGACATCGAAAAATAATATCAAATCAAAGCTACAAACGCTAACCAACATTCCTCTCTATAACATATTCCGTATGCAGGGAACATAAGAAACCGTTGATTGAATTCAATGAACTGATACTGTGCTACGTTGAATTTCGAGTAAAATTTGAGTCATAAAACAACTAAAGATGACAATAAAAGATGCATAGACAAGTCCAAAATTAAGAGAAAAACATTCTTAAAACGATTGAAAATGAAAATCATTGCATATCCTTTACAGGGCGTTGTCATCGACCCCAGTAAACGAGTCGTTGATTTTATAGGCACCACTTATACGTTTAGTAGTGTGCAATTACTTTCTACCGATTAAACATACAAAATATGCAGAACGACTAAACATACAAAGATGAAACAACGACCGTCTAACAAAGAAGATAACAATCTTGAAGAGAAAGAATTCTCATTAGAAAACTTCACATCCATCAAAGTAATCACTTGTAAAACTGTTTGTAAAAACTAAAAATAAATTTCAAACACACAGATTGTGTTAAAGAAACCATAAAGTGATAATATAGTTCTGAGAGAAGACACCACAGGTCAATGGTTCTCATCCCTTTTTAGTGAGTTGCCTCTCAACCCCACCCCCACCCCCTTCCCCAGACATAACGACAAAGCGAGCCTTCCCCCGCCCTCCACCCCCTATTTTTCTTATTTTTTCATCACCGAACTAACTGTAAGTTACTAAAAGTGCAAAACGGAAGGGGACAAAATGCTTTCACTCTGAGCTTTATAACAGCACTGTCCCCTAAGCACAATAACATTAGCAGTGAGAAATGTAAACATTTTTAAAAAACATCAAATTTTGGGCTAGAAATTTGAGAACATCAGTCAAAATCAATGCTGTTCTTTTTTTTTTTTTAAACATTTTGAACTTACAATATTTAAGAAAAAACATATTTTATCTAGAAATAAATCAAGTTGGTATAAAACTTATTAAAAACACAAAGTCATCTAAATTTTCATACCGTTTCACGTCATCCCTGATACTGCCTCACGCCTTCCTGGATAGTGAGAATTTCAGGTTGAGAACCACTGTGATATGTAGAACACGTTTTACAAAAATGGATGGATATAACTTGGTAGTGACACAATCTACCCATGTACTAGAAATGGGTGCTGGTCCCACAACACAACATTACATTCAAAACTACACGGCACCAGAGATGAGCTCCAGACAACAGTCGACTTCATCATAAGAACGTGCCTGACGATATAATCATCAAAACTACATGGCTTCAGAGATGAGCTCCAGACAACAGTCGACTTCATCATAAGAACGTGCCTGAGGGTATAATCATCAAAACTACATGGCATCAGAGATGAGCTCCAGACAACAGTCGACTTCATCATAAGAACGTGCCTGACGGTATAATCATCAAAATAAACATCACAAGAAGAGGAAGAAGTGTAGCGATGTTACAGTTTAACAACGTGGCCAGGCAGAAAATCAACAATATGGTTAAGAGAACTGACGTTATGGAGAAGATTGATCGCTCGCCTAATACAGTATGATACTATCAGACCAAGAAATACAAAAGTTAAATGGCACCAATTTTAAAATGCAAACATGTCACCATGAACACAAAAATAGCATTGTTCAACACAATCTTTCTCCCCACATTATGCTATCAGTGCCAATCCTGGACGCTGACATCAAAGGATAGAAGAAAACTAGTCACGACAGAGATAAAGTGTCTACGCAGAATGCTGGGAGTAACAAGAAGAGACCGGTTTAGAAATGAAGACATCCAGAAGAAAGTGGGTACAACATCAGCACTGAACTTTATTAAGAAAAATAAAAATGGTTCGGCCACATAAGTAGATTTACCAACAGACAGGGTGCATCAAAGAGCAATGTTACTTCAATACAGTGGATACAAAGCAAAAAGCAGGGCACTCAAAAAGGTAGACCTCAGAGATAACAGAGGCGACGAAAGACACTGTTTATGTAGCACACACAAAAACCAGTTCTAGAAATCTCTTCGTGTGAGGAAAAACAGAATTTTAGAAAATAAGAGAAAGAAAGAAGATGAATCACCAGGTTTATTTATTTTAACTAGAAACGCTATTTTAATTATCAAAAACTTAATTCCTAAATATTTCTAAGTCCTGAAACGATTATTAACACAAAATGCCTACCACATACTTAATTACCAGTTTGTCAGCAAATATTAGCTGTCAACAAATATTGCTTGTCTCAGTAATCATGCAATCCCTCAGAAATCGTTCACTTAATTGCACGTTTTGCAACCCTAAATTATGAATATTCAAAACAAAATTACTAAAATTTGTTTAAGATCCACTTGTCCACACAAAAACGCCACAAGAAATCCTAGAACCAGTGAGTTATTAAAGCGTTTTAGTTGTGTATCCAAAAATGAGGTTGGTA
This sequence comes from Arion vulgaris, assembly GCA_020796225.1. Taxonomy (NCBI): domain Eukaryota; kingdom Metazoa; phylum Mollusca; class Gastropoda; order Stylommatophora; family Arionidae; genus Arion; species Arion vulgaris. The sequence goes on along the minus strand of CM036762.1, from coordinate 14,215,075 downwards.
TTTATGTTCACCAGCTGTTTAAGAACACAACATACCCGTCATACGGAATCAAACGCCGCTTCTCTTCAATGCACCTCACGCTTAGAAAATATAGCTGGAAAAACTTGTAAACTGCAACAGGCAAGGTGTAGATAGGTGTATGACGACTCCTTCTCAGGTCTCGCTCGAGATTCTATCGTACGAGGCGGCGTGGACCAGGTCCGGACACTTAGCGACTCGACGTGACGTTTCAAAATAGACTTAAGCGCACGCCCATTTGTCTGGAGGTCGTTCGTATCAGACTCTTTATTTATGTGACCTCAGTTCGTAAAACAGACTAGACGTATCGGAGAAAAAAATCAGCATTATTGTTGTTTTGTTTCGTTTAAATTGCTTAGTGTTAGAGTTTTTAAGTTTTCCAATTAAATTACCGTTCCTGTGCTAGACTGAGTGTGTGTACGTGTTTATGAAAGAACGTGGGTGTGTGTTTATGAGTCACTGTTATTGTTTATGTGTGTTAATGAATGGTAATGAATGTCTGTGTGCACTTATGAGTGACCCTGAAAGTGTATATGTGTTTATGGTAGAGTATTTGCGAATATTCGTTCATGCGTGTGTATATAACATAACAGTAGCAATGAAAACTTGTTGAAATCATATGTGTTAATTTGGACATGAAGTGGATATATATATCAAAGAGATTTAATAATCAACATCAAACTGGCGTGTGTGGCCGCTGGACGTTGCTGGATTTGTTGAGGCGTAGATCGGTGTACCTATTGGCATGGCATATATATACAGTGGCGGCTCGTGATCGTTTTTGTTGGTGGGGCTAGACACAAATTTTCGGGAAAATCATGGCTTTGGGTTAGGTTATATTTTAATTTATTCAATAATAAATACACGTTACATATTATTTTTGGTGGGGCCTGGCCCCACTGGCCCTTAAGGACGAGCCGCCACTGTATATATATATATATATATATATATATATATATATATATATATATATATATAGCAAGGAGAGATAGAGTGAGAAACGAGAAAATCAGAAGCATCGTTGGTACTATACCATGCACACAGTACATCGAGAAGCAAAGAATCAAGTGATTCGGCCTTCTAATGAGAATGGAACCACATTTACTACCACCATTGTCTACAATAATCGACGCTCAGGGCACAGAGCACGAGGCAGGCCAAGAACATGATGGATAGATAACATCTCAGAGTCCCTGCGAAAGCATGGACTGACAACGTCAAGAGCAACACACCTGGCACAAGATAGAAAACTAAATCTCCCCACGAAACTTCACGGCAAATGTGGTTAAGATAAGATAAGATATACATATATATATATCAGTTATCAGAGGACTATCGTCATAGCACTCCGAACATGTCCATAGGTGCACCGATCGACGCCTCAACAAATCCAGCAGCGTCCAGCGGCCAAACACGCCAGTTTGATCTTGATTAATCAATCTCTTATTGCCCGCGTGCCCAGCGTGTTCGTAGCGCGTTGGACTACGGGTGACTAGTCCTCTGTAAGTGCGGGTTCAGCTCCGCGGACTGGCAGAAAAGTTACAGGTTCCCCAGATTTACGGTGTTCGTGGCACCGAGCCGAAGGGTTACGATGTCCATGACACCCAGCCGAAGAGCTTTCAGCTCAAGTGCTTCTGGATCGGAAAAAAAAAAATCTCTTTGATATATTATATCCTCTTCATGTTCAAATTAACACATAAGGTTTCCACAAGTTTTCATTGCTGTCGTTCTGTCGCCGGTTTCCACAAGTTTTCATTGCTGTCATTCTGTCGCCGGTTTCCACAAGTTTTCATTGCTGTCTTTCTGTCGCCGGTTTCCACAAGTTTTCATTGCTGTCATTCTGTCGCCAGTTTCCACAAGTTTTCATTGCTGTCTTTCTGTCGCCGGTTTCCACAAGTTTTCATTGCTGTCATTCTGTCGCCGGTTTCCACAAGTTTTCATTGCTGTCATTCTGTCGCCGGTTTCCACAAGTTTTCATTGCTGTCATTCTGTCGCCGGTTTCCACAAGTTTTCATTGCTGTCGTTCTGTCGCCGGTTTCCACAAGTTTTCATTGCTGTCGTTCTGTCGCCGGTTTCCACAAGTTTTCGTTGCTGTCATTCTGTCGCCGGTTTCCACAAGTTTTCATTGCTGTCATTCTGTCGCCGGTTTCCACACGTTTTCATTGCTGTCATTCTGTCGCCGGTTTCCACAAGTTTTCATTGCTGTCATTCTGTCGTCGGTTTCCACAAGTTTTCATTGCTGTCATTCTGTCGCCGGTTTCCACAAGTTTTCATTGCTGTCATTCTGTCGCCGGTTTCCACAAGTTTTCATTGCTGTCATTCTGTCGCCGGTTTCCACAAGTTTTCATTGCTGTCATTCTGTCGCCGGTTTCCACAAGTTTTCATTGCTGTCATTCTGTCGCCGGTTTCCACACGTTTTCATTGCTGTCATTCTGTCGCCGGTTTCCACAAGTTTTCATTGCTGTCATTCTGTCGCCGGTTTCCACACGTTTTCATTGCTGTCATTCTGTCGCCGGTTTCCACAAGTTTTCATTGCTGTCATTCTGTCGCCGGTTTCCACACGTTTTCATTGCTGTCATTCTGTCGCCGGTTTCCACAAGTTTTCATTGCTGTCATTCTGTCGCCGGTTTCCACAAGTTTTCATTGCTGTCATTCTGTCGCCGGTTTCCACAAGTTTTCATTGCTGTCATTCTGTCGCCGGTTTCCACACGTTTTCATTGCTGTCATTCTGTCGCCGGTTTCCACAAGTTTTCATTGCTGTCATTCTGTCGCCGGTTTCCACACGTTTTCATTGCTGTCATTCTGTCGCCGGTTTCCACAAGTTTTCATTGCTGTCATTCTGTCGCCGGTTTCCACAAGTTTTCATTGCTGTCATTCTGTCGCCGGTTTCCACAAGTTTTCATTGCTGTCATTCTGTCGCCGGTTTCCACACGTTTTCATTGCTGTCATTCTGTCGCCGGTTTCCACAAGTTTTCATTGCTGTCATTCTGTCGCCGGTTTCCACAAGTTTTCATTGCTGTCGTTCTGTCGCTTTTTTTCTTCTTCTTGCATTCGTCCGCTATGAATTCAGACGTATTCATGGCTCCCTGTATGGCACTTCTGACTGATTTTTGCGTAAAGGACTACTTTCGTTTTATCAGTGTACCCCGCCATTCAGTCGTGCTTTTTCCGACTTTAAATATAATCGCATTTCTACTAATTGTTTCCCATGTCAAGCAACAACCTTTCTACTAATTGCTTCCCATGTCAAGCAACAACCTTTCTACTAATTGCTTCCCATGTCAAGCAACAACCTTTCTACTAATTGTTTCCCATGTCAAGCAACAACCTTTCTACTAATTGTTTCCCATGTCAAGCAACAACCTTTCTACTAATTGTTTCCAATGTCAAGCAACAACCTTTCTACTAATTGCTTCCCATGTCAAGCAACAACCTTTCAACTTACTTTCCTCAGTTGCTCTCCATGTTTCCTTTAGACACCCGTGCCTTCTTTTCTTATCTGTTGTCCATCGAAGATCTATTCTAGCCAATGATGTCAGTACCACCATACGACATACACGAACATTTACATATATAGGGTGTTCAAGATAAAAGCAGCCTCGTCGTTTTTAATGTGTTTTTTCTTCCGATCCAGAAGCACTTGAGCTGAAATCTCTTCGGCTCGGTGTCATGGACATCGTAACCCTTCGGTTCGGTGCCACGAACACCGTAAATCTGGGGAATCTGTGGCTTTTTCTGCCATCCCGCGGAATTGAACCCGCACACACAGAGGGATAGTCACCCGTAGTCCAACGCGCTACGAACACGCTGGGCAGACGGGCGTAGCCTCGTCGTTAAGGAACCATCGTCGTCAAGAGAGCTAATCTGGCATATGTTTATGGAAATGAGAAGGTTCATTTATGACGTAGTATAGGTCAAGGTTTTGTAATGGTGTGTAATTGTAGTGCGGGAAGGGGCGATGAACAAATGTGACGTAGGAGGAGCTAGTCAGAATCGGTTTAAATAGTAAATAGACACAACGCAATAAGTAACTGGCAACATTTGATTCTTGATGCTTTTATCTTGGCGTCTGTGGCCTGGGGTTAGTGACTCTGTCTATTAACCCCGACGTTCTGAGTTCGAATCACGCTGCGGACAGTTTGCTTGCAAATTGTTTCCGTTGATTTTAACAAAGGACGATGGCGCCACCCGTTCAGAAAGCAATGGCAAACTACTGAACGTATAAGTGGTGCCTAGAAAATCAACGACTTGTTTACTGTGGTTGATGGCTACGTCCTTTGGGATATGCCACGATTTTCATTCATTTATCTTGAACACCCTGTATATGTGTATATATGTGTGTATGTTGGTATGTATGAGTGTGCGTATATATGTAAAGCACATTTTCTCCGTAACAATCACAATCGTCATGTTTGATACGGTAAATGATATATGTAAATAAATACATTTTTAAAAGGCAATAGAAATTGTTTATTGGTTAGTAATTGGATAGAAATTGGTTATTGGTTAGTAATTGGATAGAAATTGTTTATTGGTTAGTAATTGGATATGAATTGGTTATTGGTTAGTAATTGGATAGAAATTGGTTATTGGTTAGTATTTGGATAGAAATTGGTTATTGGTTAATAATTGGATAGAAATTGTTTATTGGTTAGTAACTGGATAGAAATTGGTTATTGGTTAGTAACTGGATAGAAATTGGTTATTGGTTAGTAATTGGATAGAAATTGGTTATTGGTTAGTATTTGGATAGAAATTGATTATTGGTTAGTAATTGGATAGAAATTGGTTATTGGTTAGTAATTGGATAGGAATTGTTTATTGGTTAGTAATTGGATAGAAATTGGTTATTGGTTAGTAATTGGATAGAAATTGGTTATTGGTTAGTATTTGGATAGAAATTGATTATTGGTTAGTAATTGGATAGAAATTGGTTATTGGTTAGTATTTGGATAGAAATTGATTATTGGTTAGTAATTGGATAGAAATTGGTTATTGGTTAGTAATTTGATAGAAATTGTTTATTGGTTAGTAACTGCATAGAAATTGGTTATTGGTTAGTAGCTGGATAGAAATTGTTTATTGGTTAGTAATTGGATAGAAATTGGTTATTGGTTAGTAATTGGATAGAAATTGGATATTGGTTAGTAATTGGATAGAAATTGTTTATTGGTTAGTAATTGGATAGGAATTATTTATTGGTTAGTAATTGGATAGAAATTGTTTATTGGTTAGTAATTGGATAGAAATTGGTTATTGGTTAGTAATTGGATAGAAATTGGTTATTGGTTAGTAATTGGATAGAAATTGTTTATTGGTTAGTAATTGGATAGGAATTGTTTATTGGTTAGTAATTGGATAGGAATTGTTTATTGGTTAGTAATTGGATAGAAATTGGTTATTGGTTAGTAATTGGATAGAAATTGTTTATTGGTTAGTAATTGGATAGAAATTGGTTATTGGTTAGTAATTGGATAGAAATTGTTTATTGGTTAGTAATTGGATATAAATTGGTTATTGGTTAGTAATTGGATAGAAATTGGTTATTGGTTAGTAATTGGATAGAAATTGGTTATTGGTTAGTAATTGGATAGAAATTGGTTATTGGTTAGTAATTGGATAGGAATTGTTTATTGGTTAGTAATTGGAAAGGAATTGTTTATTGGTTAGTAATTGGAAAGGAATTGTTTATTGGTTAGTAAACCGGCGTGATAGCATTCCGGACACACCCTATGTGCTTTTTCTCCCCCAACAATAGATATCGAGGCTGTGCATATTGATGGTTCCTGTAGCTCGCTAGTTAAACACACTCTTCTCTCTACCCTTCAGACATACAGCTCTACTTGCACAGTGTAATTTCAAACTCCTTATATTATTAGATGAGAGCGGCAGTAGTGTAGTTGTTAGTGAACTCACTTCTTAGACTAGTGATCCGGGTTCAATTTCACAGTGGGCGTGAAATTTTTTGTCCGAGTGTAACGGCACTCAGTTCGACCCAGCTTCAATTGGATACCAGGGAAAAACACTCGTAAGTAAAAGCAACGGGCGTGATGGATCCTATCGTGTGTCGACGGTCATTGAAAAGAAAAAACGAGCCTAACACCGTATTGTGAGAGCCGCGGTAGCGTAGTTGTTAGTGAACTCGCTTCTCAAGGCTGGTGGTCTGGGTTCAACTCCCGCAGTGTGCGTGGAATTTTTCCCGACTGCGACGGCTCTCAGGTCGACCCAGCCTCAACTGGGTACCAATCATGCTCTGGGAAAGTAAAGGCGGCCGGCGTGATGTTGACCACATCACCCATCGTGTGTCGACGGTCAATTAAAAAAACCAGCCTAACACCATATTACCCTATTTACCACGTGGTATAGAAACTCTGCCAATGTCGGTTCCAAGCCCAGATGAAAAAGCAGGAGGACTTGTGCGTGAGGCCAGCTACCTCATCACAAGAAATTGAAATAGCTACATAAACTTGTAAGAAAGGGGCAGGAAATATCGGTCTCAGTTCCATGGAGGAGATTGAGCGAGTTGCCCAGGATAGAGCGGTATGGAGAAATTACTTGCAGGCCCTATGTAACGTATAACGGTACGAAAGGAATTATTATTATTATTATTATTATTATTATTAATATTATTATTATTATTATTATTATTATTATTATTATTATTATAGAAAGGGTCCTTTCCTTTTTATTACATTGACATCGCTGTCCCTTTCAACATCGCTGTCACCTTCAACATCGTTGTCACCTTCAACATCGCTGTCACTTTCAACATCGCTGTCACTTTCAACATCAACTTTAGTGTCCTCATCCAACATAAGGTAGCCAAGATTGAAGAACATCCCCTCCCTACTCGAGAAGGAACGGAACAACAGAAACATGCCGAAGGAAGGTGGGAAAGGACATGAAAGATTGTCAAGTGGACTAACATGAGATAACTATGATTAGATAGGTAGCAGACCGGTAGCATTGAGAATCTTGTGAATGTTGAATCTGTCAATTGTGACATGAAGAGATATAGATAACGGACACGGACATACACGTAAAGCTGTTTGGAAGTTTCCACGTAGATTACGGAAAGCTGGGATAATTATTAAACAATAACAGTTGTGTTGGGGGGTCTATGTAAAGTGCATCGCCCGCCTGCCCAGCGTGTCCGTAGCGCGTTGAACGACGGGTGACAAGCTCCTTGTGAGTGCGGGTTCAATTCCGCGGGCTGGCAGAAAAGTCACAGGTTCTTCAGATTTACGGTGTTCGTGGCACCGAACCGAAGGGTTACGATGTCCATGGCACCGAGCCGAAGAGCTGAAAGCTCAAGTGCTTATTTTATTATTTTTAACCGATCCAGAAGCACTTGAGCTTTCAGCTCTTCGGCTCGGTGCCATGGACATCGTAACCCTTCGGTTCGGTGCCACGAACATCGTGAATCTGGTGAACCTGTGGCTTTTCTGCCAGCCCGCGGAGTTGAACCCGCACTCACAGGGAGCTTGTCACCCATAGTCCAACGCGCTACACACACGCTGGGCAGACAGGCGAGCTCAAGTGCTTCTGGATCAGTTTAAAATAAAAAAAATTGGAAAGTGGATGTATTGTGCTCGCATATCGCTTCAAAGATACTCGGTTCGTTTTCCGCGAGGGCGCTTGTTTTAATCTTCCGCTCGCAATATTTTGTTTCCAGAGATCTCTGATCTGAATGTAGGCAACATAAATCTCACAGTCCTACCGGAAACGGAAGATAAAACCTAGTTCCCGTGCTCAAGTCGAACACGTAAAAGAACTCTTGACAATTGAACACCGATGAAATCAGGCTGCTAAGATGTAGTCCGTGTAAACTTTATTAAAAGAATGAAATAAAATATCAACAAGAATATTTGTTATCTTCAAAATTACATCATGGACCATAGCCGGTACTACGGAGTTCGTGCACTGCTGCTGAGATCTGCATGTATAAGAAAGATATCGAAACACACATGGTTATTCAGGGAAGTACAATGATGATGGTGTTATCAATCAATCAATCAATCAATCAATCAATCAATCGATCAATAAGGCTTCCAGGGACACAAATTCCAACGACTAAAATTTAACCCAGATTCTTATTTCTCACTTCCGCCGTGTGTTACTGGGGGACTGGAAAGGGGAGCAAACAATAGTAACACTGCGACCTACAAGGCATATCGTAAGAGGCGACTAAGGTAGGGCCTAGGAAGCTACCTAGTAAATAAAAAGCGTCGCAGACATCGGATGTGTTGGTCTACTTGTAGCCGCATAACTTGCATGACGTACAACCGCTCTTAGGCTCAGATCACATACAAAACACAAAGACTGGTTTAACAAGTAGTCGATATGAAGCGTTTGAAGAAGAAGAAGAAGAATTTCTCACTTCATTTCTCACTTCATTTCTCACTTCATTTCTCACTTCATTTCTCACTTCATTTCTCACTTCATTTCTCACTTCATTTCTCACTTCATTTCTCACTTCATTTCTCACTTCATTTCTCACTTCATCTCTCACTTCATCTCTCACTTCATTTCTCACTTCATTTCTCACTTCATTTCTCACTTCATTTCTCACTTCATTTCTCACTTCATTTCTCACTTCATTTCTCACTTCATCTAACGTTTAGTCGTGAAAACGAGTTTTCAGACACAACGACCAGCTAAGCTCTACAATGAAAAAAAAACACGTTCGCGTGTCGTGTCATTCTAACAGCGTCAACCAGACAACATAGAAAATGATAATAAACACATGAAGGTGTTTACGACATACATGAACAACTTCTTTTTTTCTTTGACGTGGATATTATATCATCTTTACTTCTGTCACATCCCGGTGAACCAAAAAACACCTTTATTTTGGTTATATCAGGGCGTGTTGATCATTCAAACATAACGAAATAAGAGCTAACTCAATAGATTTTTTTCGCCCAATGTGAATTCATGTGTAGGCCAAATATGACAACCTGGATGTTTTTTGCGTGAAGGCTTGCATTCCTTATCACCAATGTTTTTGCCCGCCTGCCCAGCGTGTTCGTAGCGCGTTGGACTTCGGGTGACAAGCTCCCTGTGAGCGCGGGTTCAATTCCGCGGGCTGGCAGAAAAGTCACAGGTTCTCCAGATCCACAGTGTTCGTGGCACCGAACCGAAGAGCTGAAAGCTCAAGCGCTTCTGGATCTGAAAAATAAATCACCAATGTTTCTTGTCATTCAGGTAAACTTTACTCCTAATTAAGAGATACTTGTAATTTATATCTGCAAGTAAAGGATCAAGGCTTCCAGTAGTTCAATCGTGTACAGTGTGCACACATCATTTATCCTCGAACCCCAGAGTTTGCTCAGCACTCACTAAAGCAGCGTAATATCAATTTCGATATTGGCGATCCCACTCAGAAAAGGAAACAGCAGATCGACTGGTCAATGTAGGTCCTGCAGGAGAGCTACAAAATGTACCAATTACCTATCACCAAAAGAAAAGGATGATTAAATCATTTATACGGCCGTTAGGAATTCATTGTCTGATTCTATATATAGCGTGCCTTGTAAGAAGTGAATTGCTTCACTTCTTTTGCATCCTTTGTTTGAAAAAGGCCTTTTGGTTGAAACGTTGCTCTGTATTGTTATTGTTTTTGTAAGTCTTTGTTTTTACGTGTTTAGCCATTAACTCAATCAGAAAGGCACTAATGCTAACAACGGGTAACTACAAAAATATCTGCAGATTAGAAGAGATTGTCCTTCTGCTTCACAGAAGAAGGCGCAATACAAAATTCAAGATTAACATTTAACCCTTTAGCTTCTAAGACGTATATATACGTTCCCTATTCACTTCTAAAGACGCATTAACGCGTCTGTTATTATCTCTGCTCTGTGGGCTAAAGACGTGTTAACACGTTATACATTGCTACTGTCACTGTTATAGGCGTACATTCACGTTTGTGACCTAGAAACAGAGTAGCTATTTTTAGCTCAGCCTTCAGAAAGTATGTAGCATCGAAAGGGTTAAGTCGTTTTACAATTGGACTCGATCGATAGTGAGCGCGATCACAACCCACGCGTACCTGGTTCAAACTCCTCGGTGGGTAAATTTGGAAGCAAATTCGTTTCCGTGGTATTTTTATGAAAGGTAAAATAGACCTCACCGTTCAGAAAGCAATGGCAAACTATTGAACGTATAAGAGGTGCCTAGAAAAACTATAGTTGATGGTCAAGTCCTGTAAAGGATATGCCACGATTTTCATTTTCATTACATGTGGACAGGCACCCCAGACTGCAGGGTACATACTTTAAGACTACCCCGAATATGATACACTGATGTAAACTCATAAGCCTATTGAAACAACGCAGGAAGGAAAACTGCATTGACCTCTGTTTGAGTTACAAGTTACAAAGACAGGGAAGTGTATACAAGAGACAACATTGAATACTTAGACAATATTCCCCGCCCGAGTGGTTACCGGGGCCCAAATTTGGGGTGCAAATAACATGGCGCAACGACCCTCACAATGAGAAATGGGATAACGGATTCTACTGTCGCTAATCTGCCTTGGAGATTTAGCCACGCAGTAAGAATGTCAGAGCTACCATCACGAGGGTGGCCAAAACTTACTGCGGGAAGAGGTTGGCACAAACGGGGAAGCAGAAATCATATGAATTATATCCTACATAACTGCCCCAGTATGCAGACTTGAGAAGAAAGAGGTGGCCCACTTACACTAGCATTCAAGACAAACTTAATGGCTTGGCTGATAATCTGAGACAGACGGCTGCCTTTATTAGAGAGTCCGAAATCCCAATCTAGTGAGAACGCAGAAGGCAATATTTTAAGCGAACGAAACGAAGGAAGAAATACCTCCTTGCGGAAAATTCAGGAAATCATTGCACGTCAAAGGGCTTCTTAAGTAGCTAGAAATAGGACATCAGTGACCTGCCCTGTCATTTCAATGAGACTCGCTTCCCCTTTCCATATCTGTTCTCTACCTGTCGTCTACAAAACGAATCAATACCGTTAATACCTCTCCCTGGCATGGGGGGGAGGGGTGTACTACTCATGTGACACACCTGCAACAGGTGTTCAGAAGTCCTTCATGATTCCTTACACGAATGGCTGCACCCCGACAATGTCGATATGGTATAGCTCATTTCTGGATTTTTTCACAGCAATTGATTTGGATATAGAAACACGGTGAAAAACGAAAAGAAATACACCTCCTTTATCTTGTGTTCTCTTTCTCTCTGTCTGTCTCTCTCTCTCTCTAGTTATCTCTATCTATCTATCTATC